>OY728160.1:1517371011-1517784123 GCA_963277665.1 Viscum album | reverse complement strand
TTTTTTAGTTAAAATCCAATTTGGTAGGATTAGTAACTTGATAACATGATGGTATCAAGTTTGGAATTGGGAAAATGTTGGGGCATTGGATTCTAAAAGTCTCCCACAACCTTCCAAGGATATATTATTTCTAGAAAAATGTATTATGGGAGAAGGAATTCATCCTATATAGTTGATGTCACTTTTAGATCATGTGATGCCTTACTCATCAAGATGACTAGACAAGAACCAAAACCAAAGAGGCCTCAAAACTATCCAAATCTCTAGAAGTGATGAATTCCCCGTGCTTATTGGTGAACTATGGAAGTGATGACTTCCCACCTGTACAGCCCCCCCTCCCCACCTCACCCCCAACAGACTCCCCCTGCACAACCCCCCTCCTATCCATCGACTGCACAACCCCCCACCCCACCTACACCCCCACTTGCACAACCCCCCCCCCTCCCTCACCCCCACCTACACAACCCCCTCCCATCCACCCACTGCACACCCCCCCACCTGCACCCCCCACCAGCACAAACCCCCTCCCCCCACCCCACCCCCACCCCCACCTGTACACCCCCAACCTCACCCCCCAACATACTCGCACCTGCCCAGCCCACCCCCAACCTACACACTCCCCTCCCCCCCACCCACTTGCACAGCCACCCCCCACCTACACCCCCCCCACTTGCACAACCCCCCTCCCCCCACCCCCACCTGCACAGCCCCCCTCCCCCCACCACCACCTGTACACCCCACCCCCACCTCACCCCCAACAGACTCCCACCTGCCCAGCCCACCCCCCCCCCCAACCTGCACACTCCCCTCCCCCCACCTACTTGCACAGCACCCCCCTCCACTTTCACCCCCAACTTGAACAGCCCCCCTCCCCCACCCCCACCTGCACAACCCACCCCCACCCCCACTTGTACAACCCCCACCTCACCCCCAACAGACTCTGACCTGCCCAGCCCACCCCCCAACCTACACATCCCCTCCCCCCCACCCACTTGCACAACAACCCCCCTCCACTTGCACCCCCACCTGCACAACCCACCCCTCCCCCACCCCCACTTGCACAACCCACCCCCACCCCCACTTGTACAACCCCAACCTCAACACCCCACCAGCACACACCCTCCCCCCACCTAAACACCCCACCAGCACACCCCCTCCCCCCACCTACTGCACCCCCATCACCTCCCACCAGAACAAAAACAAAAAACAAAAACAGAACAAAAATTTGATTCACACATGACACCAGAACAAAAACAGAAAACAAATAACAAATCGAATTGAAATTGTTGGGTATACCATACTGCACGAACCTTAGGTTTAAGCCAAATCAAAACAGAAAAGAAAAAAATTAGATGCAAAACATTAAACAAAACGTACTACTTACAAATTTGAAGTGTAGAACAAAACAACTTTGTGATTGAATATGGATTTGGTGGAATTATTTTCCAAGTGAGAGAGATCTTAGGTCTCAACTTTAGTAGTTCAATCACGTGGATGGGATATCGGGTTTTCTGGGATTTTAGGGGAAAACTTTCCCAACGGTTTTTTAAAACTGTTGGGAAAGGTGAGCTTTACCAACGGTTTACACAAACCGTTGGGAAAGCCTTCCTAAGTCATGGCCTTTACCAACGGTTTTTACAAACCATAGGGAAAGGGAGAAAAATTTTTAGATTTCCCAACGGTTTCTTCAAACCGTTGGGAAATACTTGTTTTATACCCCTATGCCAATGGTTCTGTTGAACCGTTGGCATACAAGCATTGGGAAAACCTAACTTCCCAGTAGTGCATAAAAATCATAAAAAACCCCTAAAAATCCCTAAAGGAATAAAAAACCCTAAAAACATTGAAAGCCCCCTAAAATCCATAAAACCCCCCAAAAACCTTAAGAAATACAAAAAACCATAAAAACTATAAAAACCACTAAAACTGTAAGATTACTAAACCCCGTAAACACATTAAAAAACTCATAAAAAACTTTTAATCCCCTAAAAAACTCAAAAAACCCCCTAAAACCCAAAAAGACCCTAAAAACCCTACAAAACCCTAAAACCCTGGAAAACCCCTAAAACCCTCAAAATCCCTAAAAACCCCAAAAACACTAGAAACTATAAAGATACTAAACAACAACTAAAAATTCATTAAATCATAAAAAACCCTAAAACCCTGAAAAACCTCTAACAACCATAAAAACCCATAAAACCTTAAAAACCCCTAAAACACTATAAAAACCCTAAAAACCACTTAAAACACTTAAAACTCCTAAAATGTTAAAAATCTCTAAAAATCCATAAAAACCCTAAAAAACTCAAAAAAACACCAAAACAAAAAAGGACCCTAAACCCTGAAAAACCCTAAAAGAATAAAAAACCTAAAACCCCCCTGAAAAT
The DNA here is from genome assembly GCA_963277665.1 of Viscum album. Classification (NCBI taxonomy): domain Eukaryota; kingdom Viridiplantae; phylum Streptophyta; class Magnoliopsida; order Santalales; family Viscaceae; genus Viscum; species Viscum album. Next base: position 1,517,781,736 of record OY728160.1, on the reverse strand, counting down.
CCATGAAAACGTAAAAAACCTTAAAACCCCTAAAAACCCCATAAAACCATAAAAACCTTAGAAAACTTAAAACACTAAAAATAAATAAAAACCATAATAAAGTAATAAAAAATCTTAAAACCACTAATTTTTTTAAAAAACTCTAAAAACATTAACAACCCTAAAAACTAAAAAAAATATAAAAACCCAAAAGACCATAAAACCCCTTAGAAACCCTAAAAACCTACAAAAAATCCTTTAGAAACCAAACCCCTCAAAATCCACAAAATACTTAAAAACCCAAAAAACCATTAAAACCGTAAAACCCGCTAAAAATCGATGAAAACTTAGAAACCCTAAAAACCCTTGAAAACCATAAAAAACCCCTAAAAACCAAAAAAAACCCATTAAAACTAATAAAAACCCTAAAATCATGATAAAAACTATAAAAAACATTAAAACCCTAGTAAACATTAACAAACTCTAAAAAACATTAAAAACCATAAAAAACTCAAAAAAAAATCTAAAAACCTAAAAAGATTCTAAAAACCCTAAAAAACACTAAAAAAATCTAAAAACCCATATAAAAACCCTCAAAATCCCTAAAAACCAAAAAAATCCCTAAGGGCCATAAAAATCCTAAAAAAACCTCAAAAAATCCAGAAAAACGTAAAAAACCCTAAAAACCCTTAAAAACCCATGGAAACCATAAAATCCCCCAAAAAACCTTAAAAACCCTAAAAACTCATAAAAACCCTAAAAACACAAAAAAAGCTAAAACCCTTACAACCCCTAAAGACATTAAAGAACTCTGAAAAACATGAAAAACCCTAAAAAACTCAAAAAAAACCCCTAAAAATCCAAAAAGACCCTAAAAACAATAAATAACCCTAAAACCCCATGGAAAACCCTAAAATCCATCAAACTCCATAAAATCCCTAAAACCATTAAAAACCATAAAAATTATAAAACCCCCTAAAAATCCATGAAAATACAAAAAAAACCCTAAAAACCCTAAAAACCCCTGAAAACATTAAAAACCTTAAAACCCCTAAAAATACAAAAAAACCCTCAAGGACACTAAAAACTCTAAAAACCCCTCAAAATCACTAAAAACATGAAAATCCATAAAGCCATAAAAATCCTAAAAACCCCTAAACATCCAAGAAAACCTAAAAAACCTAAAAACCCTTAAAAGCCCCTGAAAACTATAAAACCCCCTCAAAACCTTTAAAACCCTAAAAACTGATAAAAACAATAAAAAATCACTAGAAACTCTAAAACCCCTTAAAAACCCTAAAGAATGTTAAATAATATAAATTACCTTAAAACCCCTAAAAACTAAAAAAAACCTAAAACCCCAAAATAGCCTAAAAACCCTAAAATCCCTAAAAATCCCTTAAAACCCCTTAAAATCCTTTAAAATACCAAAAAATCCTAAGAACCCTACATACCATAAAAATCCAAATAAATCCCTAAAATCCATGAAAACATAAAAACCCTAAAAAACCCCTGAAAACCACAAAATCTCTAAAACCCTAAAAACCCTAAAAACACATAAAAATGTTAAAAAACTCTAAAAAACATTAAACACACTAAAAAACTCAAAAAAACCCTAATACCCCAAAAGAACCCAAAAACCCTGAAAAAGCCTAAAAACAACTAAAAACCCCAATGAACCCTCAAAATCCCTAAAACCCCTAAAAATTATAAAAACCTTAAAAATCCTAAAAAACCCCCAAAAATCCATGAAAACATAAAAACCGTAAAAACCCTGAAAGAACCGAGAAAACCAAAAATATCCGTAAAATCCTTAAAAAAATCCTAAAAACCCATAAAACCCTAAAAATGCCCAAAAAACTCTAAAAACTCTTTAAGCTCCTAAAAATGTTTAAAAACTCTAAAAAACCTAAAGAACCCTAAAAAAATTCAAAAAAACCCTAAAACCCCCAAAAGACCTTAAAAACCCAGAAAAACCCAAAAACCCCTAAAAATCCCTAAAAACCCTAAAAAATCATAGAATCGATAAAAAACCTTAAAAACACCTAAAAAACCTTGAAATTGTAAAAAACCCTGAAAATCCTGAAAAACATTAAATCCCATAAAAACCTTAAAAACCATAAAACACCAAAAAACCCCTAAAAACCAATAAAGACTTCAAAAACCCTTAAAACCACTAAAAACAATAAAAATTCTAAAAAACCTTTAAAACGCCAAAAAACTTTAAAAAACCCCTAAAACCCCAAAAGCCCTAAAGAACCTGAACACCCTAAAAACCTCTAAAAATCCTAAAAACCAGGAAAATCCATAAAACCCTAAAGACCATAAAAATCATTAAAAACCCTAAAAATCCATGAAAAAGTAAAAATCCCAAAAAAGCATAAAAAAACCATGAAACCCAAAAAAAACCCTTAAAAACCTGAAACCCCCTAAAAATCCATAAAAAACCTAAAAACCACTAAAAACCCATAAAACCCTAAGAATGTTAAAAAACTATAAAAACATTAAGAACACTATAAAACTAAAAAAACAATAAAAACCAAAAAAGACCTTAAAACCATGAAAACCCCTAAGAACCCCAAAAAACCCAAAAAACCCTCAAAATTCATAAAAACCCATGAAAACGTAAAATACTCTAAAAACTCGGAAAAATCATTGTAAACCATAAAAACTCCTAAAAACTTTAAAAATCCATCAAACCCCATAAAACCCTAAAAACCCATAAAAACTCTAAAACCCCTTAAAACCCCTAAAAACTTTAAAAAAACTTTAAAAACCTTAAAACCCACTAAAAATCCATAAAAACCCTAAAAACCTCGAAAACACCCATAAAAACTCAAAAACTCTTAAGAACCTTAGAAACCCTAAAACCCCATAAAAATCCTAACAATCACTAAAAACACTAAAAACCATTAAAAACACAAAAATGTTAAAAAACTCTAAAAACATTAAAAACCCTAAAAAACCATAAAAACCCTAAAACCCAAAAAACTCTAAAAACCCTAAAACACTCTGAAAAATCCTGAAAACCCTCAAAATCACAAAAAACCCTAAAAATCCTAAAAACCCGTAAAAATCCATGAAAATATAAAAAACCCCTAAAAACCATTAAAAATCCCTCAAGCCATAAAACCCCTAAAAACCTAAATACACTAAAACCCACTAAAACTATAAAAATCCTTAGAACCCATAAAAATATTAAAAAACACTAAAAAACCTTTAAAACCCTAAAAACTCAAAAAAACCTAAAAACCCAAAAGGCCCTAAAAGCCCTTAAAACCCCTAAAAACTCTAAAACCATATGCAAACCCCTAAAACCCCTAAAAATCCCTAAAACCCTCAAAAACACTAAAATCCATAAAAATCCCAAAATACCCCTAAAAATCAATGAACACATAAAAAACCATAAAAACCACAAAAAACTATAAAAAATCCTAAAACCCTTAAAAAACCTAAAAAAAATTAAAACCACTAAAACTATAAAAATGATAAAAACCTATAAAAATTTAAAAACTTTAAAAAATAGTAAAAACCCTAAAAAACTCAAAAAAAACCCCAAAACCAAAAAAAAGCATAAAACCATAAAAACACCTGAAAACCTCTAAAAACCCTCAAAATCCCAAATAACCCTGAAAAACCCAAAAACCTATAAAATCATAAAAACACCTAAAAACCCATAAAAACTCTCAAATTCCCTAGAAACCTTAGACCCCCCCCCCTAAAACCCATAAAAATAAAAATAAACCCTAAAACCCATGAAAATGTAAAATACCTTAAAAACCTTGAAAATCATAAAAACCCCTAAAACCTTTAGAAAACCCTAAAATACCATAAAACCCCTAAAAACCACTAAAAACCCTAAAAACCCTTAAAATCCCAAAAAAATGTTAAAAACTCTAAAAAACATAAAAAAACCTAAATCCCCAAAAGACCCTAAAAACCCTAAAAATCCCTAAACACCAGAAAAAACCATAAAACTATAAAAATCATTAAAACCCCCCAAATCCTTGAAAACATAAAAACATTAAAAACATTAAAAACCCTTAGGGACCCTGGAAAATCATAAAACCCCTAAAAAACTTAAGAAACCATAAAAACCCATAAAACTCACAAAAATAATAAAAAGTCTAATAACCTTTAAACCCCTAAAAAAGTTAAAAACTCTAAAAACCCAAAAAAAACTCAAAAAACCCTAAAAACACGAGAAGAGCCTAAAAACCCTGAACACCCCTAAAACCTGTAAAAACCATGAAAAACCCTAAAAACCATCCAAATTCCTAAAAACCCATAAAAATCCTAAGACCTGAAAAACCCTAAAAACCCTCAAACACCCTAAAAACCCTAAAAACCGTAAAAAAAACCTAAAAACCCCAATAAAAATTCATGAAAATGTAAAAATCCTGAAAAACCAGAAAAACCCCTAAAAAATTTAAAAACCCTAAACACCTTAAAACCCCTAAAAACTCAAAAAAACTCATAAAAAACCAAGAAACAAAAAAAAACTGAGAAAACCCTAAATCACTAAAAGCCATAAAACCCTAAAAAACCCAAAAAAACCCTAAAAAACCCTAAAAACCCTAAAAAACCCTAAAAACCATAAAAATCATAAAAAACCTCTAAAACTCCTTGAAAATGTTAAAAAACCCTAAAACATAGAAAATCCCTTGAAAATCATAAAAACCCCTAAAACCTTAAAAAAAACTAAAAACCCATAAAAACCCTAAAATCTACTAGAAACTCTAAAAACCCTTAAAACCACTAAAAATGTTAAAAATCTCCAAAAAACCTTAAAACCCCCAAAAAACTCAAAAAACCCTAAAAACCCAAAAGAGACCATAAAACCTTGAAAAATCTATAAAAACCCTAAAAAACCCTTCAAAATCCCTCAAAACCCTAAAAATCCCCAAAAACCATAAAAATGTTAAAAAACCCCTAAAAATCCATTAAAAACATAAAGAACCCTAATCACCCTGAAAAGACCCTGAAAACCATAAAACCCCCTAAAAACCTTAAAAAACATAAAAAACTTAAAAACCACTAAAAACTCTAAAAACCCTTAAAAATCCTAATTTTTAAAAAAAATATAAAAAACCTTAAAATCCTTAAAAAATAAAAATAAAAACCCTAAAACCTCAAAAAGACCCTAAAAACCTTGAAAATCCCCAGATCCATGAAAAACCCTAAAACCCTAAAAATCCCTAAAACCCCTAAAAACTATAAAACCCCTAAAAATCCATGAAAAGATTAAAAAAACCTGAAAACCCTGAAAAACCTATGAAACCATAAAACCCCCTAAAAATCTTAAAAACCCTAAAAACTCATAAAAACCCTAAAAACCCAATGACAAAAAGAAAAGGATGGTGCCGCTCTCACCTGGGTTTCTCCCGACTTCGCGATTTCCTGCATCTCTTCATGGAGGATCCGTCTACCAGTCTATTCGTGATGCGGATTGGCTGGTCAGTTGCGGCTCGCATTGGGGTGCGGTGTTGTTCCTCGACGGCGGAGGTTCTTGGAAGCTCTCGGCGGCGTCGATCTTTGGCGGTGTTTCTTCCTATGGCATCAGCTGTTCTGCTTCGACTTCAAGCTTGGTGGATCTGGATGTGTAGACAACGGATCTTGTCGTTGCGGTCAACTTTGGGCTTACACTTCTCAGATATGTGCTGGGAGGATCTGGAACGGGCGGCGTTGACTTGACTCGGCAACGACATGCTTTGGTTTCAGCAGATCTGGTATCTGCTCCTCCTAAGGTGAGGCCTCGCTACTCGTCTATTCTTTTCGGTCCCGGATTCTCGAGGAGCCATGATGCGGTGGGTCTCGGCGTCATTGAGCTGGGGCTGGATGCTCTTCAATGGTGTACGTGTTTATGTGTCAAATTTTGGAATTTGATGCTCGCTGCTACTATGGATTGGTGGCTGTTTAAGGAAAAGATACAGGTTTGCATTTCTGGTTCTGATATCTTGTCCTTGGCGATTACTGCTGATGAAGGTTTGAACATGTTGTGTTATGTTCATTTTGAGTTGCTAGTTTGTGTGTTCTTGAAATGCGGCTGGTTTGGTTCTGTACTGTGGTTTCTACTGTTTGATGTGTTTAAGGTGTTGAGGATGTTGCGGATTGTGGTTAGGCGTGGGTGCTGGTTGGTATTTTTTCCTGTTTTTAATGGGATTCTGGATTTGGTCTGGTCGGTTAATGCTGTTCGCTGGGTTCTGAGTTGCTATATGATGTTTGCTGCTGGTTTTTGTTCCCATAATAACTTACTGCTGATTTCTGGTCGGTTACTGAGTTGCTGGATGATGAGCTGCTGGACTTTTCCCACCACTTCCTTTGAGTGGAGGTGGTGGGTGCTGGAATTTTGGTATGGTGGTGTTGCTTGGTGTTCGATGAAAGTGGAATGGCTGGGTGCTTTTGACTTGCATAATGGGAATGTTGTTGGCTGGCATGGCCGTGATGCTGGTAGTGGGCATCCTCTTGTGCTAGTTTTTGTTAGGGAAGAAGAGTTACTGAAGTCTGGAGGCTTGTTGGTGCTGTGGGATGCTTGTTCTGGTTGGACGGGTGATGATGTTGGAGATGCTACTAAGCGATGTTGTGGTGGTGATGGCTGGACTATGCTGGATGCTAGAGCTGGTAAGTTTGGAGGCTGGTTGCTGCTTGGTGGTGAGCTGCTGGATGCTGGTTGATGCTGCAGATGATGTTGGTTGTTGCTTGGTGCTTTGTTTTTTGTTTTTTTGTTTGGGTTTGTTTTGCTTCTTTTCTCTTTTGTTTTTTTTGGCATGGGTTGTAAGGGGTTTTTGGGTGTGGGTCGTTCGACCCCTCCCCTCCCTTGTTTGCGGTGTCTCTTTTTCTTTCTAATAAATTTGGGGGGGCCGGGAATAGCCCGACCCTCGCATCTTCCTTGCCCTAAAAACCCAATAAAACACCATAACGCTTAAAACCTTAAAAAAAACTCTAAAAACAACAAAAACCCTAAAAAACACAAAAAAACCAAAAAACCCAAAAAACCCTAAAACCCGTAATCACCCTAAAAACCATAAAATTCCTAAAAACCTCCTATAAATCCATGAAAATGGAAAAAACCCTAAAAACCCTGAAAACCCCCTAAAAACATAAAAATCCTTAAAACCCTTAAAAGATCATAAAAACACATAAAAACACTAAAAACAATTAAAAACCCTCAAAGATTTATAAAACCCTAAAAACCCTTAAAACCCCAAAAAAATAAAAAAAATCTAAAACCCCAAAGAGACCCTAAAAGTTCTGAAAACCCCTGAAAACCCTAAAAACCCTAAAAAACCTAAAAAACCCCTAGAATATCCAAAAAACCCTCAAAATCCATAAAACACTATAAAATGCTAAAAACAAAAAAAAAATCCTAAAACCCCCTAAAATCCATGAAAACATAAAAAACCCCTAAAAAATCATAAAACCCAAAAAACACTAAAAACTCTAAAACCCCTTAAAATCCCTAAAAACATTAAAAAATCTAAAAAATCTTAAATCCCCTATAAAACTCAAAAAAAAACCCAAAAAGACCCTAAAATCCCTTAATATTGTACAAACCTGAAAACCCCTAAAACCATAAAAGCCCTCAAAATACCTAAAACCCCAGAAAACCGTAAAACAATAAAAATCCTTGAAATCCCTAAAAATCTGTGAAAACATAAGAAACCCTAAAGACCCTGAAAAAATCCTGAAAACTATAAAAACCCTCAAAACTTTTAAAAACCCCAAAAACCATAAAACCCATGAAAACCCACTAAAAACTATAATAACCCATAATACCCATAAAAATGATAAAAACCATTAAAAAAATTTAAACCACAAAAAACTCAATAAAAACCCTTAAAAAAATTTAAACCCCAAAAAACTCAATAAAAACCCTAAAATCCAAAAAGACTCTAAAAACCCTAAAAACCCCTAAAAAACCAAAAACCCTCAAAATCCCTAAAAACCCTAAAACCAAACAAATAAGACTCTAAAAAACCTAAAAACCCCTAAAAAAACCAAAAACCCTCAAAATCCCTAAAAACCCTAAAACCAAACAAATCCTAAAAAACCCTAAAAACCCTGAAAAAACCTTGAAAACCAAAAAAACCCCTAAAAAACATAAAATTCCATAAAAACCCATAAAACCCCTAAAAACCACTAAAAACAATAAAAACTCTTAAAACCCATAAAAACATTAAAAAACTCTTAAAAACCTTTAAAACACAAAATACTCAAAAAAAACCCTAAAATCCCAAAAAGATCTTAAAAACCCTAAAAACTCTAAAAACCTCTAAAAACCTCTAGAAACCCACAAAATCTAGAAAAAACCTAAAAACCCTAAAACCATAAAAATCATAAAAAGCCCTAAAAATCCATGAAAATGTAAAAAATTGTAAAAACACTGAAAACACCTAGAAACCATACAAATCACTAAAAACCACAAAACCCCTAAAACCCACAAAAACCCTAAAAACCACTAAAATCTCTAAAAACCCTTTAAAACCCCTAAAAAAATTAAAAAACTCTAAAAAACCTTAAAACCATAACAAATAAAAAAACCCCTAAAAACCAAAAAAAAACTAAAACCCTGAAAAGCCTAGAAACCCTAAAAACCCTGAAGAGCCCTAAAAATCCTCATAATCGATAAAATCCCCAAAAATCATAAAAATACTAATAAACCCCTAAAAATCCATGAAAATGTAAGAATCCATAAAACCCCCTAAAAAGCATCAAAAAACCAAAAAACCCATAAAAACTATAAAAACCCACTAAAAAATCTAAAACCCTTTAAACGCCTAAAAATGAAAAAAAACCCTAAAATCCATAAAAACCTTAAGAAACCCTCACAATCCCAAAATAGCCTAAAAAACCTAACATCCATAAAAATTCTAAAATCCTTAAAAATCCCTGAAAACATAGAAACCCATTAAAACCCCTGAAAACCATGAAAAACCCTCAAAACCATAAAACCCCTAAAAAACCATAGAAACCATAAAAACCCACTAAAAACTCTAAAAACCCTTAAAATCCCTAAAAACATTAAAAAACTCTAAAAACCTTTCAAAACCTAAAATTAAAAACACCCTAAAAACCCATAAAAAACATTAACACCCCTAAAAATCCCTAAAATCCCTAAAAAAACTCTAAAAACCATAAAAATCCTCAAAACCCCATGAAAACTGATGAGGATCATGGCACAAATGGTCATCGAGGTGTCGGAGGCGGTCTTGATGAGGAGGGTGGAAGGTGCATGATTCCACAAGACCCGCTGTGAGGAATTGGCTGCCCAATGACAAGGGAGCGGACAAAGAGAATGAAGGAGGCCTTAAATGGGTTAATCTTGCAATTCCAAGAGGAGGCCCAACACCCTTGCTTGGGGGAAGAATCCGGGCCTATAATTACATTAATTAAGGCCCAAACATGCTTTTAAAAACCCAATCCAATGTGTGCTACGAATTTCAAGCCCACCCCACCATGGAATCTTCAAAGTCAAAAGTGGTGGGATAGTTGTCTTTACTTTCCAAAAAGGATGTGCTACTTGTCTCCTAAAGTCATGGGCATGTGCCAAAATTGTCAAAAGTGACATGTAGGCCTTTTTGACTTGAGGAAACTAGGTGTTAGAAGTTTGTATCAATCCTTGGCTATAAATAGCCACCCCCATGTACTCTTTGGACATAATGAATGAAGGTAATGTTATTATGGTGAGTTTTGCTTGCAACTTTTGTGTTCTTTCTTAATTCTTGACTTATCAAAGGATTGGTCATCCTTTGTGGCGTCTTGTGGCTAGAGTTCTTAGAGAAAAGTTCTCTTTGGGTTCTACCTTGACCAATTCCCTCTTCCTTCTATTTATCACTATCCGCACACCACATTCACTTGTTTTCTTGCGGCGATCCGGGTGCACAACGTGCGAACATTGTACAAGGTTCCTAGGACACTTCCTAGCGGGTCTTTCATCGCGCATCATTTGGTATCAGGGCCCATTTGCAAGAAATCAGGTTCTTTCTTTCTTATCCCATCTTCCATTTCATTTCTCTTCGAATCGGGCCGACATCAATTCTGGTCCAATTCCTCCTTCACCTACGGACGTCCTTTCTTCATCATTTTGGACGTATAGCATGTCATTCTTGCAGTTGAGAAGCTGATCTTTCCTCCCCATTTGGAATCATAAAAATCAAAGCCATATATCGTGAGATACAGTGGGTTCAAATTTTGCAAAAAAATCTGCAATTTCAAAACCCCGCAACTCACACTTTGATTCCATTTTGTGTTACAAATTACTGCTTCTCCTACATTTAAATATTGAAATATTCATCTTGTTGCTGCTACATTTATTCAAAAAAAAAGAGCCCAAAAAAAAATTAAGGCTCAAAAAAAAAATTGCAACATTTTGAATTCTACGTGCCATTTTCATTCTTCTTCATCCCTTTTCATTCACTTCAAATATTTTCTATGTTGAATCCATTTTTGAATTTTATCTTTGAATTCTTGTTCGGGATTGCCACATTTCAACGATCCTTTAGATTTGTTGAAATTGGGTAAGAATGCTATAGGAAGCAAGTTGAGTGGTAAAAGGCAAGAGTGTTACATTTTGATAAAAGCCGAAATTGAGTGAAACACGAGCGAACAGATTATTTTGAGTGTAAACAAGTGAGGGAGTGTGTGAGGTCCATTTTCCTTTCCCTTTCATTTTTTCTCACAGGATACCTAAATGGCGGAGTCGAGTAACACCAATGAAGCGGACATCAAGTTGTTTATGAGGGCTGTACAAGAACAATTCCAAAGGTTGAATGCAAGGATGGATGAATTGCAATCCCCTTCCAATTCTAGAGCACCACCAAGGAGGCGGGTGGTTGACGAAGAGGAAGAGTTTTCTGATCTCCAGGAGTCACCAATACGAAGAAATCAACCACCGTGGAGGCAAGCGGATGATCTTGGAGGAGTAAAGTTGAGGATCCCTTCATTCCAAGGTAAGAATGATCCCGAAACATATTTGGAATGGGAAATAAAGGTCGAACATGTTTTTGGTTGTCACACATATTCAGAGGAAAACAAAGTAAAGTTGGCGGCCGTGGAATTCACCGACTATGTGAGTATTTGGTGGGACCAACTACAAGTGAGTCGACGACGAATTGGAGAAAGACCCATCCGCACTTGGGAGGAGATGAAAGTGGTAATGCGTAAGAGGTTCATTTCTAGCCACTATTATCGTGATTTGTTCCTCAAGTTGCAGGGTTTGAAACAAGGGGCCATGAGTGTTGAGGAGTATCACAAAGAGATGGAGATCATCATGATTCGAGCGAATATTGATGAGGAGCGAGAGGCCACCATGGAAAGATTTATGAACGGTCTCAACCATGACATTCGGGACATAGTGGACATGCACCACTACTTGGACATGGAGGATTTACTACACATGGCTACCAAAGCGGAGAGGCAAGTAAAGGCAAGAAGGATGCGCCCTACATCTTATGGTAAGAATTCTAGACCTTCATTCAATTTTAAGGATTCCAAACCACAAGAGCATGTAAGGGAACACAAAACTGATTCGAAGGAGTTGCCCAAACCAAAACCATTCTTTCCGAAATCCCAAGGTAAAATGGAGGGTAAGGTTGTTTCCAAATCACGAGATATCAAATGTTTTAAATGTCAAGGATTTGGACATATTGCCTCACAATGCCCAAACAAGAGAACAATGATTATTTTGGATGATGGAGATGTTCTTAGTGCTAGCTCAAACGAAGATGAAATGCCATCACTTGAGGATGATTCGGAGGTGGAAGTAGAAAGCCCCGTACATGGAGAAATGCTTGTGGCAAGGCATGCTTTGAGTGCTCAACCCGAAGGAGAACATGATCAAGAGCAAAGGGAGCACATTTTTCATACTAGATGCCTCGTCAAAGATAAGGTATGTAGTATGATTATTGATGGGGGTAGTTGTACAAACGTAGCAAGTGGTTTGATGGTTGATAAATTGGGATTGGCTACGACTAGACATCCTAGGCCTTATAGATTGCAATGGTTAAATAATAGCGGGGATGTCAAAGTGACTAAGCAAGCACAAGTTCCATTTTCTATTGGGAAGTATGAAGATAAGGTGATGTGTGGTGTTGTTCCAATGCATGCTAGTCATATTTTGTTGGGAAGACCGTGGCAATTTGATAGGAGGGTCACACATGATGGATACACCAATCGATATTCTTTTGAGTATAATGGGAGGACGGTTATTCTTACACCATTGAGGCCTTTGCAAGCTTATGAAGACCAAGTGAGGATTGAGAGAGATTGTGAGAAGAGAGAAAAATAAAAGAGAGAAAAAAATAGAGATAATGAGAAGAGTGGAAAAATCAAGAGTGAAAAAGGAGTTTTGAGTGAAAGCAAAAAAAATGAGGGAAATAAAAGAGTTGAACACAAGAGTGAAAATAAGAGTGAAAACAAGAGTGTTGAGGGAAAAGTGAGTCTATTTTCTGGAAAAAGAGAGATAGAGAGAGCTTTAGAGGGGGAGGAAACTCTCATGCTTTTATGCAAGGGAAAATGTTTTACGGCTAACTATCTTAACCCATCATTTCCTTCTAGTGTTGTGTCTCTTTTGCAGGAATTTGGTGACGTGTTTCCGGAGGAAATTCCCGATGGCTTACCTCCCTTGCGGGGTATCGAGCACCACATCGACTTCCTCCCAGGAGCAACACTTCCCAATCGACCGGCCTATCGGTCTAACCCAGAGGAGACTCGAGAAATCCAACGACAAGTGGAAGAATTGCTAAGGAAGGTATTTGTCCGAGAGAGCTTGAGTCCTTGTGCGGTGCCGGTAATTCTTGTCCCAAAAAAAGATGGTAAGTGGAGAATGTGTGTTGATTGTCGAGCTATCAACAAAATCACGGTAAAGTACCGCTATCCCATACCTCGTTTGGATGATATGCTTGATGAACTCCATGGTGCATCTTTGTTCACTAAAATTGACATAAGGAGTGGATACCATCAAATTAGAATGAAAGAGGGAGATGAATGGAAAACTGCATTTAAAAATAAGTTTGGGTTGTATGAATGGCTAGTTATGCCTTTTGGGCTAACTAATGCCCCGAGTACATTCATGAACTTAATGAATCATGTTTTCCGTCCATTCATTGGGAAATTTGTGGTTGTTTATTTTGATGAAATCCTTGTTTATTCTAAGAGTCTAGATGAACATCATGGGCATTTGAAACATGTTTTTGAGACTCTTAGGAAAAATAGGTTGTTTACCAATGTGGAAAAATGTACATTTTGTTTAAATTCGGTTGTTTTCCTTGGTTTTGTGGTAGGGGCTGATGGCATGAGGGTTGATGAAGAGAAGGTGAAGGCAATTCGGGAATGGCCAACACCAAAGAATGTCAATGAGGTGAGGAGCTTCCGTGGACTTGCGAGTTTTTACCGAAGATTTGTGAGGGACTTTTCAACCATTGCGGCACCATTGAATGAGTTGGTCAAGAAAGGAGTGAGCTTTAAGTGGGGAAAAGTGCAAGAAGATGCCTTCTCCACACTCAAAGGTAAGTTGACAAATTCACCTCTCTTAATTCTGCTCGACTTTTCTAAAGTTTTTGAGGTGGAGTGTGATGCCTCTGGAATAGGAATTGGGGCTGTTCTAATGCAAGACTCTAAGCCTATTGCTTACTTTAGTGAGAAGCTTAATGGGGCTGCATTGAACTACTCTACCTATGACAAGGAATTATATGCCCTCAAAAGAACTTTAGAAAATTGGCAGCATTACTTGTGGCCAAGGGAATTTGTGATTCATTCGGATCATGAAAGCCTAAAATTTCTTAAGTCACAAGGAAAGTTGAATAGGAGGCATGCAATATGGCTTGAATTTATTGAAACATTTCCTTATGTCATTAAGCATAAGCAAGGAAAAGAAAACGTTGTTGCTGATGCTTTGTCTAGGAGGTACTCTCTTATCACTTCTATGCATGCTAAAATACTTGGTTTTGAAATGTTGAAAAGCATGTATGAGAATGATGTGGACTTTTCTGAAATTTGGAAGTTATGTGAAAAACATGGAAAAAGTGATTTTTACAAACATGATGGATTTCTTTATCGAAAAAATAAATTGTGTGTTCCATCTTGTTCCATGCGTGAATTGCTTGTTAGAGAAACACATGGTGGTGGATTAATGGGGCATTTTGGGGTTGAGAAAACATTGTCCTTATTGAGTGAACATTTTTATTGGCCTCACATGCGTAGGGATGTGGTAAGTGTTTGTGGAAATTGTAATGTGTGTAAACATGCAAAGTCGAAAGTGCTTCCACATGGATTATACACCCCTTTTCCCGTTGCTTCTCATCCTTGGGTTGACATTTCAATGGATTTTGTCCTCGGCTTGCCAAGATCACAATCCGGTAAGGATAGCATCTTTGTGGTGGTGGAAAGGTTTAGTAAAATGGCTCATTTTATTGCTTGTTCTAAAACCAATGATGTAACTCATATTGCTGATTTGTTTTTCAGGGAAATTGTTAGGTTGCATGGCTTACCCAAGAGCATTGTGAGTGACAGGGATGTCAAATTCCTTAGTCACTTCTGGAGGACATTGTGGAGCAAACTTGGAACCAAAATTTTGTTCTCCACCACTGCACACCCACAAATAGATGGTCAAACTGAGGTGGTCAATAGGACACTTTCCACATTGTTGCATGCCATCCTTAGAAAAAATCTAAAACATTGGGAAAGATGCCTGCCTCACATTGAGTTTGCTTATAATCGAGTGGTTCACTCCACTACTAATGCTTCACCGTTTGAAGTTGTGTATGGTTTTAACCCATTAACTCCACTTGATATTTTACCTTTTCCTACTAATCAATTTTCAAATCTTGAAGGTGAAAAGAAGGAAAAGTTTGTGCAGGAATTTCATGCAAAGGTAAAGGCCAACATTGAGCGGAAGAATGAACAAGTGGCGAAACATGCCAACAAAGGTCGGCGGAAAATGGTGTTCCAACCCGGAGATTGGGTGTGGGTACACTTGAGGAAAGAGAGGTTCCCGGAGCAAAGAAAATCAAAACTTCATCCACGGGGAGATGGACCTTTCCAAGTCTTAGAGAAGATCAATGATAATGCCTACAAGATTGAGTTACCCGACAGGTATGGGAATGTTAGTGCCACCTTTAATGTTGCTGATCTTTCTCCCTTTGAATTTTCATATTCGAGGACGAATCCTTTTGAGGAGGGAGGAGATGATGAGGATCATGGCACAAATGGTCATCGAGGTGTCGGAGGCGGTCTTGATGAGGAGGGTGGAAGGTGCATGATTCCACAAGACCCGCTGCGAGGAATTGGCGGCCCAATGACAAGGGAGCAGACAAAGAGAATGAAGGAGGCCTTAAATGGGTTAATCTTGCAATTCTAAGAGGAGGCCCAACACCCTTGCTTGGGGGAAGCATCCGGGCCTATAATTACATTAATTAAGGCCCAAACATGCTTTTAAAAACCCAATCCAATGTGTGCTACGAATTTCAAGCCCACCCCACCATGGAATCTTCAAAGTCAAAAGTGGTGGGCTAGTTGTCTTTACTTTCCAAAAAGGATGTGCTACCTGTCTCCTAAAGTCATGGGCATGTGCCAAAATTGTCAAAAGTGACATGTAGGCTTTTTGACTTGAGGAAACTAGGTGTTAGAAGTTTGTATCAATCCTTGGCTATAAATAGCCACCCCCATGTACTCTTTGGACATAATGAATGAAGGTAATGTTATTATGGTGAGTTTTGCTTGCAACCTTTGTGTTCTTGCTTAATTCTTGACTTATCAAAAGATTGGTCATCCTTTGTGGCGTCTTGTGGCTAGAGTTCTTAGAGACAAGTTCTCTTTGGGTTCTACCTTGACCAATTCCCTCTTCCTTCTATTTATCACTATCTGCACACCACATTCACTTGTTTTCTTGTGGCAATTCGGGTGCACAACGTGCGAACATTGTACAAGGTTCCTAGGACACTTCCTAGCGGGTCTTGCATCGCGCATCAAAAACATAAAAATCATAAACCCTAAAAAACCTCTGAAAACCACAAAACCCCTAAAAATATCTAAAACCCAAAAAACCCAAAACAAATCCCTAAAAGCCAACTAAAAAATTTAAAAAACATAAAAACTCAAAAAAACCCTAAAACCCCAAAAGTCCCTAAAAATATTGAAAACCCCTAAAAACACCTGAAAACCCCCCAAAAAACACTCAAAATTCCTAAAATCCATAAAAACCCCAAAAACCATAAAAATCATAAACCCCCCCTAAAAATCCATGAAAACTTAAAATACATTAAAAACCATGAAATCCCCAAAAACCTGAAAAAACCCTAAAAGCCCAGAAAAAACCCTAAATACCAATAAAAACTCAACAAACCCAAAAAAAATCTAAAAAAGTTAAAAAATTATAAAAAAACATTAAATCCCTGAAAAACTAAAAAAAAACCCCTAAAAACCCTAAAAACCCCTAAAACCCTTGTAAAATCCTAAAACCATCAAAATCCCTAAAAACCATAAAAATCCTAAAAAACTGAAAAATTCCAAGAAAAAATAAAAAACCCTAAAAATAAGAAAAAACCTCTGAAAACCATAAAAAACCCCTAAAATATTAAAAAATCCTAAAAAACTAAAAAACCCCTAAACCAGTAAAAACTCTAAAAACCCATAAAACACTAAAAAATGTTAAAAAACTCTAAAAAAACTTGAATACCCTAAAAAAATTAAAAAACCACTAAAACCCCAAAACACCCTAAAAACCCTGAGAAACCCTAAAAACCCATGAAAAACCCACAAAATGACTAAAATCCCTAAAAACTATAAAATTCCTAAAAAACCTCTAAAAATACATGGAAACATAAAAAACGTTAAAAACCCTGAAAAACTCCTAAAAACCATAAAACTAATAAAAACCTTAAAAAACCCTTAAAACCCCTAAAAACCTCTAAAAACTCTTAAATCCTTTTAAACCCTAGAAAAAATTAAAAACTCTAAAAAACGTCAAAAATCCTAAAAAACTCAAAAAAACCCTAAAACCCAAAAAGACATTAGAAACCCTAAAAATCCCTAAAAACATCAGAAAACCCAAAAAATCCAGCAAAATCACAAAACTACCCTGAAAACCATAAAAATACTAAACCCCCCTAAAAATCCATAAAAACATAAAAATCCCTAAAAACCCTGAAAACCATAAAAACCACTAAATACGTAAAAAAAACCCAAAAAACCCAAAACCCCAAAAAACCCACTAACAACTATAAAACCCATTTAAACCCCTAAAAGAATTAAAAAACTCAAAAATCCTTAAAAACTCTAAAAAACTCAAAAAAAACTAAAAACCAAAAACACACTAAAAACCCTAAAACACAAAAATTTCCTAAAAACCCTGGAAAACCAAAAAAATACTCAAAATATCTAAAAAAACTAAAAACCATAAAACCCATAAAATTCCTAAAAACCCATAAAAATCAATGAAAACATAAAAAACCCTCAAAACCCTAAAAAACTCATAAAACACATAAAAACCTTAAAAACCCACAAAAACCTTAAGAACCACTAAAAATTCTAAAAAACGTTGAAATCCATAAAAACATTAAAAAACTATAAAAAACCTTAAAACCATAAAAAACTAAAAAAATCCTAAAAACCCAAAAGACTCTAAAAACCCTTAAAACCCGTAAAAACCATCCCAAACCCCTAAAAACCTTAAAACCCCTCAAAATCCATAAAATGCGAAAAACCATAAAACCCTAAAAATTCCCTGAAAATGTAAAACCCCCTAAAACCCCTTAAAAACCCCTGATAACCATAAAACCCCTAAAACATTAAAAAACCCACAAAAACTCTAAAATCAACTAAAAACTCTAAAAACCCTTAAAACCCCTAAAAATGTTATAAAACTATAAAAACCCTTAAAACCCCCAAAAAACCCAAAAAACCCTAAAACCATAAAAACTCTAAAAAACCTAAAAACCATCAAAATCCCTAAAAACCCTAAAAACCATAAGAACCCTAGAAAACCCTAAAACCCTTAAAAACCTCTAAAAATCCTAAAACCCCATAAAAACCCCAAAACCCTCAAGATCCCTATGGAAGTTGATGCTTATGAGTTTGGTACTGATTGTTCTGCATTGCTGGTGGTGGATCCTTTTGGGGAGGAGGTGCTGGAGGTTGGAAATGGTGTGACTGGATACTGGTTGATGCTTGGCTTTGTTATGGACATGGATGCGGGTTCTAGTGTTCCTGTTTTGTCTGCTCTATCTTCCTTTGTCATCGAATGGGAGCTGTTGGGTGCGAGTTGCTAGTTGCTGGATGCTAATTGGCTTGGAAGGGATGGTTGGTGGATGCTGAGCTGTTGGTTATTGGTTGTTTCCTTCCTTGGAAGGGTTGGAGGTGGTGTCTTGTCTGTAGGGATTCTCAATGGTGAGGACAGAGATGCAGGAGGCGCGGTTGAGGTGTGATGCTGGACGCTGGTTACTACCTAGCTAGGGAGGTGCTGAAAGAATATTATGGCTACGATGATTGGAATTGGTGCTGTTGGATGCTGGTGTTGGTTGGATATGATGTGTTGATTTTGCTGCTGTGTCAGATCTTTTGTGTCTTTTTCTTTCTTTGTTTTCGTTTTTGGGGCTTGGTTTTTGGGTATGGGTCGATTAACTTTGCCCCACCCCTGTCTGCACCTTCCTTGCCCTAAAAACCCTAAAAACCCTAAAAATCCTAAAAAACCCCTAAAAATTTATAAAAACGTAAAAAACAATAAAAACCACTAAAAAATATAAAAACCCTTAAAACCTCTAAAAATGTTAAAAAGCTCTAAAAACATTAAAAACCTTAGAAAACTCAAATAACACTAAAAACCAAAAAAAAACCCCTAAACCTTTGAGAAAACCCAAAAAACCACAAAAACCCACAAAAACCTTAAAAACCCATAAAAACCTATAAAAACCACTAAAGCCATTAAAAAACCTTAAAACCCCAAAAAATGTTAAAAACAATGAAAACCTCAAACCCCTAAAACACCTCAAAATCCCTAAAACCCTAAAAACCATAAAAACCTAAAAACCCAATAAAAATTCATGGGGAAGTAAAAAACCCAAAAAACCATGAAAAATCCATGAAAACCATAAACCACTAAAAACTTAGAAAACCTAAAAACCCATAAAAACTCTAAAAATCACTAAAAACTCTAAAAACCTTAAAAAACCTAAAAAACTTAAAAACCCTGAAATCCTAAAATGGCCCTAAAAACAGCTAAAAACCCAAAATCCCTTAAAAACCCCTGAAAAACCCAAAAAACCCTCAAAATCAATAAAAAAAATAAAAAACCATAAAACCATAAAAATCCTAAAAAATGCCTAAAAATCCATGAAAATGTAAAAAATCCTAAAAACCCTGAAAAACTCCTAAAACCCATAAAACCCCTAAAAACCTTATGAAACCCTAAAACCCCATAAAAACCCCAAAAGACCCAAAAAAAACCTAAAAAAACCCCAAAACCCCTCACAATCCCTAAAAACATTAAAAAACAAAAAATTTCTAAAAACCCGCAAAAAAACAATAAAAACGTAAGAAACCCTAAAAACCCTAAAAACCCTAAAAACCCTTGAAAACAATAAAACCCCATAAAAACATTAAAACCCCTAAAAACCTATAAAACTCTAAAAAATACTAAAAATCTAAAAAACCCTTAAATCCCCTAAAAATGTTAAAAAAATCTAAAAATCATTAAAAACCCTAAGAACATAAAAAAAACCCTAACCCCCCCCCCCCTAAAAGACCCAAAAATCCTAAAAATCGACAAAACACCCTAAACCCCTCAAAATCTCTAAAAACCCTAAAAACACTAAAAAAAACTAAAAAAACCCTAAAATCCATGAAAACAGGAAATGCCCTAATAACCCTTAAAACCACCTAAAAACCACAAAACCCCTAAAAACCATAGAAACCCAAAAACCCATAAAAACCCTAAAAAGCACTAAAAATTCTAAAAATCCTTAAAACCCCTTAAAATGTTAAAAAAACTCTAAAAACCTTAAGAACAAGAAAAATTTCAAAAAAATCCTCAAAACCCAAAAGGACCCTATAAATCCTTAGAAACCCAAAAACCATAAAAAACCCCTGAAGAACCCCCAAAACCATCAAAAACCCTAAAAACCACCAAAAACCCTAAAAACCATCAAAAACCCTCAAAACCATAAAAATCTTAAAAAACATTAAAAATCCTTGAAAACATAAAAACCCATTAAAACTCTAAAAACCCCTTGAAATCCAAATAAAATCCTAAAAACCATAAAAACCCGAAAAACCCTAAAAACCCATAAAAATCGTAAAAACCCACAAAAAACTCTCAAAACCCTTAAAACCCATAAAAATGTTAAAAAACCCTAAAAAACCCTAAAACCCTAAAAGGCTAAAAAAACACAAAAACTCCAAAAGACCATAAAACCCCCTAAACCCCATAAAAATCCAAAAAACCCTAAGAAACCCAAAAAAACACATAAAACCCTAAAAAACACTAAAATCTCTAAAACCCTTAAAACCCTTAAAAACATTAAAAAAATCTAAAAACCCATAAAAATTATAAAAAACTAAAAAAAACCCCTAAAAACCCAAGAAAAAACCCTGAAAATCCCAAAAAACCCTAAAACCCTAAAACCCATGAAAACCCCTAAAACCCCAAAAATCCTTAAAAACCTTAAAACCCTAAATATCCAAAACACCCAAAAAATCCATGAAAATGAAAGAAACCCTAAAAACCGGGAAAAAACCACTAAAAACCTTAAAAATCCTTAAAAACATTTAAATCCTTAAAATCCTAAAAAACAACTAAAAACTCTAAAACCCCATTAAACCCCTAAAAACGTTTAAAAAATCTAAAATACCTTAAAACCCCTAAAATACTAAAAAAACCATTAAAACCCAAAACACCCTAAAATCATAAAAAACACTAAAAGTCTTTGAAAAACATTAAAAACCCTCAAAATTCCTTAAAACCCCAAAAAAACTAAAAAAAAAAAACCTAAAACACAATTAAATCCATGAAAATGTAAAAAACCCTATAATCTAGGAAAACTTGAAAACTCTAAAAACCCATAAAAATGTTAAAAAACTCTAAAAACCCTTTAAACCCCAAAAAACTCAAAAAACCACTAAAAACCAAAAAAGACCCTATAAATCCTGAAAAACCCTAAGCCCCTTAAAACTATTGAAAACCCCTAAAACACATCAAAATTCCTAAAAAACCCAAAATCTATAAAAACCATAAAAATTATAAAACCCCGAAAAATTCATGAGAACATAAAAACCCCTAATAACCAAGAACCCCCCCCCCCCCCCCCGAATACCATAAAAACCCTAAAAAACCTTAATAACTCCAAAAACCAATAAAACCCACTAAAAACTCTAAAAACCCTTAAAACAACGTTAAAAAACACTAAAAACCTTAAAAACCCTAATAAAATAAAAAAAACCATAATAACCCAAGGATACCCCAAAAAACCTGAAAACCCCTAAAACCCAAGCAAACTCTAAAAACCCTCAAAATCCCAAAAAAAAACCTAAAAAAACTAAAAACCATAAATACCATAAAAATACACTAAATATCCATTAAAATGTTAAAAACCCTAAAATCCCATAGAAACCATAAAAACTACTAAAAATTATAAAAAATCCTAAAAACCCATAAAAACCTAAAAAATCACTAAAAACCCTAATACCCCTAAAAACCCTAAAAACATTAAAAGACTCAAAAAAAACTTAAAACCCTTAAAACTCAAAAATTCCCTAAAAACCCAAAGGACCCTAAAACCCTTAAAACCACTAGAAACCCCTAAAAACTCCTAAAAACCCGCAAAACCCCGAAAACCATGAAAAGCATAAAAAACCTAAATACACCTAAAAATCCATGAAAATGTAAAAAACCCTAAAAACCCTTAAAAACCCATGAAAACCATTAAAACCCCTAAAAACCTTGAAAACCCTAAAAGCAAATAAAAAAACAAAAAATAAAATAAAAACCCTTTAAACCCCTAAAACGTTAAAAAAATATAAAAAATATTAAAGCCTTAAAAAACTCAAAAAAAACCTTAAAAACACAAAAGTCCTTAAAAGCTTTGAAAAACCAAAAATCCCTAAAAACTCTTGAAAACCCCTAAAACCCCTCAAAATCCCTAAAAACCAAAAATAACATAAAAATACTAAAAACCACTAAAAATCCATGAAAATGTAAAAAACCCTAATAACCCTAAAAACCCACCAACAACCATAAAAACCCATAAAACCCATAAAAACCCTAAAACCCCAAAGAACCCTCAAAATCACTAAAACCCCTTAAAACTAAAAAAATGTTAAAAAATTCTAAGAAAACTTAAAAAAAACCTAAAATCCCCAAAAGACCCTAAAACCTTGAAAACACTAAAAACCCCTAAAACCCTTTAAACCCCTCAAAATTCCTAAAAAACCTAAAAACCCATAAAAATCCTAAAAAACCCATAAAAATGTAAAAAACTCTAAAAACTCTTAAAACCCCCTGAAAACTATAAAACCCCCAAAAAACCTTAAAAACCCTAAAAGGCAATAAAAATTCATAAAAACACCAAAAACTATAAATACCATTTAAAACCCAAAAAATGTAAAAAAACTTTAAAAAACCTTATAAACCCCAAAAAAACTCAACTAACCCTAAAAACCCAAAAGTCTCTAAAAACCCTAAAAAATGTAAAAACCTCTTAAAACGGTCAAAATCCCTAAAACCCTAAAAACCCCTAAAAACAAAAAAAAATATTTAAATCCCTAAAAATCCATAAAAACCTAAGCCCTAAAAACACTAGAAAACCTAAGAAAACCCTAAAAACCCCTAAAAACATTAAAAATCCTAAAGCCTCTAAAATTTATAAAAAACCTTCAAGTCCTTAAAAATGTTGAAAATCTCTAAAAAACCTTAAAACCCTAAGAAAGTAAAAAAACTCTAAAAACCCTAAAAACACCCTAAAAACCCTAAAAATCCCTAAAAAATGTTCAAAATCCCTAAAACCCCTAAAAACTAATAAAAACCATAAAATTCTTAAAAACCCCTAAAATTCCATGAAAATGTAAAACCCTAAAAACCTCTAAGAACCATAAAACCCTCTAAAACCCTAGAAACCCTTGAAAACCCCCTAAAACCATCAAAAGGCCAAAAAAGCTAAAAACACCTAAAAACTAAAAAATAATTTAAACCCCTAGAAATTACTAAAAACATATAAACACCTAAAAACCATGAAAACCCCCTAAAACCCATAAATAACTAAAAACAACTAAAGACTCTAAAAACCCTTAAAACCCCAAAAACATTAAAAACCCAAAAAAACCTTAAAACCCATAAAAACTCAAAAACACCACAAAAACAAAAAGACTGTAAATACCCTAAAATCCCCTAAATACCCTAAACCCCATAAAAACCCTGAAAACCCCCCAAAATCCCTAAAAAATGCAAAAAAACCCTAACAATCCATTAAAACTTAAAAACATGGAAAACCCCATGAAAACCATAAAACTCCTAAAAACGGTAAAAAAACCCCTAAAAACCCCTAAAAACCCTAAAAATGACTTTAAACCCTAAAACCCCTTAAAACCCATTAAAATCTCTATAAACATTAAAAACTATTAAAAACCTTAAAACCCAAAAAAATTAAAAAAACCCCTAAAAGCCCTTAAAAACCCTAAAACCCTAGAAACCCCTGAAAACCCCCCAAAACCATCAAAATCCCTAAAAACCCTAAAAAACCATAAAAAACCATAAAAACCATAAAAATCCTAAAAACCACCTAAAAATACATGAAAACAAAAAAACCCTAAAAACCACTGAAAACCTTAAAAAATCTAAAAACCCATAAAAAACCACTAAAACTCAAAAAACCCTTCGAACCCAAAAAAGCATTAAAAAAGCCTAAAACACCATAAAACCCATAAAAATAAAAATAAAATCCAAAAAACACAAAAGACCCTAAAAACCCTAAACTACCCTAAAACCCCTAAAACCCCTGAAAACGTTAAAAAACCCAAAAATCCCCCTTAAAACCCTAAAACCCACTAAAAATATAAAAATCCTTTATACCCCTAAAAATATTAAAAAACTATAAAGAACCATAAAACCCTAAAAAACTCAAAAAACCCTTAAAAACCAAAACCCCCCTAAAAAACCCTAAAAAATCTAAAAACCCATGAAAACCCCAAAGAACCATCAAAATCCCTAAAAACCCTAAAAATCCTTAAAACCCATAAAATCCTAAAAACCCCTAAAAGTCCATGAAAATTTTAAAAAAACTAAAACCTTGAAAAGTACCTAAAAATAAAAAAACCCTAAAAACCTTGAAAACCCTAAAAACCCATAAAAACCCTAAAAACCACGAAAAACTCTAAAACCCCTTAAACCCCTAAAAATGTTTAAAAACGTTGAAAAAACTTAAAAATCATACAAAAATCCAAAAAAATCCTAAAAAACCAAAAAGACCCTAAAAATACTGAGAAACACTAGAAACCCTAAATACCTCTAAAACCCCACAAAAACCTTCAGAATCCCTAAAACCCCTAAAAACCAAAAAACCATAAAAAGCCTAAAAAGCTTCCAAAAGTCCATAAAATGTATAAAAAACCCTAAAGACTCTGAAAAACCCCTAAAAACCATAAAACCCCCTAAAAACCATAAAAACCCAAAAAACACATAAAAACCAAAAAAACACTAAAAACTCTAAAACCCTTAAAACCTCCAAAAATGTGAAAAAACTCTACAAATCCTTTATACCCCTAAAAAAACACTTAAAAACCCAAGAAGACCCTAAAAACCTTGAAAAGACCAAAAAACCCTAAAAACCATTGAGAAGTCCTAAAATCCCTCCAAATCCCTAAAAATCATTACTCAGGGCCCGAGGACTGGAGATGAGTGGCGCTTGTCTTCAGCTGAGGAAAGGTCCATTGTGGATGAAGAGACCTGGATCCCCGCGGGGCCACACATGAATTGGCGTGATGCTCCTCTAGTTCTGTCTGGATGTCCAGGCATGGGGGGACCTAACATGGGGGCTGGGTTACCTCCTCCCTCTGACAGCACAAGTGATGCTGAGGATCCTCCCAGTATGCCAGGAATTACTGGTGATGCTAGTGTCATGGACCTGGAGAGGGATATGGTCCTTCATGGTGTCCCCTCTACTGAAGCTTTTTGTGTACAGCTGCATGAGATGGTGTGGGTTGAACGGGAAAGGTTATCGATTGAATATGAAGCCAAGAGGCTCGAGGAACGGTTCTCTGAAGCTGACCGCCGGATAAATGCTGCTATGGCCAGGCCAAAGGAGAAAAGAGGTGATGAAACTCCTGGGAAAGACTATAATAAAGGGAAGGAAACATCGTCCAGTGATGGTATCGCTTGTGCGAAGGCGGGTGTTGTAGCTGGATCCACTTCTGCCCCTCCGAGACGATGACGGAGGAAGGATTACTCTTCTCTCCCGCGTCCCATGGCAACTAGGGCCTCTTCACGAGATGTAAGAATTAATATAAAGGTGAATAAGTGAGAGCGGATTTCAAATTCTCTAGAGCAAGAGAAGGATAGGATGAAGCTTCTATCCAGGCTTGGCATGCAAGAGGATTTTGAGTTTGGATGGGACTCAACGGACATGGGTGTTGAGTCCGATTTTAGTTTTGCTAATGTAGGTGACGGCTTTGGTGTGGGCATGGGGTTTCGAGGTGCGGAGCTGGAATATTTTGGTGGGGATGTTGACTGATCATCCCCCTGTGTGATTTTCTGTTTGAACTTTTTGATTTGTTTGTTTTTCTTTTTCGTTTCTTCCTCTCTTCCTGTGGCCTTAGGGCTGAGGTTGTAAGGGATTTTGGGTGTGGATCGGTGGATCCCTCCCCTCGCTTGTCTGCAGTGTCTGTGTCTTTTCTTTTAATAAAATTTTGGAGGGTCCCAGGAATAGCCTGGACCCGAGCCTTCCTTGCCCTAAAACCACTAAAAACGCAAAAAACAAAGGTAAAACCCTAAAAACCATCAAAATATAAAAAATCCTAAAATCCCTTACAAACATAAAAATCATAAAAAACACAAAAAATACAGGAAAACATAAAAAACCCAAAAAACCAAAAAAAACCATAAAAAACCATAAAACCTTAAAAAACCCTAAAAACCTAAAATGACTAAAAATTTAAAAACCCTGAAAACCCCTAAAATTTTTAAAAAAACACTAAAAACTCAAAAAAAACCTAAAAGTAAAAGAGTCCTAAAACCTCTAAAAATGGTCAAAATGCCTAAAAATTGTAAAAAACATACAAGTCCTAAAAACCCAAAAAAAAATCCATGGAAACATAAAAAACCCAAAAAAACCCTAAACCCCCCAGAAAAACCATAAAAACCCTAACTTAAAAAACCTAAAGCCACAAAAAAACTCTAACAACCCTTTAAACCCCTAAAGACGTTAAAAAACTATAAAAACCCTTAAAACCCTAAAAAAATAAAAAACCCATAAAATCCCAAAAAGACCCTGAAGAAACCTAAAACCCTCTGAAAAACCCCCAAACCCCTCAAAATCTCTAAAAACCTAAAAAACCCTAAAAAACTGAAATCCTCCTGAAAACCATAAGCCCCTAAAAATATTAAAAACTCCTAAAACCCCGTAAAACCCCAAAAAACCCACTTTTGGGTAGGTTGGGGGCTGCTTGTCGGGTTTATCTCCTTTGGAAGGAATGTAATTCTTACATGCATGGTTCCCCTCACCATTGTGTTTGTTATTTGTGGATCAAGCTGGCGTCTACTATATGCTCTAGATTATCTTCTTACAAGTAGTTCTTTAATTATAGGGCTAAAGAAGAGCCGGATTATGGATGGAATTTTCTGATATCATTTCTTAGAGATGGTTGTTGATCTGGTTTGTCTTTGTGGGTATAGGGGTCATGGTTTTTCTCTAGTTTGTACAGTCTCTAAGTGTGGATGGTTGATACTGGGTTCTTTTTGGGTGGATTGATATGGCTGGGTGGGAATTATTGTAGTGGCTAGGGTTTCTGGGTTCTCGGGTGCAATTTTGTGTGGTTGGGGTGGATGGAGGGGCTGGAGGGGATTTTCATGTAGGTTTGTTGGGGTGTACTCTAGGTGTTGTGGTTCTTTTAAATGTGTAACTGGGGTTACAGGTGCTTTATTTGGATTGGCTATGTACTATGATAGGGGTGTGGTGTTGTTGTTCAAGTTGTTGGCTACTATTTTTGGGGTTTAAGGGTTTTGGTGTGAGGCCTGACAGTGTTTTTTTTACAGGTTATAGGTAAGGCTTCATTTGAGTTTCGTTTTTGGTTTTTGTGTGTGTTGCTGGTGGCTTATCAGGTGGATGGTGGCTTCTTGGGTGGCTGGTGGGGACCTTGGAGGTTGGTATTTTCTACTGTTAATGGGACCTATGGTTTTTGATGGTCTGCTGCTGGTTTGGAGCTAGGGCGGTCTGGTGGTTGTTCCATTGCGAGGCTCATTTTCACTGGTTGCTAATTGGATGAAGGGGTGGTTGGGTGGTTGCTTCTCCGTGTTGGTGCTTCTTATGGCTGCGGGTTACCTCGGTTTGGTGGTTCTGCTATGGTGAGTTGCAGGGGGCTGGTTATGCTTTCTTTCCAGTCTTGTTGGTGCTTTTCTTTACTTCCAGAGGGGGTCCGGGTGCTGGTATGGCTAGCTTTGGGGGATGCTGCCACACGATGGGTCTTTGCAGGATGGATTATAGTGGAGCCTACATGGAAGTTGTGGGAGCCTTTTTTCAGGCTGATGTTGTCACAATGGTGATAGGGGCGGGCTTGGTTGTATAGGTTATGTTGGTTGTCGAGGGGCAGGCTAGGGATGATGTTTTTGGGTGTTGTAGTGCAGTTTCTTCTTCATTTTGGTGTGGATGTTGTGATGGATTGTGGGCTACTTGAGGTTGTTGTTGGCTTGGATTTTTGGCATGTTGATGTATTCTAGAAGGGGTTTGTAGGTACGGTTAGAGCTAGGTCCTTTATTGGTGCTCAAGCAGTGCAGAGTGTGGTTGACTTCTGGTTTTTTTGGTGTGTTGTTATGTTGCAGGTTGCAGGTGGAGTCGGCTCCTTGTGTTGTGGATTAGGGTTGGTTTGGAGGTGGTTCTATTTCTATTGTGGTTAGTTTGGTCTGGTTTCTATATGGTTTAGTTCTAGAGGTGTGTTGGAGGATCATGGGGCTGTGTAAGTTATTTTTGGGTTGGGGCGGGTGTTGTGGCTTGGGCAGGTTTTGGCTTCGGTCTCAGCTAGTTGTGCTTTAGTGGGGTGTGTTTGGGTCAACACGTGTGTAAGGGTTGTGTGTGTGTGCGTGTGGTGGTGTGGGTAGTGGTTCTTGTGTTTGTTGTGTGTGTGTGTGTGTGTGTTTGTGTGTGTTTGTTTTTGCATGCATTGGTGTAGGTGTTTCTTTTGTGGGTGTTAGCTTCTCCTTGGGTGTTGTCTTTGGTTGGGCCTTTCCTTTTCCATGCTGCACCTTGGAGTGCTCGTTAGATTGGTGTCAGGTACTGTTGTGGATCCTTATTATAGATCATTGAGGCTTTAGGAATGGCTCATTTGCCTTTGGATATTAGTTTTTGTTCATACTATTGTCATTGATGGTGGAATGATGGTGCTTCTCACAGTGTTAGTTGTTGTTGGCTTGTATGTTGGTTATGGATCCGGTAGATTTTTATCGATGTTTCCTTTGTTTGTTTGGTTCTTTTTTATCTCAATGGTGGTGCGGGCTTTCTTCTGGTTGTTGAATGAGGGGATTCAAGAGGTTTCCCACTCTCTGCTTCTTGTTCACTTCATCATGCTTGGCTTCCTTCCTAGGAGTGCATGGTTTCTAGGCTTGTTTGGATAGATTTCACAGGTGTCTTGGGTCGTTTTCCTAGTTTGGTTTGCTTGGCTTCATGAGTTTTCTCAATACTTTTTGCTTCTTTATCCTTTGGTAATTGGTTGGTTCACCTTCGGGTGATTGTGTTGCACTTCAATTGATTTTTGTTTATAATACTTCTATTTACTTAGTAAAAAACCCCAAAAAACCACTAAAAACTCTAAAAACCTTTAAAACCCCTAAAAATGTTAAAAACATTAAAAACCCATAAAACCATACAAAAACTCAAAAAAAACCCTAAAACCCCAAAAATACCCTAAAACCCATGAAAACCCCTAAAATCCTAAAAACCCTAAAAAAACTAAAAACCCTTGAAATCCCTAAAAACCCTAAAAACCATAAAAATCCTAAAAAATCCTAAAAAATCCCTAAAAACATAAATACCCAAAACCCTGAAAAGACCTTAAAAACCATAAAACCCCAAAAAACATTAAAAACCCACAAACCCTAAAACCCTAAAAAAACTAAAACCTCTTATCATCCTTAAAAACATTAAAAACTCTAAAAAAACCTTAAAAATCCTAAAAAAATCAAAAAGAACTTAAAAATATAAAAACACCATAAAACCATAAAACCTTAAAAAAACCTTGAAAATCCCTAAAACCCCTAAAAAACCTTAAAAACCATAAAAAACCCTAAAATTCATAAATATCCTAAAAAATCCCTTAAAATCCCTAAAAACATTAAAACCCTAAAAACCCTAAAAACCCCCATGAAAACCATAAAACCCCTAAAAACCTTAAAAACACAAGAAAAACCTAAAACCACTAAAACACTAAAAACCCTTAAAACCTTAAGAATGTTAAAAAAACTCTAAAAAACCTTAAATACCCTAAAAACTCAAAAAACCCTAAAACCAAAAAAAAACCAATAAAAACACTGAAATCCACTAAACCCCCCCAAAACACCCAAAACACCTAAAACCCCTTAAAATCCCTAAAACAATCAAAACCCTAAAAACCATAAAAATCCTCAAAAATCCATAAAATCCATAAAAATATAAAAAACCCTAAAAACCTCGAAAACCATAAACCCCCCCCAACCTTAAAGACCCTATAAAACCATAAAAAAACCCCAAAACCTTATTCATGATGAGCTATGCTGATGTGTTTATTGGTTCATTGGTTGATTGTTGTGTTATTTTTTAGGGTCGATCTGGGTTTATTGTTGGGTTCTAGGGAGTTTGGGTTTTAAGGGGACTATGTTGTTGTGTTTAGGTCTGTTTGAGGCTTTTATCTTGGTGGGACTGGATGTTGTGGTGGTGGGGGTGCTGGGCTCATTACTAAAAAACTGATATTTAACAGCGTTGGTATTTATCAGTGCTACAAAAAATCACTAATAAATAAAATCATTATCAGCGCTAAAGAAAGCACTGATAAATTTAACCATTTATCTAAAATTTATTTTTTAACGCTGATAAATGGTTCCCTTTATTAGCACTTTATTTTTAGCATTGATAAAGGATATCATTTATCAGTGTTTTATTTTTAGCACTGATAAATGGTACCCTTTATGAGTGCTATATTTTTAGCACTAATAAAGTTCCGAATAAATAAAATGAAATAATTAAATAAAAAAAATAAAAAATGTGTTTATTAAAAAAATATTGCAAAGTTTATTAATTAAATAATTACTGATAAAAATGAACAAATTGATTATACTATATATAAATTACAAATACTAATAAATAGTATGCATTAAATATATAGATATGAAAAATTAAAACTAAACAAATTAAAATTGAAAATAAGTATATTGAGAAAAATATTAAACATTTTATTAATTAGATGATTACTGATAATGTTAATAAATAATATATATTAAATATATATATATTAATGTATATAAATATGATTTATATATTACAAAATATATATTCACTTTATATTAAATAGTCATATATTTATGGAATAATGGTTTATAATTAAAAATTAATATGAATTAAAAATAATGACTAATTGCATAGTGTAATGGACATATAATTGACTGTTGTTTGATTTTTCAATTTAACATAGATCAAATGTGTGTTATATTGATTTCACATATACGTAATTAATGCATTTTTATATACAATTCACAAACAAAAAACTTATCCATTCTTTCAATATTATTATAGTGTACTTTTTTAATTTATTCAATTTCACTCATTTTTAACACACATGCACTTAAAATTAGATATTCATTAATAATGTTAAAAAATATTTGTAAAAAATATTTATAAATAAATATATTCATAAATAAATATATTTAAAAATGTACATACTATATTTATAAAATTATATATTTATAATTATAAATATATAAATATTTTTTAAAAAGTATTTATATAATTATAAATAAATAGTTATATATATTTAAATAATTATTAAATTTATAATAAATTTACATAAATAATGAATATATTTACAATATTTATATTTATATTATATATATATATATTATATATATATAATTATAAATAAATAATTATATATTTAAATAATTATAAAATTATAATTAATATATTTAAATAAGAAATATATTTACTATATATATATTTATATATATTTATTAAGTGTATATATATATATATTTGCAAAAAAAAATTATTTATAATTATAATTATAAATCCTTTATCAGTGCTTAAGTAATAAGCGCTGATAAAAGAAATCTTCATCAGCTCTTTCTTTAGCATTGATAAAGATGAAGATTTATCTGTGTTAAAAAAAGTGCTGATAAAAGTTATATTTATTAGTGCTAAAACTTTAGTGCTTATAAATATGTATTTTTCCCCTGATTTTTTAGCACCGATAAAGACCTACCTTTATCAACACTAAAAAAGCATTGATAAATATTCTTTTTTTTAGTACTTTAAAAAATGGTGATAAAAGTGTCCCGATATAATTAAAAAACCTAACCTATTGCGAACCTGTTGTGATATCAAAAGCTTTACGTGGAATCCACCCATTAACGGTGCTCCTCTATGGTGAATCAAAGCTCGAATCACACAAATCCACTCGAATCACACAAACACACTACCTTCAGTTGCTTGAACATCATCTGACATCTGGTGTTCGGTTACAGTTAGGGTTTCCAAATAAAACAATGAGATATGGATCCGAAGGTCTCATATTTTCTTCAAACTAGCGATGTAGGCCTGTGTTTTCCTTTGTAGGTTCTGATTTTCTTTCGGTATTTGTCGTTTCAAGATCTGGATCCAAGGGTTTCCGATTTTCCTTTGTAGGTTCTGATTTTATTTCTTTATTTGTGCTCTAATTATTGTATTCTACTTTTCTTTTGTTTATGATCCATTTTTTACTTGGATAATATTTTGGATATCATGTTTTGATCTTTTTAAATTATTGGTTTGAATCAATTTTACTTCACTATATACATCTATACCCCAGCTTTCTTTGCTATTTTGAATCAATTTCCTTTGTAGGTTCTGAGAAAATTGATTTATCAGACCAATTCTTAGTTTGATGATGGTGCGGAGCAGCAACAAAAGCTGATTTTATGAAATTCATGTAAGGGAATTTTTTTATTTAAATTCTGTTTTAATATTTTGATGTAAGGTTTTTTCCATATAAATTTATTTTCTCATAATTGTGTTGTTTTATTTGAAGATAAATCTTAGTAAGGGTGATACCATATTTATTTATTTTCAATGGCTCTTTATTTTGAAAAGTAGTATGGTGTTGTATTTATTTTACTATGTTGTGATATTCTGTTGTAAGGGTTACATATATTTTTATCAATTTATGTTTATTTTATAAATCTATATATATATATATATATATATATGAGTTTTCCGAACTTATAATGTAAGGGTGATTTTATAATTATTTATTTACAAATTATGGTTCTCAATTTCCAAATTAGGAAGAGATTATATTTATTTTCATTGAAAAATATGTTTAAAAGTTCATTTTTTTTTTCAATTATGTGTATTATAAATTCCATGATATATATATGTGTGTGTGTGTGTGTTTAAATGTGTATGGGATAGATGTTGCAAGGGTTGATGTGTTTTTCTCCATTGTTTCTGATATATCTTGTGATGTGTATTATTGGTTTATGCCAACATCTTTATGGACCTCCCTATAATATCAAGGATGAGTTAACGCGTATTAGATGGCCTCCCTAGAATCCTTTAGGTTGCTATATCATTTGTTGCAAAAAATAGAATGGAAGTTATCAAATTCTATATATTAGAAATTATTTTTAGGTATTCATCATTTTAGGTCTATATATACATTTTAGGTCTATATATATATATATATTTAATTAACAGGAATATAATTTATACTTAAATTACCAATAAAATATTATAGACTCATGTTACTTTCAAAATAATAAAATTAAGTAACTATATATATATTTTTTGAAATAATTAAACATTCCAAAATTTAAATAATTATATTTTATACACAATTACTCAAAATAATAATTATTTATAATTAATATATTTTAAAAGTTATTGTTAATAGTATTTTTTTAGTTTCATTAGAAAATTTTTTTATTATATATATATATACACATCAAATAATGTATTATATATTTAAATAAATTTCAATATGATAAATAATATGCATATATATAATTATATTTAAATAAACTTACTAATATAATACATACATATATATATAACATATATATATAATATTTAGGTAGATTCACTTTATTTATCTATGTACCGAATGAGGAGTGACCTCCATTTTATAGTTTTTGACGGTGGAAGGCGTGAACCCCGTTTAGGTTTATTGCCTATCGAGGTAAGTGTGAACGAAGTACACACCTCCATTGACCACTTTTTCCAATCATATAAAACCCTATCTTTTTTTAATAAAATAAAACCTATTAAAAAAACTAAGTTTTTTTGAAAAAACATTATAAAAAAAATCCTCAACCAATTATTTTATTAAAATTTTATTTG
Source organism: Viscum album (assembly GCA_963277665.1). Classification (NCBI taxonomy): domain Eukaryota; kingdom Viridiplantae; phylum Streptophyta; class Magnoliopsida; order Santalales; family Viscaceae; genus Viscum; species Viscum album. The sequence continues at coordinate 1,517,748,008 of OY728160.1, read as the reverse complement.
GATCCTTGTGGATAAATTCGAGGATAAAAATGAAAGTAATTCATCATTAACTCCACCTCCATGTTAAATCAATTAAATTAATATCAATAACATACAATCATCAGCTGAAATTACCCTGTAGCAACCCAAGACCCCCCCCCCAGGTTGTGCAGCACTGTAGTTGCGTATTCTGATTCTTCCATCTCCACCCTCTCCATTTATTTCTTGAACTTTACTCTATCGTTTCTCTGGTTGTGTGGAGCTTTGCTCTGGAAGGAGTTGGTGTCAATGAAGGCATTGATTTAATAACTAATGTCAGTGGTGTAATTATCACAAATTGGAGGCATTTCCCCTTTTATAGAACATAATGAATTAAATGGGAGGCATTGCCCCCTTGTAGATCATTGTGTTCGATAAAAGGGGCAATGCCTCCCATTTGTGAGAATTACACCATTGACACAAGTTATTAACTCGAAACCTCCATTGCCACTAACTCCTTCTAGATAAAATCTCCACACAACCAGATAAATGATAAAGTGAAGGGAATGAAAGAAATGGAGAGAGTGGATATGGAAGAATCAGAATATGCAATTGTAGTGATGTGCAGCCCGGGGTCTTGGGTTGCTACAGTGTAATTTTAGCTGATGAGTGTATGTTATTGAAATTAATTTATTTGATTTGACATGGAGGTAGTTTTAATGATAAATTAATTTCATTTTTTTCCTCAAATTTATCCACAAGGATTTGAATAAAACTTTAACAATATAATTGGTTGAGGATTTTGTATAATGTTTTTTCAGTAAAACGTGGTTTTTAATAGGTTTTATTTTATTTAAAAAAATTATAGTGTTTTATATGATTAGAAAAATAGGTCGATGGAGGCGTGTACTTTGTTAAAACTTTGAGAAATGATCCATAATTCATCTGAGACATGTATGAATCAGCTTCACCTCAAATTTATGTACGATGTGACCATTATGACTTAATGTGTCCCTTATTAGTTTAAAATTGACAGTTTTGTTCAAAAAATATCAATCACTGAAGAAAAAAGAGAAAATATGCTTGGATTTTCTTGATAATTTAGGACATCGATTCATAAGACCTTTGTGGTGTGTAGGAATTAGTCTCACATTAAACTGATACACAATGTGATCGATATTGTTCAAAGTACGTGTTTTCAGTTTAAAATGACATTTTAGTAAAAAAACAGGTGACGTACTCAAAATTGAGAAAATGCATTCATATTGATTTGATACTTTAGATCAATGATCCATAAGTCGTTGTATACATGTAGAAATCAGTCGTACCTCAATCTGACTCACAATGTGACCTGTATGACTCCAAGTGCATCTTTCTATTTAAAAATGACATCAATTTTAATAAGAAGGACAACTAACCTACTCAAAACTAAGAAAAAACATTCATATTGTTTTGATACTATAGGAAAACAATCCAAAATTCCTTTTTAATGTATAATAATCATCCACACCTCAATACGATGCACAGTGTTCCCGGTATGACTCAATGTTCCCGTTATCTGTTTAAAATCAACAGTTTAGTTCAAAACATATCACTCACTGAAAATCAAGGAAACATGCTCACATTTTCTTGATAATTTAGGAAATTAATTCATAAGTTATTTTTGATGTGTTGGAATCAGTTTCACATCAAACTAATACACGATATGATCGATATGAATCAAAATGCGTGTTTCTAGTTTAAAATGACATTTTAGTAAAAAATAAAAGTGATGTACTCAAAACTGAGTAAACACAATTGGATTGTTTTGATACTTTATTCAAATTATCCATAATCCATTTGAGAAATGAAATAATTAGCCTCACTTCAATCTGATGCACAATGTGACCGATATGACTCAAAGTGTGTCTTTTTATTTAAAATGGTCGTCAATTTTAGTAAAAAGGAAAACTCACCTACTCAAAACAAAACAAACACATTCAGATTATTTTGATACTTTAAGACAATGATCCAAAAGTCATTTGTGATGTGTATGAATCATCTAACCCTCAATCTTATGCACAGTGTAAACGGTATGACTTTGACTGAATTTTTTTAATATATATGTATCATTTTAGTTTAAAATGAGCATCACATCACCAAAACCAAGAAAACAAACCTAGATTGTTTTCTCTTCATTTAAATTCTATATTCAATAAAGGATGACCCTTTAATTGGGACATCACAATTAGTTCATGTCGGTACCAATGAAGATAATGTCTTGTACATTAGAGTGGACCACAAATAGGGGATTTGGATTCTCGATAGATGAACCATGTCCTTGAAACCTTAAAAAAATAAAGAGAGTTTAATGAGAAGGTAAACATGTTTTTTAATATATTATGTTTTTCCTCATAATATTATATGTTCTCTACTAAATTAACATAATCTAAATTAAATGTTTGACTACTAAAGTAGAAAATGTCTTCTACACATGATGATGTTACCAATCCTTCACAAGAACAAACTATAATGAAGGAAACCCTTTGGAATGATGTAAAAGTAATGTTATGATATAATTTCACAATTTTACCAAAAAATTATATAATTAAACATTGATTTAATTTTCATTATTCCTTGTAAAGTTCGTTTATTTTAAAATATTTTTTCCATGTTTCATGCCTTTGGAAAAAGAGCAATGACATTGTCTCTGCTCAATCACCGAGGTAATCTTGATGCTTGCATAGTAAAATAATTGTCCATAGAATTAATGTATTGTTTCATATTTATGTTTAATTAATTTATTTTTATTATTACTTACACAATAATTGTTTTCTTATACAGGAGGATTCTTTTTTTCAAGTTGGGGTGGTATGTCCATCTTTCATGTCGTTCTGTACCAAAACTTCTACATACCTTTCTCTCTCAAAACCTTTTCACCCCTATAGTGGTGCATTTATCAATTTCTTTCAAGTTACCTCTAATGCATTTGTAGGAATAGCAATGATGCTACCTCTTCTCAATTACAGAGGTAATCTTTATATTTTCATAGTAAAATTATTTTCCATGGAATTAATTTATTGTTTTATATTTATGTTTAATTTATTTTTTTTAGTATCACTCACATAATAATTTTTTTATTATACAAGTGTATTCTTTTATTCAAGTTGGGGTACTCTGTCCATCTTTCATTCCTTTCTGAACCAAAACATTCACATACTTCTTCTTCTTCAAAACCTTTCACCTCTACAGTGTTGAAATTTATCACTTTCCTTCAAGTTCCATCTACTGCTCAATCATAGAGGTAATCTTGATATTTGCATAGTAAAATCATTTCCATAGAATTATTGTATTATTTCGTATTTATGTTTAATTTATTTCTTTTTAGTATTACTCATAATAATTTTTTTCTTATACAGATGGATTTTTTTTGAGTTTATGTGGTTTATTCGAAGTTGCTCATGCAATGTTCGCAGTTAGACAAAGAAAGTCAATAGAAATCATGGTAACATTGATATTTAGGATTGTTTTGAGACTTTAGGATGTGTAGGAATCAGGAACACCTCAATCCAACACATGATGTGACTGGTATAAGTCCAAGTACTTGTTTTTATTTAAAATTAACATTAATTTTAGTAAAAAATACAACTAGCTCAATGTGTTCGTTATTAGTTTAAAATTGACATTTTATTTCAAAAAGTGATACTCACTAAAAACTGATCAAATGTGATCATATTTTCTTAATAATTTAGGGAAATGATTCATAAGTAATTTATGACGTGTAAAAATCTATTTCACATCAAATCGATACATGATGTGATCAGAATGAGTCAAAAATGCGTGTTTCAATTTTAAAATGACATTTTAGTAAAAGATAAAAGTGACGTACTGAAAACTAAGCAAACACATTCATATTGTTTTTATACTTTTTTACAACAATCAATAAATGATTTGGAAATATAGGAATCAACCACACCTCAATCCAATACACAGTGTGACTGGTATGACTCTAAGTGTATCTTTATTTAAAATTGACATCAATTTTAGTAAAAAAACAAACTCCCCAATTAAAAACCAAAAAAAAACATTAATATTGTTTTTATACTTTATTAAAATGATCCATAAGTTATTTGAGACATGAATGAATCAGCCTCACCTCAATCTGATGCCCGGTGTGACCAGTATGACTCCAAGTGTGTGTTTTTATTTAAAATTGACATCAATTTTAGTAAAAAGGCCAACTGACCTAATCAAAACTGAGAAAACACATTCAAATTGTTTAAATAATTTAGGAAAATGATTCATAAATAATTTATGATGTGTAGGAATTAGTCTCACCTCAATCTGGTACACAATGTGATCGGTATGAGTCAAAGTGCATGTTTCAATTTTAAAATGACAATTTAGTAAAAAAGACGAGTAAAATACTCAAAAACTGAGAAATCACATTAATATTGTTTTGATAATTTAGGAAACTTATCCATAATTATTTTGGGATGTGTAGGAATCAACCGCACCTCAATCTTATGCACATTGTGACTGGTATAACTCAAAGCGCGTCTTTTTATTTAAAATTATCATCAATTTTAGTAAAATGGACAACTGTCCTACTCAAAACCAATCAAACACATTCATATTATTTTGATACTTTACAAAAAATGATCCATAAGTTATTTTTGATGTGTAGGAATCAGCCTCAGCTCAATCCAATACATGATGTGCCCGATATGACTCAAAGTATCCGTTATCAGTTTAAAATCAAAATTTTAGTTCAAAAAGTGATACTCACTGAAAACTAATCAAATACACTCGTATTTTATTGATAATTTATGACAATGATTTATAAGTCATTTATGACATGTAGGAATCCATTTCATGTCAAAATCATACAAGATGTGATTGGAATGAGTCAAAAGTGCATGCTTCCAATTTAAAATGTCATTTTAGTAAAAAAAAAAGACAACTAACATACTCAAAACTGAGAAAACACATTCAAATTGTTTTGATAATTTATAAAAATGATCCAAAAGTAATTTGATATGTGTTGGGATTAACCTCACCTCAATCTGATGCATGGTGTGATCGGTATGACTCTAAGTGCGTATTTTTATTTAAAATTGGCATCAATTTTAGTAAAATTTACACTTTATAATAATTTATTTGTTTATATTATTACTATCATAAAAATTGTTTTCTTATACAGGTTCATTCTTTTGTTCAATCATGGGTGGTTTATTCAGAAATAGTTTGATTTTGGTGATGATTAAAAGACAAAGGAACATTGATGTTTTTGAATGTATGTAGTAATTTGTATTTATGTAATTGTTTAAACCAATGTTTGAAATGTATATAATATAGCTTTTATTTTCTTGTGTTTGTAAATTTCAATATATATAAATCCTACATTGGGACTTGTTTTTTTTTGATATCTGGTGTGTTTATGGTGCTACAGTGTGCTGTTATAGCACACTACAGTATGGCCCTTTATCAGCACTTTTACCAGCACTTTTAAAAGCACTGATAGAGGTGTACTTTATTAGGGATTTTATGAGAACTGATAAAAGGTCCTTTATCAGTTCTTTTATAAATGCGTATAAAGGTACACTTTATGAGCACTTCTATAAGCACTGATAAAAGAACCTTTATCATCACTTTTATAAGCACTGATAAACGGTGCCTTTAGCAGCACTAAATTAAAGTGCTAATAAAGATCCCATTTATCAGTGCTTTTTTAGTGCTGATAAAAGACCCCTTTATTAATGCTAATAAAAAACTATTGCTTTTAAGCTCATTCATGTAGTCAACACTTTTATAGCGATGATAAAGGCTATTTCTAACACTGTTAAAGACCTATTTGGTAGTAGTGGCTTCTGTTGGTTTTTTTGTGTTGGTTGTGTAGTAGTGGGCTAGATGGGCTGTCATGGAGGTGCAGATGCTTCTTTGTGATGGTGCTTAGGTGCGTGTTGGTGTTGTGGCTGTACTGATTTGGTGTTTCTATTTCTGGTCTTGTCTGTGTTGTTGGATGGAGTGTTGTGGTTGGAGAAGAGGTTTGTTCTATTCGGTTCAGCTGGGCTTTGGGTTTGGCCAGTGTTTACAGGTGCTGGGATGATGTTCTTTGCAGGCTGGTGTTGCAGGCACTGGGAGGTTTTACTACTTCTTGGTGCTTGGGCTGTAGTTGTTTTTTGGGTAGTAAATGTTGGTTTTGGGTCTTTGGGTGTGGTGAACAGGTTGGAGATGGGTTTTAGTACAGATGCATGGGGTAGTGGGTTGGCCGAATTTGGTTTGGTGAACAACGCTTGGGGATTCTTCTTAGTGTAGATTCTTACTGGCCAGTCTAGTGGGCTGGTTTCATAGTATCATTCTGTTGGTGTGTAGTGGTGCTGGAGGTGCTGGGATGCTGGTTCCTTTTCTTGCTTGGCTGGGGTGTACTCAGAGGTCTTCTTTTGGTTTTCTGGCTAGTGGTGGCATGTGGCTTGTTTGGCCGGGTGCCAGACAATATAAGTGTGGTGCTGATTTCTATTGGTGTTATGGTTTTGTGATGTGGGTGTTTGTATCTTGTTGAGGCGTGGTGCAGTTGTAGGTTCCATATTGTGCCTTTGGGTTGGCTGATGGGGTGTGTTCGAGCAATGATGTGTAGAGGGAGGGTTGTTCTAGTGGGTTTGGTTTGTACAGGATGGTCTTGCCTGATGTTCTGGTGGCTGGGTGTAGGTTTCTGGTTACTAGGATGGTGATTTGTGATGTGCAGATTGCCGGTGCAGGTGGTGAAAGCTTCTGGTTTGTAGGTTGGTTGATGTTAGTGCTAGTGCCTATGGTGGGGTGTTATTGTTGTGCTATTTCTAAGGGTTGGACTAGGTTTTTACAGTTTGGGCTGTTTAAGTTTTTGATGCAGCAGTTGGGATGCTGAATGGAGCTATGGTCTTGACCAATAATTGTCTATCTTCAGTTGGAAGGTTGTTTGAGTACAGGGGTTCCCAGTTTTCGGCGGTGCGGGCAAGTCGTGGGGGATGCTTCAGAATGTTGGCGAACTGGTGGTCTGAGGTCTTCTGGTGGTTCTCTATTTTGGAGCCTTGGGCATGGTTCCTGGATGGTGTGCAGGTGTGTTTTTGGTGGTGCGTGCGTGCATGAGTCTAGCATGCATGTGTGCGTGTGGTGTGCATCCGTGTGTGCGTGTGGCGTGCATGAGTGTGTGCATGTGGTGTGTGTGTGTGTGTGTGTGTGTTGGCCACTCTTTGTGGAGTGCTTGTTCTGCTTTGGGCCTCTTGAGGTCTTGAATGCTTGGCTCATGTGCTTCGATTACTGGTCGTTGGTTGTTCTCTTGGTGGGTGGCTAGTGGCTTGCTGGGTGTGTGTTGCTGCTACTGCCACGTTAGCCTTTGGTGACAATGTCGACATCCTCTCTTCTGGGCTCGTGTGCTGATTGTTGGGCTCGGGGTTCCTACAGATCTATGTGCTCTTGCTGGTTCGAGTGCTCTTTGTGATGTTGGTTCTCCTTTTGGGTTACTATCTTCGTGTGGTCTGAGATTTTCTTCATCTACTAAGCTGCTTGTTTTCTTGGTGGTCCTTGGCTTCTTGGATTCTGGGTTTTGCCTTTCTTTGCTGCAGCTTGACCTTTACCTTGTGTTTTGGGTCTACCTAGTTTCCCCTCTTTGGTGATTATTTGTCTATAATTCATCTTACTATTATATTTATACACTTCTATTTACCTTTCAAAAAAACCATAAATATCCTAAAACCCCCTAAAAATACATGAAAATGTAAAAAAACCCTAAAAAACCTAAAAAACCCTTGAAAACCATAAAAACCCATAAAAAACCTAAAGAACCACTAAAAACTCTAAGAATGTCAAAAATATATGAAAACCCTTAAAACCCTAAAAAACCAAAACAGAATAAAAATCCTAAACCCCCCTAAAAATCCATCAAAACATAAAAACCCTAAAAACCCTGAAAAACCCCTAAAAACCATAAGAGCCCCTAAAAACCTTAAAAACCAATAAAAACCCATAAAAAACTAAAAAAACACTAAAAATAATTAAAACACCTAAAACATTAACAAACTCTCAAAACCTTTTAGTTTTTAAGGGTTTTTTGTGTTTTTTTAAGGTCTTTAGGGCCTTTTTGGGTTCTAGGATTTTTTTAAAAAAATTTACAGTTTTTACAATTTTTTATAGTTTTTAACTTTTATATGGTTTTTAAGGATTTTTAATGTTTTTAGTGGGTTTTTAGGGTTTTTATGGTTTTTATTTTTTAAGGTTTTTAGGTATTTTTATGGTTTTCAGGGTTTTTTCATGGTTATTAGGGTTTTTTACATTTTCATGGATTTTAGTGGTTTTTTAAATTTTTTGTGGTTTTAAGGGTTTTTTAGGGGTTTTTGCGATTTTGAGGGTTTTAGGATTTTTTAGTTGTTTTTATTTTTTTAAGTTTTTTATGGTTTTTAGGGTCTTTTTGGGTTTTTAGGGGTTTTTTGAGTTTTTTTTGTTTTAGGGTTTTTAGATTTTTTTACCGTTTTAGGGGTTTCGTGGGTTTTTAGAGTTTTTAGTGGATTTTTAGGATTTTATGGGTTTTTTGGATTTTTTAAGGTTTTTAGGGGGTTTCATGGTTTTCAGGGGTTTCTTGAGGTTTTAAGGTTTCTTATTTTTTCATGGATTTTTAGGGTTTTTTTGAATTTTTATGGGTTTTAGGATTTTTTAGGGTTTTTAGGATTTTGATGGGTTTTAGGGTCTTTCATGTTTATTTATAGTTTTTAGTGGTTTTTTGGGTTTTTCGGGTTTTTAGGGTTTTTTTGTGTGTTCTTGGATTTTGAAGGGTTTTTAGAGTTTTTAAAATTTTTAGGGGTCTGAAAGGGTTTTTAGAGTTTTAAGTGGTTTTTAGGGTTTCTATGATTTTTGGATTTTTAAGGTTTTTAGGGGTTTTTATGGTTTTCAGGGGTTTTCAGGGTTTTTAGGATTTTTTACATTTTCATGGATTTTTAGGGGGGTTTAGGATTTTTAATGGTTTTTAGGGTTTTTAGGAATTTTGAGGGTTTCTAGTGGTTTTCAGGGGGTTTTAGGGTTTTAAGGGGGTCTAAGGGTTTTTAGGGTCTTTTTGGGTTTTTAGGGTTTTTTGAGTTTTAAGTGGTTTTTTAGGGTTTTTTGGGTTTTTTACTATTTTTTAAGGTTCTTAGGGATTTTTATGGTTTTCCAGGGTTTGGGGTTTTTTATGTTTTCATCTATTTTTAGGAGATCTTTAGGATTTTTATGGTTTTTGGGGTTTTTATGGGTTTTAGGGATTTTGCGGGTTTTTAGGGGTTTTCAAGGGCTTTTAGGATTTTAAAGGGTTTTTAGGGTTTTTAGGGTATTATTGGGGTTTTATGGTTTTTTGAGTTTTTAGGGCAAGGTAGGTGCAGGTCCAGGCTATTCCTGACCCCCCCCCCCAAATTTTATTAGAAAAAAGACACAACAGATGAGGGAGGGGCGGGGTCAATCAACCCACACCCAAAACCCTAGACACCCCACACAACCCAAAAGACACCCCAAAAAAAACAAAAAAGACCTGAAAAGTAGTAGAGAAAGAAGCTGTAACTACAAGTCAACGTCACCGTCCCTGTAAGGGTCCCCATCAGCACCATAACTAAGGGAAGCATCTGAATCCATTGACTCCCATTCAGATGATTCGTATTGCTTTAGGAAGGAAGTGTAGTAATCTCTGAGACGTTGCTGCTCCACATTAAGCTGCGCCTTGGCAGACTGACCTCCCCTTCCAGAGGCACCTTCTTTAGCTTTGCAATAGGCTCGCATGGACACTGTCTTTGGAAATGTGGAATAATCCCTTCTCGGCCTTCTCTTCTGGGGTTCTAAAGAGACCCCTGCAGCATTTCCTTTCTTCCCATATGGAAAGGCCACCTCTAGAAAGGACCTCACCCTACTGATCATATCCATGTTACAATTCATCCTTCGAGCATCCTCCTAGAAGCTAGGGATGAAGGAGGCTTCCTGATTTAGGGAGCAGTCCACAAGAGCCCCACGCAGCACACTGGGAGACACCACACTAGCCAGGGCCAGCTACAAACTCCCCTTCCCCCTAGGAACCTTACAGACCTCCACAACCGGCTTCGTCACCTCCCTAAATTCAGCAGCCTCCTCCTGCTCATGAGCAACCCAAGCCAGAGACCCCTGCAAATAATCATCAGCAGAAACCCCTTCATACACCACCAAAGCCAAAGGATCCTGCCCATGTCGCGGGGAGCCCTCCATCACCACTGGTCACTACTCTGCCAACTTCCCTTGCCCATGCACCTCCCCCTGCTTAGCCACCTCTCCCAACACTTGACTAAAGTGGGACACATCTCTTTGATCATCTGCCTTCCCCTTCTCATGCACCTTCCCTTCCATAAGCACGCCCCCAGCATTGTCAGGCTGCCCAGCCGCAAGCCCCCAGTCCGCCAAACCACCCTCTGCATCGACCTGCCCATTCTCAGCCTTCTCAGCTATGCTACTAGATGCTACCACAGTAGCCCCCTCGTCAGAAGCCCGCAACCCCATCCCATATTTGGAGCCATGGAAGGGGTCCTCCAGCAGCCGGGTCCTTCCCTCCATATTGTACGCTTCCCTTAGTTCCTCCACTAGCCCCTACTCTCCCACGATCTCCATTGCCTCAGCCACACCCTCAGATAAGACCTCGAGGATCGAGAACCTATTACACAAGGGGGCACAAGCCAAAGTTTGCATCACCCTTCTGCCATCCTTCCCACTGACAGGACTCTTTTCTTGCATCTCAACCACCCCTCCTACATTCCCAGTAAGAGGCACTCATGGATATCCAGCAAACACTGAGGCATCCAATTCCTCTGCCCCATCCTGCACTGAAATTGAGTTGTCCTACAGTCCCTTTGCATCCCCCTCGCAAGCAGAATCAGTGGGAGCTTGGATCCCAGATTTTCCATCAAAACCATCGCACGTAGAATCCCTCCATTCACCATCCACCGCCATCCCTTTATCAACCAAGGTCTGATGCATGCTGCCCTGCACAATAGGATCACGGCCCCCTTCTGAAGAGTTTAGTGTCTCACCCATGATTCCGATGTCCCGCTTCAGCCTATCAAAGACATCCAAGACCCTTGGTGCAGGCTTCAAAGCCAACTTCAGGGGGACCTCTTCAGAAGGCACTTGATCCCCTGAAATCACGTCAATCTGCACCAAAAATCCCGAATCATAAACTCCGTGATTTAGTGCCACAACCTCCGTGCTTCTTCCACTGTTCCTACAATCAACATTCAAATGGCCCATCTTCTTGCAAGAAGAGAAAAAAACCACCAGTGATTCTAAGATAATAGGTTGCTTGTACCTGAATTCCTTACCAACAATAATCCAAACAAAGTCAACAAGCACTTTGGAAGCATCCACCTCTACACAAGACTGTGGAGCAACTGGATAGAAAATGGCCTGAGTTCTGCTATTATAGCACAAGAAGCGACCCACAAGGTTCCCTAACATACAGATGATTTCCAGATTTTGGAAACAGAGTGGGAGTTCCAGAAACTTAACCCAAGTGGCAACCATCAGCGAGTCATGATTCATGTGAAGATTAAAGCTCCATCTGAAGAGGAAGAATCTAATCCATTGAAACTTTGAGGGGCTGAGGACCAGGTGTGGATCAGGTCCTCCTTCATCGAGAAGCGAATCATGAGATGACGATTATCCATCAAGCCAACAGTCACACGAACTTGAAGATTCAAGGAATCAAAAATAAATCTGTAAAAGGAGACAACTGAGGGCCAACGATTCACAAACTGAGCAACCAGGGTTAGGCTATGGAGAGAAGAAGCTGCTTGGAACTCCAAAACTGAAATCGACAATTGTGGGTAGCCATCGTATAATTCAGGGACCTTCAGAAAGATCTCAATGCGAGGGAAAGGAGATCTGGCGCAAGGGGAGGGAAGAAGACCAGATTCCGATCGGAATCAGGCAGGAAGTCTTCCCCCATAAGGGGAGGAAGGATCACTGCGGCCAGCGCCGTCAATATTTAGGTTTTTTCTTTTGAGTTTTTAGGGGTTTTAAGGTTTTTTTGAGTTTTTAAACTTTTTTGGGGTTTTATGGGTTTCTAGTTTTTAAGTAGTTTTTGGGGTTTTATGGGGTTTTAGGGTTTTTTAAGGTATTTAGGGGTTTTATGGGCTTCAAGGTTTTTTTAGGGTTGTAGGGTTCTTTTTACATTTTCATGGATTTTTGGGGTCTTTTTAGGATTTTTATGGTTTTTAGTATTTTTAGGGTTTTTAGGGATTGTGAGGAGTGTTAAGGGGTTTTAGGCATTTTTAGGGTTTTAAATATTTTTTAGGGTTTTTAGGGTATTTTATGGTTTTAAGGGTTTTTTTGAGTTCTTTAGGGTTTTTAATGTTTTTTTTGAGATTTTAATGTATTTTTGGGTTTTTAGGGTTTTTATAATTTTTAGTGGTTTTTAGGGTTATTATGGATTTTTAGGGTTTTCAAATGTTTTTAGGGGTTTTATGGTTTTCAGGGTTTTTCATGTTTTCCTAGGTTTTTAGGGTCATTATAGGATTTTTAGGTTTTCTAATAATTTTGAGGGTTTACGTGGTTTTCTGGGGATTTTATGGGTTTTTAGGGTTTTTAGGGTCTTCATGGGTTTTTTTGACATTCTTAGGGTTTGTATGGGTCTTTAGAGTTTTTTAACATTTTTAGGGGTTTAAAGGTTTTTAGAGTTTTTAGTGTATTTTAGGGTTTTTAGGGTTTGTTGTGGTTTTTAGGGGTTTTATAGTTTTTAAGGGCTTTTCTAGGTTCTTAGTATTTTTTATGTTTTCATGGATTTTTAGAGGTTTTTTAGGAATTTTGTGGTTTTAAGGGTTTTATAATAATTTTTGGGTTTTTTATTTTTTTGAGTTTTTTAAAGTCTTAAGTTTTTTAGTGTTTTTTAACATTTTTAGGGGTTTAAGGGTTTTTAGAGTTTTTAGTGGTTTTAGGGGTTTTATGCGTTTTTAGGGATTTTATAGTTTTTAGGGGTTTTTATTGTTTTTATGGAATTTTAGGGTTTTTTGGGTTTTTATGATTTCACATATTTTAAGGGGTTTTAATTATTTTTATGGTTTTAGGGTTTTAGGGATTTCGATTGTTTTTAGGGGTTTTCAGGGGTTTTTATGGTTTTAAGGTTTTTTTTTTGAGTTTTTTAAACATTTTTAGGGGTTTAAGGGTTTTAGAGTTTTTAGTGGGTTTTTAGTGTTTTATGGGGTTTTAAGATTTATAGGGGGTTTTATATTTTTGAGGGGGTTTTCATGGTTTTTATGGAATTTTATGTTTTCATAGATTTTTAGGGTTTTTTTGGATTTTTATTTTTTTAGGATTTTTGGATTTTTAGAGATTTTGAGGATTTTTAGGGTGTTTTAGGGGGTTTCAGGATTTTAGGGTCATTTTGAATTTTAGGGTTTTTTGTGTTTTTAGAGTTTTTAACATTTTTATTAGTTTTAAGTGGTTTTAGATTTTTATTTGTTTTTATGGTTTTTATGGGTTTTAGGGTTTTATAATGTTTTTAGGGGGTTTATAGTTTTCAGAGTTTTTTAGGGTTTTTAGGGATTCTTATGTTTTAATGGATTTTTAGGGGGTTTTAGGATTTTTATGGTTTTAGGGTTTTTAGGGTTTTTAAGGATTATGAGGGTTTTTAGGATTTTTCATGGTTTTTAGTGTCTTTTTTAGTTTTTAGGGGGTTTTTCGAGTTTTTTAGGCTTTTATGTTTTTTAGAGTTTTTTATCATTTTTAGGGGTTTTAAGGCTATTTAGATTTTTAGTGGTTCTTTTGGATTTTTATGGGTTTTAAGGGTCTTTTAAGGTTTTAAGGGGTTTGAATGGTTTTCAGGGGCTTTTTGGAGTTTTTGGTATTTTTTTGTTTTCATAGATTTAAGGGGTTTTATCATTTTTATGACTTCTAAGGTTTTTTAGGTTATTAGGGATTTTAAGGGGGTTTGGGTCTTTTTAGGGGTTTTTAGGTGTTTTTAGGGTCTTTTTGCGATTTTAGGGGTTTTTTAGTTTTTTAGGGTTTTAAAGGTTTTTTAGAGTTTTTTGTGGGTTTAGGTTTCTTAAGTTAGGGTTTTTTTGGTTTTTAGGCGTTTTCAGGGTTTTTTGGGTTTTTTATATTTCCATGTATTTTTGGGGGGTTTTATGGATTTTGAGCATTTTAGGTGTTTTTAAGGCCTCTTCGATTTATAGGGTTTTTTTTTGAGTTTTTAGTGTTTTTAACATTTTTAGCAGTTTTAAGGGTTTTTAAGATTTTTAGTGGTTTTTAGGTTTTTAGGGGGTTTTAAGGTTTTAAAGTTTTTTTATGGTTTTTTGGTGTTTTTAGGGATTTTTATGTTTTCCTGTATTTTTTGGGGTTTTTTGGTTTTTTTTTATGTTTTTTAGGAATTTTGGGATTTTTTGTGATTTTGATGGTTTTTAGAGTTTTACCTTGGTTTTTTTTGTTTTTAGTGGTTTTAGGGGTTTTCAGAGTTTTTGGGTCTTTTTTGGTTTTTAGGATTTTTTTAGTTTTTTAGGGATATTAAGGTTTTTTATAGTTCTGAACTTTTTTAGGGGTTTTAGGTGTTTTAGAGTTTTTAGTGGTTTTATGGATTTTCAGGATTTTTATGGTTTTTAGGGCAGAAGAGGTGCAGGACTAGGCTATTCCCAGTTCTCCCAAATTTTATTAGAAAAAAGACACAAAAAGGGACACTGCAGACTGGGGAAGGGTAGGGTCCATCGACCCCAACCCAAAAAACAATCCCCAAAAGGAAAACAAAGAAAATAAAAGACACAAAGGACCAAACACAACAGCATATTCTAGCACCTTCTCATCCAACTCCAGCATTCGGCAGCTCCATATCCCCTTCATCACTTCCCATCCAAGCAAAAACCAGCATCCAGAGCTCACAGCCAAGCAACGACCAACATCCAATCTCACATGATCTAGTATCCAACACCTCCTCACCAATGAGATCCACCATACAAAGCACCATCCTCCAGCATTCATCAGCAACCAGCAGCTCACAGCCAACCAAGGACTAGCATCCAAGCTCACAAAGTCCAGTATCCAGCACCTTCCCATTAAGAAGATCAACCACTAGCAGCATAGAACCATCAACACACCTATGGCCATAATCCAACCATATCACCCAGAGCAGCATCCAACGCCACTCAACAAAACCAAATTCCAGCATCCACAACAAAACACTCGCATCAAAACACAAGCACCTATCCGTGATGCCAGACCAAAGCACACAAAAACCCTTGTCCAAACCCTCACCCAGGTAGTCCAGCAATAGCTCACATTCAAACCAGCCACAACTCATGAAATCACAATACAACAAAGCATCCAAACCGCACAAAATGGAGATCCTTTCATCAATAACAAAGTGCAGAAAAGAAACAGAGGAACATGAGGCATGGACCTCCATTTTTTGCGCAAGCTGGTACCAAGCCGATAGGAAAACCCAAATCGGAGAACTAGTTAGGCCACCACCGAACCAGTGAAGCTCGATCCACCTCTTCCAAAGTCTTCAGAGAAGCCCGTCGTTCCCTCCATCAAGACCATAGAACATAACCTCCAAATGACTGAACCATCGCAAGCTGGGGGACCCAGATCTGCCGCAAAAAGACGAGAAGCAAAGCCTCACTCTAGAAAAAACTGAAATGACCCTAGCCTCCATAGACCTGAAGCACCACGGCCAGGGAAAAAGAGTTTTGTTTTTAGGGGTTCATAGCTTTTAGTGGTTTTTTGGGTTTTTCTGTATTTTTATGGGTTTTAAGGTTTTTAGGGGGGTTTATGGTATTTAGGGGTTTTTCATAGTCTTTATGGTTTCTTACATTTTTATGGACTTTTGGGGGATTTTTAGGATTTTATAGTTTTTGCATATTTTAAGGTTTTTACGGGTGTTCAGATATATTTAGGTTTTTTAGTCTTTCTCAGGATTTTTAGGGTCTATTTGGGTTTTTAGGGGTTTTTTGGTTTTTTAAGTTTTTTTAATGTTTTTTAACATTTTTAAGGGTTTAGGGTTTTTAGAGGTTTTTGTGGTTTTTAGGGTTTTTATGGGTTTTTTGGGTTTTCAACGTTTTTTTTGGGGGGGGGGGGTTATGGTTTTTAGGGGGTTTTCAAGGTTTTAGGGTTTTTTACATTTTCATGGATTTTTAGGGGGTTTTAGGATTTTTATGGTTTTTAGGGGTTTTTAGGGATTTTAGGGATTTTGATGGTTGTTTGGGGTTTTCATGGGTTTTAGAGTTTTAAGGGGTTTTCAGGGTTTTAGGTTGTTTTGGGTTTTAAGGGGTTTTATAGTTTTAGTGAGTTTTAGGGTTTCAATGGGATTTTTGGGTTTTTTAATGTTTTCAGGGGTTTTTAGGATTTTTAGAGTAATTTAGAGTATTTAGAGTCTTTTGGGTCTTTTGGGATTTTTTTATTTTTAGGGGTCTTAATGTTTTTTAGACTTTTTTAATGCTTTCTAGTGTTTTAACGGTTTTTAGAGTTTTAATGGTTTAGGGGTTTTATAGTTTTTTAAAATTATTTAATATTTTAGGGGTTTTTATGGTTTTTAGGGATTTTTTCAGGTTTTTAGGGTTTTTTATGTTTTCTTGGATTTTTATGGTTTTTTAGTATTTTTATGGTTTTTAGGGATTTTTAGGGTTTTAGGGTTTTACAAGTGTTTAGAGTTTTTTAGGGTGTGATTTGGGTTTTTATGTTTTTCTTGAGTTTTTAGGGGTTTTAAGTTTTTTTTAGAATTTTTTAAGGTTTTTAGATTTCTAAGGGTTTGTTGAGTTTTTATTGGTTTTTAGGGTTTTTTTCTAGTCTTTTAGGGTTTTTAATGTTTTGGGGGGTTTCATGGTTTTCAGGGTATTTTATGTTTTGATGAATTTTTAGGGGTTTTTTATGATTTTTATGGTTTTTTGTGTTTTTATGGATTTTAGGGATTTTGTGTGTTTTTAGGGTTTTTAGGTGTTTTTTGGTTTTTTCAGGGTTTTTATGGTCTTTTGGGGTTTTTGGGTTTTTTTGAGTTTTTTAGGGTTTTTAAGGTTTTTAGAGTTTTTAATGTTTTTATAGGTTTTAAGGGGTTTTAGAGTTTTTAGTTGGTTTTTAGGGGGGTCTTTGGGGTTTTATGGTTTTTGATTTTTTAGGGGTTTTATGGTTTTCAGCGGTTTTCAGGGTTTATGACTTTTTATGTTTTCATTGATTTTTAGAGGGTTTTGAGGATTTTTCTGGTTTTTAGTGTTTTTTAGGTATTTTAGGGATTTTGAGGGGTGTTAGTGTTTTTATGGGTTGTTGGGCTTTTCTAGTTTTAGGATTTGATGGATTTTTTAGATTTTTTTAATGTTTTAGGTCTTTAAAGGGTTTTTAGAGCTTTTATTGGGTTTTTTTGGTTTCTATGGATTTTTAGGGGTTTTATGGTTTTTAGTGTTTTTTCATGGTTTTCAGGGTTTTTATGTTTTCATGGATTTTTATGGATTTTATGATTTTTATGGATGTTAGTGTTTTTAGATTATTTAGGGATTGTGTGGGTTTTTAGCAGTTTTCATGGGTTTTTAGGGTTTTTAGGGGTTTTCATGGTTTTTAGGGTATTTTGGGTTATAAGGTTTTCTTGAGTTTTTTTAGGGTTTTTAGAATTTTTAATTTTTTTAGGGGTTTTTTCTAAAGGTTTTTTCAAGGTTTTTTAGGGTTTTTTTAAATTTTCATAGATTTTAGGGGTTCTATAGGATTTTATGGTTTTTAGGTTTTTTAGGGTTTTTAGGTATTTTAAGGGATTTTAGGGGGTTTTAGGGGTTTTAGGGTTTTTAAGGGTTTTTAGGGTTTTCAAGGTTTTTAGGG
Source organism: Viscum album (assembly GCA_963277665.1). NCBI lineage: Eukaryota > Viridiplantae > Streptophyta > Magnoliopsida > Santalales > Viscaceae > Viscum > Viscum album. Next base: position 1,517,730,272 of record OY728160.1, on the reverse strand, counting down.
TATTGTTGGGGTTTTAGGGTTTTTTGAGTTTTTTAGGGGTTTTAATGTTTTTGATACATTTTTATGGATTTTAGGTGTTTTAAGTGTTTTTAGAGCTTTTATTTGTTTTTAGGTTTTTCAAGGTTTTTGAGAGATTTTTAACGTTTTTAGGTGTTTTATGATTTTTTAAGGTCTTATTAGTTTTTAGGGGTTTTATGGGGTTTTAAGGTTTCTAGGGTATTTAATGGTATTTATGTGTTTTTCATGGCTTTTGTGGTTTTTTATGTTTTCATGGATTTTTAGTGGTGTTTAAGGTTTTTTATGGTTTTTTGCAATTTTTATGGTTTTTAGGTATTTCGATGGTTTTTAGGGTTTTCAAGGAGTTTTAGGGTGTTCTTTTGTTTTTAGGGACTTTTTGGGGTTCTAAGGGTTTTTTTGAGTTTTTAGGGTTTTAAGGTTTTTTAGAGTTTTTTAACAGTTTTATCGGTTTTTGGGATTTTTAGAGCTTTTAGTGGTTTTTATGGTTTTTATGGGTTTTTAGGATTTTAAGGTTTTTTGGGGTTTTATGGTTTCCATGGTTTTTGTCATGGTTTTAGGGTTTTTTATATTTTCATGGATTTTTAATGGTTTTTAGGATTTTGTGGTTTTAAGGGTTTTTATGGATTTTGAGGGGATTTAGGGTTTTCAGATGCTTTATGGTCAGGATTTTCAGGGTTTTAGGGTGTTTTTGGGTTTTTATGGTTTTTTTGAATTTTTTATGGTTTTTAAGATTTTTTAAAGTTTTTTAATGTTTTAGGGGTTTTATGTGTTTGTATATATTTTAGTGGTTTTTAAGGTTTTTATGTTTTTTGAGGGTTTTTAATGTTTTTAGGGGTTTTGTGGTTTTCAGGGGTTCCTCAAGGTTTTAGGTTTTCTTACGTTTTCATGGATTTTTTGGGGTTTTGTAGGATTTTATGTGTTTTAGGTTTTTTCAACGGCTTTTAGAGTTACAGTTTTTCAGGGTTTTCGAATCATTTTGTGTTTTTGTGTGTTTTTTTTAGTTTTTTTGGATATTTAAGGTTTTTATAGTTTTTAATTTTTTTAGGGGTTTAAATGGTTTTAAGAGTTTTTAAAAATTTTAAAGGGTTTTTTGGTTTTTTATGGTTTTTAAGATATTTAGGGGTTTTAATTGTTTTCTGGGGGTTTTTAGGGTTTTTAGGTTTTTTTATATTTTCATTGATTTCTAGAGGTTTTTTTGATTTTTAAAGGTTTTTAGGGTTTTTTTAGAATTTTTAGAGATTTATTGGGTTTTTAGGTTTTTTCAGGGGATTTTAGGGTTTTAGGGTTTTTAGGGTTTTTTAGGGTTTTTAGGTTTTTTTGAAATTTTTTTTGGACTTTTATGGTTTTGTAGAGTTTTAATGCTTTTAGGGGGTTTAAGGGTTTTTAGATTTCTAAGTGGTTTTTTACAATTTCTGTTTTTTAAGTTTCTTTGGGATTTTTAATGTTTTCAAGGGTTTTCTAAGGTTTTTTTGGGTATTTTACATTTTAATAAAATTTTAGGGGTTTTATGGTTTTGAGGGATTTTGAGGGTTTTTATGGTTCTTCAAGGGTTTTTTGGGATTTTAGAGTTTTTCTGGGTTTTTTGGGGTCTTTTGGGGTTTTAGGGGTTTTTTTATTTTTTATGGGTTTTAAGGCCTTTTAATGTTTTTATAGGTTTTAAGGGTTTTAGAGTTTTTAGGGTTTCTATGGGTTTTTAGGGTTTTAAGGGGTTTTCAGGGTTTTTATGGTTTTTAGGGGTTTTAGGGATTTTGAGGATTCTAGGATGTTTCAGGGTTGTTAGGGGTTTTTTTGGGTTTTTTTGGGTTTTGTTTGAGTTTTTTCGGGTTTTATGGTTTTTTGAGTTTTTTAAAGTTTTTTGGGGTTTTAAGGGTTTTAGAGTTTTTTTTGGTTTTAGGGTTTTTTTGGGTTTTCATGGTTTTTCAACGGTTTTAAGGGTTTTATGGTTTTTATGGGTTGTTTGAGGGGTTTTAGTGTGTTTTACGTTTTCATGGATTTTTAGGGTTTTTTGTACTTTTAGGGTTTTTTGGGATTTTGAGGATTTTTATGGGTTTTCATGGGTTTTCAGGGGTTTTAGTGTTTTTTAGGGTTTTTAGGGTCTTCTTATGGTTTTAAGGGGTTTTTTTTTGAGTTTTTAGTTTTTATGGTTTTTTATAGTTTTTAAACATTTTTAGGGGTTTTAAGGGTTTTAGAACTTTTAGTGGTTTTTTGGGGTTTTTATGGGTTGTTAGGGGTTTTTAAGGTTTTTAGGGGGTTTTATGGTTTTCAAGGGTTTTCTAGGTTTTTAAGGGGTTTTTACTTTACCATGTACTTTTAGTAGTTTTTTAGGATTTTTATGGTTTTTACGGTTTTTTGGGTTTTTAGGGATTTTGAGGGAAAATGGGGTTTTCATGGGTTTTTAGGGGTTTTAGGGACTTTTTGTGTTTTTAGGTATTTTTTTGAGTTTTAGGGGTTTTAAGGATTTTTATTATGGGTTTTAAGGGGTTTTATAGATTCTAGTGGTTTTAGGTTTTTTATAGGATTTTAGGGTCTTTTAAGGGTTTTATGGTTTTTAGGGGTTTTTAGAGTTTTTTACGTTTTCATGGATTATTAAGGGTTTTTTTTTATTTTTATGGTTTTAGGGTTTGTAATGGTTTTCAAGGATTTTTATGGATTTTAGGGGGTTTTAGGGGTTTTTTGGTTTTTTGGGTTTTAAGGGCTTTTATTGTTTTTCACGATTTTTAGGTGTTTTTCTTTTTGGGTTTTTAGGGGTTTTTTTGATTTTTTAGACATTTAAAGATTTTTTGGAGTTTTTTTAACATTTTTAGGGGTTTAAAGGGATTTTAGAGTTTTTATGGATTTTTTATGGCTTCAATGGGTTTTTGGGTTTTTATGTTTTTTAGGGGTTTTTTGGTTTCAAGGGGTTATTCAGGTTTTGAGGTTTTTTATGTTTTCATGGATTTTAAGGGTTTTTTTAGGTTTTTTATGGTTTTTAGATATTTTGAGGGTTTTTAGGTGTTTTTAGGGTTATTCATGGTGTTAAGGGTCTTTTGGGTTTTAGGGGTTTTTTTAGATTTTTTAGGGTTTTATGTGTTTTTAGATTTTTTTAGCATTTTTAGGGGTTTAAGGGGTTTTAGATTTTTTTTGTGGATTTTTAGAGTTTTTATGGTTTTTTAGGTTTTTTTGAATCTTTTTAGGGGTTTTTATGGTTCCTTACGTTTTCATGGATTTTTAGGGTTTTTTAGGAATTTTATGATTTTTGGGGTTTTTATTGATTATGAGGCTTTTTAGGGCTCTTCATAGTTTTTAGGGTTTCTAGGGTTTTTAGGGTTTTAGGGTTTTTTTGGGTTTTTAGGTTTTTTTGATTTTTTAGGGTTTCAAAGTTTTTTTACAGTATTTTAATGTTTTTTGGGGTTTAAAGGGTTTTGTGGGTTTTAGGGGTTTTTAGTGGTTTTTAGTGGTTTGTATGGTTTCTAGGTGTTTTCAGGTTTTTTACGGGTTTTTACATTTTCATGGATTTTTAGTTGTTTTTTTTGGTTTTTTTTGGTTTTAGGGTTTTTAGAGGTTTTTAGGGTCTTTTTGAGATTTTAGGGTTTTTTTTATTATTTTATGTTTTTAAAGTTTTTAAGAGTTTTTTAACGTTTTTAAGGGTTTAAAGGATTTTTATAGTTTTTAGGGGTTTTAGGGTTATTGTGGGTTTTTAATGCATTTTATTTTTTTAGGGTTTTTTTAGGGGTTTTTCATGGTTTTTAGGGTTTTTTAAGTTTTCATTGATTTTTATGGGTTTTTTAATATTTTTTTAGTTTTAGGGTTTTTAGTGATTTTGAGGGGTTTTAGGTTATTTAGGGTTTTTAGAGTCTTTTTGGATTATAGGACTTTTATGGAGTTTTTTCTGGTTTAAAGGTTTTTAAGGGTTATTAGAGTTTTTAGTGGGTTTTGTAGGTTTTATGGTTTTTAGGGTTTTTAAAAGTTTTTAGGGATTTTTATAGCTTTTAGGGGTTTTTCAGGGTCTTTCAGGTTTCTAACATTTTCATAGATTTTTAGGGGTTTTAAGGATTTTTATTATTTTAGGGTTATCTGGGATTTTTGGGGATTTTGAGGGCTTTTACAGTTTTAGGTGGTTTTTTGGGTTTATACAATTTTAATGTGTTTTAGGGTCTTTTTGGGTTTTTAGGGTTTTTTTGACTTGTTTAAGGGATTTAATATTTTTTTAGAGTTTTTAATGTTTTTAGGTGTTTCAAGAGTTTTAAGATTTTTTAGTATTTTTTTGGGTTTTAAGGTTTTTAGGGTTTTTATGGATTTTGTGTATTTTTAGGGCATTATAGGGGTTTTTAGGGTTTTTATTGGTTTTTAGAGTTTTTATGGTCTCTTTGGGTTTATTAGATTTTTTTAGATTTTTGAGGGGTTTTAATGGTTTTTAGAGTTTTTAGTGATTTTTAGTGTTTTTATGTGTTTTTATAATCTTTTAAGGGTTTTAAGTATTTTTCTGTTTTTCAGGGGGTATTCAGGGTATTTAGGGTCTTTTTCGTTTTCATGGATTTATAGGAGGTGTTTATGATTTTTATGGGTTTTAGGGTAATTATGGGGTATTAGGGTTTTTATGGTTTTTATGGTTTCATGGGGTTTTTAGGGTTTTTAGGTTTTTTTTTCATTTTCATAGATTTTAGGGGTCTTTTAGGGGTTTTATGGTTTTTAGGGGTTTTAGGGATTTTGTGGGTTTTAAGGGTTTTTCAGGGATCTGGGGTTTTCAAGGTTTTGTGGGTCTTTTTGGATTTTTAGGGATTATTTTTGAGTTTTATGGTTTTGGGGGCTTTTTAGTGTTTTTAGGGATTTGAAGGTTTTAGGCTCTTTTTTGGGTTTTTAGGTTTTTTTGAGTTTTTTAGGTGTTTAAAGGTTTTTTGGAGTTTTTTAACCTTTTTAGGGGTTTTAAGGGTTTTTAGAGTTTCTACTAGTTTTTAGAGTTTTGATGGGTTTTTAGGGTTTTTATGATTTTCAGGGGTTTTTCTGTGATTTTAGATTTTTTTAGGTTTTCAAAGATTTTTAAAGGTTTTTTATGATTTTTATGGTTTTCAAGGTTTTTTAGGGTTTTTTGAGATTTTGAGGGTTTTTATGGATTTTAGTGATTTATGGGGTTTTCAGGGGTTTTTTGTGTTTTTCGGTTTTTTGGGTTTTTTTTGAGTTTTTAAGGGTTTTAAGGATTTAAGAGTTTTTTAACATTTTAAGGGGTTTTAAGAGTTTTTATTGGTTTATAGGGGTTTTATGGGTATTTAGGGTTTTTAATGTTTTTGGGGGTTTCTGGTTTTTTGGGTTTTTTGGGATTTTTACATTTTTATGGTTTTTTAGGATTTTTATGGTTTTTATGGTGTTTGAGGGTTTTTAGGGTTTTTCAGGTTTTAGGATTTTTACTAGTTTTTAGGTATTTGGATGGTTTTTAGGTTTTTTCATGGTTTTTATGGGTTTTAGGGGTTTCCAGTGTTTTGAGGATCTTCTAGTATTTTTATGGTTTTTTTGAGTTTATTTGGGTTTTTAGTGTTTTTAACGATTTTAGGGGTTTAAAGGTTTTTGAGTTTTTATTGCTTTTGAGGTTTTTATGGGTTTTTTTTGGTTTCTTAAGGTTTTTAAGGGTTTTATGGTTTGATTTTTATGGGGTTTTACATTTTCTTAAAGTTTTTTGATGGGTTTGTATGGTTTTCAGGGGGTTTTCATTATTTTTAGTGTTTTTTTACATTTTCATGGATTTTACGGGGGTTTTTAAATATTTTTATGGTTTTTAGGGATTTTTAGGATTTTACTAGATTCTAACAGTTTTAAGGGTTTTTCAGGGGGTAGGTTTTTTAGGGTTTCAAGGATTTTTAGGGTCTTTGGGGTGTTCAATTTTTTTTTGTGTTTTTTTAAGGTTTTTTAAAGTTTTTTTTAACATTTTTAGGAGTTTAAAGGGTGTTTATAATTTAGTGGGGTTTTAGGGTTTTTATTGGTTTTTAGGTTTTTTAAGGGTTTTATGTGGTTTTATGGTTTTCAGGGGGTTTTAAAAGTTTTGAGGGTTTTTTACATTTTCATTTATTTTAGGGGGTTTTTAGGATTTTTTTTTTGGGTTTTTAGGCTCTTTTGGGGTTTTTAGGGTTTTTTGAGTGTTTTTGGGTTTTTATGATTTTTTATATTTTTTTAACAATTTTAGGAGATTAAAGGGTTTTTATTGTTTTTAGTGGTTTTTAGGGTGTTTATGGGTTTTTTGGATTTTTATGGCTATTGGGGTTTTTTTTTGGTTGTTAGTGGTTTTTCAGGGTTATTAAGGTTTTCTATGTTTTCATGGATTTTTTGGGGTTTTAGGATTTTTATATTTGTCGGGTTTTTAGGGTTTTACAGATTTTGAGGGATTTTAGGAGTTTTTAGAGTTTTTACGGTCTTTTTGGGTTGTAAGGGTTTTTCTAAGTTTTTTTAGGGTTTTTGAGATTTTTTAGAGTTTTTTACCAATTTTAGGGGTTTTCAAGGTTTTTGGAGTTTTAGCGTGATTTTGATTTTTTATGAGTTCCTTAGGGTTTTTAAGGTTTTTAGGGGTTTTATAGTTTTATGTGTTTTTAAGGGTTTATATAGTTTTTTATGTTTTCATGGATTTTTAGAGTTTTTTATGGATTTTTATGCTTTTTAGGAATTTTGAAGGTTTTGGGGGTTTTCAGGGGTATTTAGGGTTTTTAGAGTTTTTAGGGTTTTAGGGGTTTTAGTGTCTTTTTTGGGTTTTTAAGGTTTTTTTAGTATTTTTTGGGGTTTTTAGTTTTTTAAATTTTTAGGGGTTTTAATGCTTTTTAGAGTTTTTAGTGGGTTTTTAGTGTTTTTATGGGGTTTTATGGGTTTTTAGGTTTTTAGGGATTTTTATGGTTTTCAGGGGTTTTCAAGTTTTTTAGGGTTTTTACGTTTTTGTGGATTTTAAGGGGTTTTTAGTATTTTTATAGTTTTTAGGGTTTTTTAGGGTTTTTAGGGGTTTGAGGGTGTTTAGCATTTTTCAGGGGATTTTGGGGTTTTTATGGGTTTTCAGGGTTTTTAGGGACCTTTTGAGGTTTTAGGGTTTTTTTAGTTTTTTAGGTGTTTGAAGGTTTTTTGAGTATTTTAACTTTTTAGGGGTTTTAGGCATATTTAGAGTTTTCATGGGATTTAGGGTTTTCGTGAAGTTTTAGTGTTTTTAAATATTTTTAGGTGTTTTATGGTTTTCAAAGGTTTTTAGGGTTCTTTAAGTTTTCATGGATTCCTAGGGTTTTTCGAATTTTTATGATCTTTTTGGAATTTGAGGGTTTTTACAGTTTTTTAGTTGTTTTTAGTTGATTTATAGGTTTTATATGGTTTTAGGGTCTTTTGGGGTTTTAGGTTTTTTTTAGTTTTTTTGGGTTTTTAGGGTTTTTAGAGTTTTTTTGCAAGGCTAGGGTTTTTAGAGTTTTTAATGTTTTTATAGGTTTAAGGGGTTTTCATAGTTTTTAGTGGGTTTTTAAGGTTTTTATGCGTATTTAGGGTTTTTTAAAAAAAATTGGGGTTTTTCAGGGTTTTTTGATATTTTTATGTTTTCATGAATTTTAGGGGGGTTTAGGGTTTTTATGGTTTTTAGGATTTTTTAGGGTTTTTAGGGGTTTTTAGGTTGTTTTTGTTTTTAGGAGTTTTTAGGGATTTTAGGGTTTTAAGTTCTTTTGGGGTTTTAGGTGTTTTTTTAAAGTTTTTTAGAGTTTTTAAGTTATTTTTAAGTTGTTAAGGTTTTAGGGGTTTTAAGTGTTTTAAGTGTTTTAGTGGGTTTTTATGGGTATTTAGGTTTTTATGGTTTTTAAGGGTTTTTATGGTTTTAGGGGGTTTTAGTGTTTTTAGGGTTTCTTACATTTTAATTGATTTTTAGGGGTTTTTAGGATTTTTATGGTTTTTTGGGTTTTTAGGGTTTATGGATTTGGATGTCTTTTAGGGTTTTTAGGGCCTTTTGGGTTTCAGGGTTTTTTGAATATTTTAGGGTTTTTTTAGATTTTTTAGGTTTTTAAAACGTTTTTAGAAGTTTTAAGGGTTTGTATAGTTTTTAGTGGTTTTTGGGTTTTTTTTGGGTTTTTTATGTTTTTATGGGGTTTCGTGGTTTTCGGGGGGTTTTCAAGGTCTTTAGGTTTTTGTATGTTTTCATTGATTTTTAGGGGGTTTTTAGGAATTTTGTCGATTTTAGAGTTTCTTAGGATTTTTAGGGATTTTAATGTTTTTTATGGTTTTCCATGGTTTTTTTTGTTTTTCATTGAGTTTTTTGGGGTTTTAGGGTCTTTTGGGTTTTTTATATTTTTTAGGGGTTTTATGGTTTTTAAGAGTTTTTTTTAACTTTTTTGGGGGGTTTAACAGTATTTAAATATTTTAGTGGGTTTTAGGGTTTTTATGGGTTTTTAGGATTTTCTAAGGTTTTTAGGGGATTTTATGGTTTTCTTGGTTTTTTAGGGTTTTAGGGTTTTTAACATTTTTATTGATTTTTAGGGGAGTTTTATGAATTATATGGTTTTTAAAACCCTAACAAAATTTAAAAAAACCCTAAAACCCCAAAAGCCCTAAAGAACCTGAAAACCCTAAAAACCTCTAAAAAATCCTAAAAACCAGGAAAATCCATAAAACCCTAAAGACCATAAGAATCATAAAAAACCCTAAAAATCCATGAAAAAGCAAAAAACCCAAAAAAATATTAAACAACCAAGAAACCCAAAAAAACCCTTAAAAACCTGAAACCCACTAAAAATCCATAAAAACCCTAAAAATGACTAAAAACCCATAAAACCCCTAAGAATGTTAAAAAACTATAAAAACATTAAGAACACTATAAAACTAAAAAAACAATAAAAACCAAAAAAGACCCAAAAACCATGAAAACCCCTAAGAACCCCAAAAAAACACTAAAAACCCTCAAAATTCATAAAAACCCCTGAAAACTTAAAATACTCTAAAAACTCGGAAAAATCATTGAAAACCATAAAAACTCCTAAAAACTTTAAAAATCCCTCAAACCCCATAAAACCCTAGAAAACCCCTTAAAACTCTAAAAACCCTTAAAACCCCTAAAAACTTTAAAAAACTTTAAAAACCTTAAAACCCCACTAAAAATCCATAAAAACCATAAAAACCTCAAAAACCCCCATAAAAACCCATAAAAACTCAAAAACTCTTAAGAACCTTAGAAACCCTAAAACCCCATAAAAACCCTAACAATCACTAAAAACACTAAAAACCATTAAAAATACAAAAATGTTTAAAAACCCTAAAAACATTAAAAACCCTAAAAAACCATAAAAACCCTAAAACCCAAAAAACTCTAAAAACCCTAAAACACTCTGAAAAATCCTGAAAACCGTCGAAATCAATAAAAACCCTAAAAATCCTAAAAACCCATAAAAATCCATGAAAATGTAAAAAAAACCCTAAAAACCATTAAAAATCCCCCAAGCCATAAAACTCCTAAAAACCTAAATACACTAAAAACCCACTAAAAACTATAAAAATCCTTAGAACCCAAAAAAATATTAAAAAACACTAAAAAACCTTTAAAACCCTACAAAACTCAAAAAAAAACCTAAAAACCCAAAAGGCCATACAAGCCCTGAAAACCCCTAAAAACCCTAAAACCATATGAAAACCCCTAAAACCCCTAAAAATCCCTAAAATCCCTAAAAAACCCTAAAAGCGATAAAAATCCTAGAATACCCCTAAAAATCAATGAACACATAAAAAACCTTAAAAACCACAAAAAACTATAAAAACTCCTAAAACCCTTAAAAAACCTAAAAAAACCTTAAAACCACTAAAACTATAAAAATGCCAAAAACCTATAAAAAATTTAAAAACTTTAAAAAATAGTAAAAACCCTAAAAAACTCAAAAAAAACCCCTAAATCCCACAAAAACCATAAAACCATAAAAACACCAAAAATCCTCTAAAAACCCTCAAAATCCCAAATAACCCTGAAAAATCCAAAAACCTATAAAATCATAAAAACGCCTAAAAACCCATACAAACTCTCAAATTCCCTAGAAACCCTAAAACCCCTAAAACAGATAAAAATAAAAATAAACCCTAAAACCCATAAAAATATGAAATACCTTTAAAACCTTGAAAATCATAAAAACCCCTAAAACCCTTAAAAACCCTAAAAACTATAAACCCCTAAAAACCACTAAAAACTCTAAAAACTCTTAAAATCCCAAAAAATGTTAAAAAATCTAAAAACATAAAAAAAACCTAAATCCCCAAAAGACCCTAAAAATCCTAAAAACTCCTAAAAACCCTAAAAACTCCTAAAAAACCTAAAAAACCCTTAAAAATCCTAAAAACCCTAAAAATCCCTAAACACCAGAAAAAACCATAAAACAATAAAAATCATTAAAACCCCCTAAATCCTTGAAAACATAAAAACATTAAAAACCCTTAGAGACCCTGGAAAATCATAAAACCCCTAAAAACATAAGAAACCATAAAAACCCATAAAACCCGCAAAAGCAATAAAAAATCTAATAACCTTTAAACCCCTAAAAACGTTAAAAACTCTAAAAACCCAAAAATAACTCAAAAAATCCTAAAAACACGAGAAGAGCCTAAAAACTCTGAACACCCCTAAAACCCCTAAAAACCATGAAAAAACCCTAAAAAACATCCAAATTCCTAAAAACCCATAAAAATCCTAAAACATGAAAAACCCTCAACCCTCAAACACCCTAAAAACCCTAAAAACCATAAAAAACCTAAAAAACCCCAATAAAAAAATCATGAAAATGTAAAAATCCTAAAAAACCAGAAAAACCCCTAAAAATTTTAAAAACCCTCAACACCTTAAAACCCCTAAAAACTCAAAAAAACCCTAAAAACCCAAGAAACAAAAAAAAACCTGAGAAAACCCTAAATCACTAAAAGCCAGAAAACCCTCAAAATCCCCAAAAAACCCTAAAAAACCCTAAAATCCATAAAAATCATAAAAAAACCTCTAAAACTCCTTGAAAATGTAAAAAACCCTAAAAACATAGAAAATCCCTTGAAAATCATAAAAACCCCTAAAACCTTAAAAAAAACTAAAAACCCATCAAAACCCTAAAATCTACTAGAAACTCTAAAAACCCTTAAAACCAATAAAAATGTTAAAAATCTCCAAAAAAAACCTTAAAACCCCGAAAAAAACTCAAAAAACCCTAAAAACCCAAAAGAGGCCATAAAACCTTGAAAAATCTATAAAAACCCTAAAAACCCTTCAAAATCCCTAAAAACCCTAAAAATCCCCAAAAACCATAAAAATGTTAAAAAACCCCTAAAAATCCCTTAAAAACATAAAGAACCCTAATCACACCAAAAATCCCCTGAAAACCATAGAACCCCCTAAAAACCTTAAAATACATAAAAAAACTTAAAAACCACTAAAAACTATAAAAACCCTTAAAAATCCTAATTTTCTTTTAAAAATATAAAAAACCTTAAAATCCTTAAAAACTCAAAAAACCCCCTAAAACCCAAAAGACCCTAAAAACTTTGAAAATCCCTAGATCCATGAAAACCCCTAAAACCCTAAAAATCCATAAAACCCCTAAAAACTATAAAACCTCTCAAAATCCATGAAAAGATAAAAAAACCTAAAAACCCTGAAAAACCTATGAAACCATAAAACCCCCTAAAAACTTAAAAACCCTAAAAACCCATAAAAACCCTAAAAACCCAATAAAAACACCATAACCCTTAAAACCTTGAAAAAAAATTCTAAAACAACAAAAAAAAAATAGATAAAAACCAAAAGCCCCAAAAAACCAAAAAAACCCATAATCACCCTAAAAACCATAAAATTCCTAAAAACCTCCTATAAATCCATGAAAATGGAAAAAACCCTAAAAACCCCGAAAACCCCCTAAAAACATAAAAATCTTTAAAACCCTTAAAAGATCATAAAAACACAAAAAAACACTAAAAATCATTAAAAACCCTCAAAGATTTATAAAACTCTAAAAAACACTTAAAACCCAAAAAAATAAAAAAAATCTAAAACCCAAAGAGACCCTAAAAGATCTGAAAACCCCTAAAAACCCTAAAAAACCTAAAAAACCTAAAAAACCCCTAGAATATTCTAAAAATCCTAAAAATCCATAAAACACTAAAAAATGCTAAAAACAAAAAAAAAATCCTAAAAACCCCTAAAATCCATGAAAACATAAAAACCCCTAAAAATCATAAAAACCAAAAAACACTAAAAACTCCAAAACCCCTTAAAAGCCCTAAAAACATTAAAAAATATAAAAAAATCTTAAATCCCCTAAAAAACTCAAAAAAAACCAAAAAGACCCTAAAACCCCTTAATATTGTACAAACTCGAAAACCCCTAAAACCATAAAAACCCTCAAAATACCTAAAACCCCAGAAAACCCTAAAACAATAAAAATCCTTGAAATCCCTAAAAATCTATGAAAACATAAGTAACTCTAAAGACCCTGAAAAACCCATGAAAGCTATAAAAACCCTCAAAACTTTTAAAACCACTAAAAACCATAAAACCCATGAAAACCCACTAAAAACTCTAATAACCCATAATACCCAGAAAAATGATAAAAACCCTTAAAAAATTAAACCCCAAAAAACTCAATAAAAACCCTAAAATCCAAAAAGACTCTAAAAACCCTAAAAACCCCTAAAAAAACTAAAAACCCTCAAAATCCCTAAAAACCCTAAAACCAAACAAATCCTAAAAAACCCTAAAAACCCTAAAAAAACCTTGAAAACCAAAAAAACCCCTAAAAAACATAAAATTCCCTAAAAACCCATAAAACCCCTAAAAACCACTAAAAACAATAAAAACTCTTAAAACCCTTAAAAACATTAAAAAACTCTTAAAAACCTTTAAAACACAAAATACTCAAAAAAACCCTAAAATCCCAAAAGACCATAAAAACCCTAAAAACCCTACAAACCTTTAAAAACGTCTAGAAACCCACAAAATCCCTAAAAAACCTAAAAAATCCTAAAAAGTTCTAAAAATCCATGAAAATGTAAAAAATTGTAAAAACACTGAAAACACCTGGAAACCATACAAATCACTAAAAACCACAAAAACCCCTAAAACCCACAAAAACCCTAAAAACCATTAAAATCTCTAAAATTCCGTTAAACCCCTAAAAACATTAAAAAACTCTAAGAAAACATAAAACCATAAAAAATAAAAAACCCTAAAAAAAACCTAAAACCCTAAAAAGCCTAGAAACCCTAAAAACCCTGAAGAGCCCTAAAAAGCCTCATAATCAATAAAATCCCCAAAAATCATAAAAATCCTAATAAACCCCTAAAAATCCATGAAAATGTAAGAATCCATAAAACCCCCTAAAAAGCATCAAAAAACCAAAAAACCCATAAAAACTATAAAAACCCACTAAAAAATCTAAAACCCTTTAAATGCCTAAAAATGCTAAAAAACCCTAAAAACACAGAAAACCCCTAAAAAACTCAAAAAAATCCATAAAACCCAAAAGACCCCTAAAACCATGAAAACCCCTAAAAACTCCTAAAAACCCTAGAACTCTTTAAAAACCATAAAAACGTAAAAAACATAAAACCCCTAAAAACTTATTAAAACCCTAAAAACCACTAAAACTCTAAAATCAAATAAAACCCCTAAATATGTTAAAAAAGCTCCGAAAAACCTTTAAATCTCTAAAAAAAGTAAAAAACCCCCCTAAAAACCCAAAAGACACTAAAACTCCTGAAAACTGCAAAAAACCATAAAAAACCATGAAAACCCGAAAAACCATAAAAACCCCTGAAAACCCATAAAACCCATAAAAATCCTTAAAAACCCTAACAAACCCTAAAACCATAAAAAACCTAAAAACCATTAAAAGTCCATGAAAAAGTAAAAAACATTAAAAAACCTGAACAACCCCTGAAAACCTTAAAAAAACCCCTCAAGCAACCCATGAAAACCATTAAACCCCCTAAAAACCTTTAAAATCCATAAAAGACAATAAAAACCCTAAAACCACAAAAAACTCTAAAACCCTTAAAACCCCAAAAAACATTAAAAAACTCTAAAAACCATAAAAACCAAAAAAAACACAAAATTATTCCTAAAAATCCAAAAAGACCCTAAAAACCATAAAACACCCTAAAATACTCAAAATCTCAAAAACCCCTAAAAACCATAAAAACGTAAAAACCCCTAAAATCCACAAAAAATCTGAAAAACCTCAAAAAACCTGAAAACCCACTTAAAAACCCTAAAAAAACATAGAAACCCTAAAAACTACTAAAAACTCTAAAAACCCTTAAAACCCATAAAAACGTTAAAAGACCTTAAAACCCATAAAAAATCAAAAAAAACCCTAAAACCCCAAGAGACCCCAAAACCCATAAAAATGATAAAATCCCAAAAAAAACCCTTGAAGAACCCTAAAAAACCTCAAAATCCTAAAATCCCTTAAAACTATAAAAATCCTAAAACCCCCTAAAATTCGATGAAATGTAAAATACCCAAAAAACCTTAAAAAACATAAACCCTAAAAACTCACTTAGAACTCTAAAAACCCTTAAAACCTCTAAAAACATTAAAACTCTACAAAACCATAAAAGTCCAAAAAAACCCTAAAACCCTAAAAACCCTTGAAAAACCCTAAAAACCCTATAAATCTCTAAAAACCCTAAAAAACCCTAAAAACCTTTAAAAATCATAAAAAACTCTTGCAATCCATGAAAACAGAAAAAACTCTAAAAACCCTGAAAACCCCCAGAAAGCAATTAAAACCCCTAAAAATCTTTAAAACCCTAAAAACCATAAAACCCTTTAAATTTTTTAAAATCTCTTAAAACTATTTAAACCCCTAAAACCATTAAAAACTCTAAAAACCTTAAAAATCCAACAAAAAAAATTAAAAACCCAAAATGATTTGAAAACCATGAAAACCCTTACTCTAAAAATCTACTGGAAACCCCTAAAACACACAAAATCCATAAAAATACTAAAAATGATAAAATCCTACAAAACCCCAAAAAATCCATGAAAACATGTGAAACCCTAAAACCTTGAGGAACCCCTAAAAACCAGAAAACCCCTAAAAACCTTAAAAACCCTCAAAAACCATAAAACCCAAAAAACCACTAAAATATCTAAAAACACATAAAACCCCTAAAACATTAAAAACTCTAAAAAAATATTAAAAACCATAAAAACTCAAAAAAAGCATAAAACCCAAAAAAGACCCTAAAACCCTGAAAATCCTTAAAAGTCGTAAAAGCACCTAAAACCCCTAAATCCCCTCAACATCCATAAAAACCCCTAAAACCGCAAAATCCTAAAAACAATTAAAATACATGAAAACATAAAAACCCAAAAACGCTGAAAAAACCATGGAAACCATAAAACCCCAAAAAACCTTAAAAGCTTAAAACCCTATAAAACCCCAAAAAACCCAAAACTCTAAAAACCCATAAAATTGATAAAAATCTTAAAAACTCTAAAAAAACTTAAAACCCAAAAAACTCAAAAAAAAATCCCTCAAAACCCCAAAAGGCCCTAAAAACAGAAAAAACACCCTAAAACCCCTTGAAAACCCTAAAAACCATCAAAATCCTTAAAACCCCTAAAAATTGTAAAAAACCATAAAAATCCTTTCAAAAGCACAAAAAATTCATGAAAACCCCATGAATACCGTTAAATACCCTAGAAACCTTAAAACCCCATAAAACCCCTAAAAGCTAATAAAACTCTAAAAAATTATAAAACACTTAAAAACGTTAAAAATCTCTCAAAAACCTTAAAAACCTAAAAAACCAACTAAAAGCTCTAAAAACCATTAAAACACCTAAAAACCTTAAAAATCTATCAAAACCCTTAAAAACCGTAAAAAACTCAAAAAACCCTAAGACCCCAAAAAACCTAAAAACCATAAAATCCCTAAAAACCCTAAAAAACCTAAAAACCATAAAAATCCAATATAACCCCTAAAATCAATGAAAATGTTAAAAACCCTAAAAAACCTTGAAAAACCCCGGGGAACCTAAAACCCCTAAAAAAATTAAAAACTCTAAAAACCCATAAAAACCTTAAAAACTCAAGAAAACCCTAAAACCCAAAAAGACCCTAAAAACCCTGAAAACCCCGAAAAACACTAAAAACCAATGAAAACCACTAAAAACCCTCACAATCCCTAAATAGCCTAAAAACCCTAACATCTATAAAAATCCTAAAATCCTTAAAAATCCCTGAAAACCATGAAAAACCCTCAAAACCTTAAAACCCCTAAAAATCCATAGAAATCATAAAAACCCACTAAAAACTCTAAAAACCCTTAAAATCCCTAAAAACATTAAAAAACTCTAAAAAACCTTTCAAACCCTAAAATTAAAAACAACCTAAAAACCCATAAAAACACTAACACCCCTCAAAATCCCTAAAATCCCTAAAAAACCCCTAAAAACAATAAAAATCCTCAAAACCCCATAAAAACCCATGAAAACATAAAAATCATAAACCCTAAAAAACATCTGAAAACCACAAAACCCCTAAAAATATATAAAACCCTTAAAACCCAAAAAAATCCCTAAAAGCCAACTAAAAAAGTTAAAAAACATAAAAACTCAAAAAAACCCTAAAACCCCAAAAGTCCCTAAAAATATTGAAAACCCCTAAAAACACCCGAAAACCACCAAAAGAACACTCAAAATTCCTAAAATCCATAAAACCCCAAAAACCATAAAAATCATAAAAAACCCCCTAAAAATCCATGAAAACTTAAAATACCTTAAAAACCATGAAATCCCCAAAAACCTAAAAAACACTAAAAGCCCGGAAAAAATCCTAAATACCAATAAAAACTCAACAAACCCATAAAAATCTAAAAATTTTAAAAAAAATTATAAAAAAACATTAAACCCATAAAAACTAAAAACCCCCACATAAAAATCCAAAAAGACCCTAAAAACCCTGAAAAACTCTAAAACCCTTGTAAAATCCTAAAACCCTCAAAATCCCTAAAAACCATAAAAATCATAAAAAACTGAAAAATTCAAGAAAACATAAAAAACCCTAAAAATAAGAAAAAACCTCTGAAAACCATAAAACCCCCATAAAATATTAAAAAATCCTAAAAAACTAAAAAACCCCTAAACCAGTAAAAACTCTAAAAACCCTTAAAACACTAAAAAATGTTAAAAAACTCTAAAAAAACTTGAATACCCTAAAAAAATTAAAAAACCACTAAAACCCGAAAACACCCTAAAAACCCTGAGAAACCCTAAAAACCCATGAAAAGCCCCCAAAATGACTAAAATCCCTAAAAAAACTAAAAACTATAAAATTCCTAAAAAACCTCTAAAAATACATGGAAACATAAAAAACGTTAAAAACCTTGAAAAACTCCTAAAACCCATCAAACTAATAAAAACCTTAAAAACCCTTAAAACCCCTAAAAACCACTAAAAACTCTTTAATCCTTTTAAACCCTAGAAAAAATTAAAAACTCTAAAAAACGTCAAAAATCCTAAAAAACTTAAAAAAACCCTAAAACCCAAAAAGACATTAAAAAAACTAAAAATCCCTAAAAACATCAGAAAACCCAAAAAATCCAGAAAAATCACTAAACTACCCTAAAAACCATAAAAATACTAAACCCCCCTAAAAATCCATGAAAACATAAGGATCCCTAAAAACCCTGAAAACCATAAAAACCACTAAATACGTAAAAAAACCCTAAAAACCCAAAACCCCATTGAAACCCCTAAAAGACTTAAAAAACTCAAAAATCCTTAAAAACTCTAAAAAATCTAAAAACCAAAAACTCCCTAAAAACCCTAAAAACACTAAAATTTCCTTAAAACCCTAGAAAACAAAAAAAAAATCCTCAAAATCTCTAAGAAACCTAAAAACCATAAAACCCATAAAAATCAATGAAAACATAAAAAACCCTCAAAACCCTAAAAAACTCATAAAACACATAAAAACCTTAAAAACCCACAAAAACCTTAAGAACCACTAAAAATTCTAAAAAACATTGAAATCCCTAAAAACATTAAAAAACTATAAAAAACCTTAAAACCATAAAAAACTAAAAAAATCCTAAAAACCCAAAAGACTCTAAGAACCCTGAAAACCCGTAAAAACCATCCCAAACCCCTAAAAACATTAAAACCCCTCAAAATACATAAAATGCGAAAAATCCTAAAAACCATAGAAACCCTAAAAATTCCCTGAAAATGTAAAAACCCCTAAAATCCCTTAAAAACCCCTGATTAACATAAAACCAATAAACATTAAAAAAACCCACAAAAACTCTAAAATCAACTAAAAACTCTAAAAACCCTTAAAACCCCTAAAAATGTTAAAAAACTATAAAAAACCATAAACCCCCCAAAAAACCAAAAAAGAACCTAAAACCAAAAAAACTCTAAAAAACTTAAAAACCATCAAAATCCCTAAAAACCCTAAAAACCATAAGAACCCCAAAAAAACCCTAAAACCCCAAAAAAACCTCTAAAAACCCTAACACCCCCTAAAAACCCAAAAAACCCTCAAGATCCCTATGGATGTTGATGATTATGAGTTTGGTACTGATTGTTCTGCATTGCTAGCGGTGGATCCTTTTGGGGAGGAGGTGCTGGAGGTTGGAAATGGTGTGACTGGATGCTGGTTGATGCTTGGCTATGTTATGGACATGGATTCGGGTTCTAGTGTTCCTGTTTTGTCTGCTCTATCTTCCTTTATCATCAAATGGGAGCTGTTGGGTGCGAGTTGCTGGTTTCTAGATGCTAATTGGCTTGGAAGTGATGGTTGGTGGATGCTGAGCTACTGGTTATTGGTTTTTTCTTTCCGTAGAGGGTTGCAAGTGGTGTCTCTTTAGTAGGGATTCTCAATGGCGAGGACAGAGATGCAGGAGGCGCAGTTGAGGTGTGCTGCTGGACGCTGGTTACTGCCTAGCTAGGGAGGTGGTGAAAGAATGTTATGGCTACGATGATTGGAATTGGTGTTGTTGGATGCTGGTGTTGGTTGGATATGATGTGTTGATTTTGCTGCTGTGTCCGATCTTTTCTGTCTTTTTCTTTCTTTGTTTTCGTTTTTGGGGCTTGTTTTTTGGGTATGGGTCGATTAACTTTGCCTCGCCCCTGTCTGCACTATCACCTCTTTTTTTCATAATAAATTTTTGGGTGGGCTAGGAATAGCATGGCCCTGCACCTTCCTTGCCATAAAACCCCTAAAAACCATAAAAATTCTAAAAAACCCCTAAAAATTCATAAAAACGTAAAAAAGCATAAAAACCACTAAAAACTCTAAAAACCCTTAAATCCTCTAAAAATTTTAAAAATCTCTAAAAACATTAAAAACCTTAGAAAACTCAAATAACACTAAAAACAAAAAAACCCTAAACCCTTGAGAAAACCCAAAAAACCACAAAAACCCATAAAAACCTTAAAAACCCTAAAAACCATACAAAACCTAAAAAACAAATAAAAATTCACGGGGAAGTAAAAAACCCAAAAAACCATGAAAAATCCATGAAAACCATAAACCCCTAAAAACTTAGAAAACCTAAAAACCCAAAAAACCCCTAAAAACCACTAAAAACTCTAAAAACCTTAAAAAACCTAAAACTCTTAAAAACCCTAAAATCCTAAAATGGCCCTAAAAACAGCTAAAAACCCAAAATCCCCCAAAATCCCCTGAAAAACCCAAAAAACCCTCAAAATCAATAAAAAAAATAAAAAACCATAAAACCATAAAAAACCTAAAAAATGCCTAAAAAACCATGAAAATGTAAAAATTCCTAAAAACCCTGAAAAACTCCTAAAATCCATAAAACCCCTAAAAACCTTATGAAAACCTAAAACCCCATAAAACCCCCAAAAAAAATACTAAAAAAAAATCTAAAACCCCTAAAAAAATTTAAAACTAAAAAAAACATAAAACCCCTAAAAAACTCAAAAAACCCTAAAAACCCCAAAAGACCCAAAAAAACCTAAAAAACCCCCAAACCCCTCACAATCCCTAAAAACACTAAAAACACTAAAAAACATGAAATTTATAAAAACCTGCAAAAAACAATAAAAACGAAAGAAACCCTAAAATCCCTAAAAACCCCTGAAAACAATAAACCCCATAAAAACATTTAAACCCCCAAAAACCTATAAAACTCTAAAAAATACTAAAAATCTAAAAAACCCTTAAATCCCCTAAAAATGTAAAAAAACTCTAAAAATCATTAAAAACCCTAAAAACATAAAAAAAAACCCTAAACCCCCCCAAAAGACCCAAAAATCCTAAAAATCGACAAAACACCCTAAAACCCTCAAAATCTCTAAAAACCCTAAAAACACTAAAAATAAAAAAAATAAAAAAACCCTAAAAATCCATGAAAACATAAAATTCCCTAATAACCCTTAAAACCCCCTGAAAAGCACAAAACCCCTAAAAACCATAGAAACCCAAAAACCCATAAAAACCCTAAAATGCACTAAAAACTTTAAAAATCCTTAAAACCCCTTAAAATGTTAAAAAACTCTAAAAAACCTTAAGAACAAGAAAAAACTCAAAAAAAATCCTCAAAACCCAAAAGGACCCTATAAATCCTTAAAAACCCAAAAACCATAAAAAAACCCCTGAAGAACCCCCAAAACAATCAAAAACCATAAAAACCACCAAAAACCCTAAAAACCCCTAAAACCATAAAAATCTTAAAAAACATTAAAAATCCTTGAAAACATAAAAACCCATTAAAACTCTGAAAACCCCCTGAAATCAAAAAAAAAATCCTAAAAACCATAAAAACCCGAAAAACCCTAAAAACCCATAAAATCGTAAAAACCCACAAAAAACTCTCAAAACCCTGAAAACCCATAAAAATGTAAAAAAACTCTAAAAATCCTTAAAATCCTAAAAGGATAAAAAAACACAAAAACTCCAAAAGACCATAAAACCCCCTAAACCCCATAAAAATCCAAAAAACCCACTGAAAGTCAATGAAAACATAAAAAACCCTAAGAAACCCAAAAAACACATAAAAACCCTAAAAACCACTAAAAACTCTAAAACCCTTAAAACCCTTAAAAACATTAAAAACTCTAAAAACCCATAAAAATCTTAAAAAACTAAAAAACCCCCTAAAAACCCAAGAAAAAACCCTTATAATCCCCAAAAACCCAAAAACCCAAAACCCCTTAAAACCCCTAAAAACCCATAAAATCCTTAAAAACCCTAAAACCCTAAGTATCCAAAAACACCCAAAAAATCCATGAAAATGCAAGAAACCCTAAAAATAATGAAAAACCCCAAAAAACCTTAAAAATCCTTAAAAACATTAAAATCCTTAAAACCCTAAAAAACAACTAAAAACTCTAAAACCCCATTAAACCCCTAAAACGTTTAAAAAATCTAAAATACCTTAAAACCCCTAAAATACTAAAAAAACCATTAAAACCCAAAACACCCTAAAACCATAAAAACACTAAAAGTCTTTGAAAAACATTAAAAACCCTCAAAATCCCTTAAAACAAAAAAAAAACTAAAAATAATAAAAAAACCTAAAACACCATTAAATCCCTGAAAACGTAAAAAACCCTAAAATCCATGAAAACTTGAAAACTCTAAAAACCCATAAAAATGTTAAAAAACTCTAAAAACCCTTTAAACCCCAAAAAACTCAAAAAACCACTAAAAACCAAAAAATACCCTATAAATCCTGAAATACCCTAAGCCCCTTAAAACTACCGAAAACCCCTAAAACACATCAAAATTCCTAAAAACCCCAAAATCATTAAAAACCATAAACATTATAAAACCCCAAAAAATTCATGAGAACATAAAACCCCTAATAACCAAGAAAACCCCCGAATACCATAAAAACCCCAAAAAACCTTAATAACTCAAAAACTAATAAAATCCTCTAAAAAATCTAAAAACCCTTAAAAAAACGTTAAAAACACTAAAGACCTTAAAACCCCTAAAAAAATAAAAAAACCATAATAACCCAAGGAGACCCCAAAAAACCTGAAAACCCCTAAAACCCTAGCAAACTCTAAAAACCCTCAAAATCCCAAAAAAACCTAAAAAAACTAAAATCCATAACAACCATAAAAATATACTAAATATCCATTAAAATGTTAAAAACCCTAAATCCCATAGAAACCATAAAAACTGCTAAAAATTATAAAAAATCCTAAAAACCCATAAAAACCTAAAAAAATCACTAAAAACCCTAAAACCCTAAAAACATTAAAAGACTCGAAAAAAACTTAAAACCCTTAAAACTCAAAAATGCCCTAAAAACCCAAAAGGACCCTAAAACCCTTGAAAACCACTAGAAACCCCTGAAAACTCCTAAAAACCCTCAAAATCCCAAAAACCCTGAAAAGCATAAAAAACCTAAAAACACCTAAAAATACATGAAAACGTAAAAAACCCTAAAAACACTTAAAAACCCATGAAAACCATTAAAACCCCTAAAAATATTGAAAACCCTAAAAGCCAATAAAAACACAAAAAATACACTAAAAACTTTTTAAACCCTAAAACGTTAAAAAAATATATAAAATATTAAAGCCCTAAAAAACTCAAAAAAAACCCTAAAAACACAAAAGTCCTTAAAAGCTTTGAAAAACCAAAAATCCCTAAAAACTCTTTAAAACCCCTAAAACCCCTCAAAATCCCTAAAAACCGAAAATAACATAAAAATACTAAAAACCACTAAAAATTCATGAAAATGTAAAAAACCCTAATAACCCTAAAAAACCACCAACAACCATAAAATCTCATAAAACCCATAAAAACCCTAAAACCCCAAAGAACACTAAAAACCACTAAAACCCCTTAAAACTAAAAAAAATGTTAAAAAATTCTAAGAAAACTTAAAAACCGAAAAAAATAAAAAAACCTAAAATCACCAAAAGACCCTAAAACCTTGAAAACACTAAAAACCCATAAAAATCCTAAAAAACCCATAAAAATCCATGAAAATGTTAAAACCCTAAAAACTCTTAAAACCCCCTGAAAACTATAAAACCCCCAAAAAACCTTAAAAACCCTAAAAGGCAATAAAAATTCATAAAAACACCAAAAACTATAAATACACTTTAAACCCCAAAAAATGTAAGAAAACTTTAAAAAACCTTATAAACCCCAAAAAAACTCAAATAAGCCTAAAAACCCAAAAGTCTCTAAAAACCCTAAAAAATGTAAAAACCTCCTAAAACGGTCAAAATCACTAAAACCCTAAAAACCCCTAAAAACAATAAAAATATTTAAAGCCCTAAAAATCCATAAAAACCTAAGCCCTAAAAACACTAGAAAACCTAAGAAAACCCTAAAACCCCCTAAAAACATTAAAAACCCTAAAGCCACTAAAATTTATAAAAAACCTTCAAGTCCTTAAAAATGTTGAAAAGCTCTAAAAATCCTTAAAACCCTAAGAAAGTAAAAAAACACTAAAAACCCTAAAACACCCTAAAAACCCTAAAAATCCCTAAAAATGTTCAAAATCCCTAAAACCCCTAAAAACTGATAAAAAAATAAAATTCTTAAAAACCCCTAAAATTCCATGAAAATGTAAAACCCTACAAACCTCTAAGAACTATAAAAACCCCTAAAACCCTAGAAACCCTTGAAAATCCCCTAAAACCATCAAAAATCCAAAAAAGCTAAAAACCCCTAAAAACCAAAAAATCCTTTAAACCCCTAGAAATTACTAAAACCAGATAAACCCCTAAAAACCATGAAAACCCCCTAAAACTTATAAATAACTAAAAACAACTAAAGACTCTAAAAACCCTTAAAACCCAAAAAACATTAAAAACCCAAAAAAACCTTAAAACCCAAAAAAACTCAAAAACACCATAAAAACAAAGACTGTAAAAACCCTAAAATCCCCTAAAAACCCTAAACCCCTTAAAAACCCTGAAAACCCCCAAAATCCCAAAAAAATGCAAAAAAATCCCTAAAAATCCAATAAAACATAAAAACACGAAAAACCCAATGAAAACCATAAAACTCCTAAAAACGGTAAAAAAATCCTAAAAAACCATAAAAACCCTAAAAATGACTTCAAACCCTAAAACCCCTTAAAACCCATTAAAATCCCTACAAACATTAAAAACTATAAAAAACCTTAAAACCAAAAAAAATTAAAAAAAACCCCTAAAAGCCGTTAAAAACCCTAGAAACCCTAGAAACCCCTAAAACCCCCCCAAAACCATCAAAATCCATAAAAACCCTAAAAACCCATAAAAACCCATAAAACCATAAAAACCTAAAAACCCCCTAAAAATACATGAAAACAAAAAAACCCAAAAAACCACTGAAAACCTTAAAAATCTAAAAACCCATAAAAAACCACTAAAACTCTAAAAACCCTTCGAACCCCAAAAAGCATTAAAAAAGTCTAAAACACCATAAAACCCATAAAAATAAAAATAAAATCCAAAAAACACAAAAGACCCTAAAAACCCTAAAACACTCTAAAACCCCTAAAACCCACTAAAAACGTTAAAAACCCCAAAATCCCCCTTAAAACCCTAAAACCCACTAAAAATATAAAAAAAAATTATACCCCTAAAAATGTAAAAAAACTATAAAAAACCATAAAACCCTAAAAAACTCAAAAAACCCCTAAAAAAACAAAACATAAAAAACCCAAAACACCCTGAAAACCCCTAAAAAATATAAAAACCCATGAAAACCCCAAAGAACCATCAAAATCCATAAAAACCATAAAAATCCTTAAAACCCATAAAATCCTAAAAACCCCTAAAAGTCCATGAAAATTTTAAAAACCCTAAAACCTTGAAAATCCCCTAAAAATAAAAAAAACCTAAAAACCTTGAAAACCCTAAAAACCCATAAAAACCCTAAAAACCACGAAAAACTCTAAAACCACATAAACCCCTAAAAATGTTTAAAAATGTTGAAAAACTTAAAAATCGTACAAAAATCGAAAAAACCCTAAAAAACCAAAAAGACCCTAAAAGTCCTGAGAAACACTGAAAACCCTAAATACCTCTGAAAACCCACAAAAACCTTCAGTATCCCTAAAACCCCTAAAAACCAAAAAACCATAAAAATCCTAAAAAGCCTCCAAAAGTCTATAAAAATGTATAAAAACCCTAAAGACTCTGAAAAACCCCTAAAAACCATAAAACCCCCTAAAAACCTTAAAAACCCCTAAAAACACATAAAAACCCAAAAATCACTAAAAACTCTAAAACCCTTAAAACCTCTAAAAATGTGAAAAAACTCTACAAATACTTTATACCCCTAAAAAAATAAAAAAAAAAACACCTAAAATAATAAATATCCTAAAACCCTTCTAAAAATACATAAAAATGTAAAAACCCCTAAAAACCCTGAAAACCCTAAACCCCTAAAAATTATAAAAATCCCTAAAAAGCATAAAAAAAATACTAAAACCCATAAGAACCACTAAAAAATCTAAAACCCCTTTACATTTAGAACTCTAAAAAAACCTTAAAATCCCTAAAAACTAAAAAAATCCTAAAAATTAACAAAGGCCCGAAAATAATGAAAACCCCTAAAACCACTAAAAACACAAAAAACAAAGGTAAAACCCTAAAAACAATCAAAATATAAAAAATCCTAAAATCCCTTAAAAACATAAAAATCCTAAAAAACCCAAAAAATACAGGAAAACATAAAAAACCCCAAAAACCCCAAAAAAACCATAAAAAACCATAAAACCTTTAAAAACCCTAAAAACCTAAAACGACTAAAAATTTAAAAACCCTTAAAACCCCTAAAAATGTTTAAAAAACACTAAAAACTCTAAAAAAACCTAAAAATAAAAGGGTCCTAAAACCCCTAAAAATGGTCAAAATCCCTAAAAATCGTAAAAAACATACAAATCCTAAAAACCCTAAAAATTCCATGGAAACATAAAAAAACCCAAAAAAACCCTAAAACCCCCCTAAAAACCATAAAAACCCTAACTTAAAAAACCTAAACCCACAAAAAAACTTTAACAACCCATTAAACCCCTAAAAATGTTAAAAAAATATAAAAACCCTTAAAACCCTAAAAAACGGAAAAACCCATAAAATCCCAAAAAGACCCCAAAGAAACCTAAAACCCTCTGAAAAACCCCCAAACCCCTCAAAATATATAAAAACCTAAAAAAACCTAAAAAAACCGAAATCCTCCTGAAAACCATAAGCCCCTAAAAATATTAAAAACTCCTAAAACCCCGTAAAACCCCAAAAAACCCACTTTTGGGTACGTTGGGGGCGGCTTGTCTGGTTTATCTCCTTTGGAAGGAATGTAATTCTTACATGCATGGTTCCCCGCACCATTGTGTTTGTTATTTGTGGATCAAGCTGGCATGTACTATATGCTCTAGATTATCTTCTTACAAGTAGTTCTTTAATTATAGGGCTAAAGAAGAGCTGGATTATGGATGGAATTTTCTGATATCATTTCTTAGAGATGGTTGTTGATCTGGTTTGTCTTTGTGGGTATAGGGGTCAGGGTTATTCTCTAGTTTGTACAGTCTCTAAGTGTGGATGGTTGATACCAGGTTCTTTTTGGGTGTATTGATATGGTTGGGTGGGAATTGTTGTAGTGGATAGGTTTTCTGGGTTCTCGGGTGCAATTTTTTATGGTTGGGGTGGCTGGAAGGGATTTTCATGTAGGTTTGTTGGGGTGCACTCTGGGTGTTGTGGTTCTTTTAAATGTGTAACTGGGGTTGCAGGTGCTTGATTTGGCTTGGCTATGTGCTCTGATAGGGGTGTGGTGTTGTTGTTCAAGTTGTTGGCTACTATTTTTGGGGTTCAAGGGTTTTGGTGTGAGGCCTGACAGTGTTTTTTTTCAAGTTATAGGTAAGGCTTCATTTCAGTTTCGTTTTTGGTTTTTTTCTGTGTTGATGGTGGCTTATTGGGTGGATGGTGGCTTCTTGGGTGGCTGGTGGTGACCTTGGAGGTTGGTATTTTCTACTGTTAATGGGACCTATGGTTTTTGGTGGTCTGCTGCTGGTTTGGAGCTAGGGCGGTCTGGTGGTTGTTCCATTGTGAGGCTCATTTGCACTGGTTGCTAATTGGATGAAGGGGTGGTTGGGTGGTTGCTTCTTCGTGTTGGTGCTTCTTATGGCTGCGGGTTGCCTCGGTTTGGTGGTTCTGCTATGGTGAGTTGCAGGGGGATGGTTATGCTTTCTTTCCAGTCTTGTTGGTGCTTTTCTTTACTTCCAGAGGGGGTCCAGGTGCCGGTATGGCTGTCTTTGGGGGATGCTGCCACACGATGGGTCTTTACAGGATGGATTATAGTGGAGCCTACATGAAAGTTGTGGGATCCTTTTTCAGGCTGATGTTGGCACAATGGTGATAGGGGCGGGCTTTGATGTATAGGTTATGTAGGTTGTGGAGGGGTAGGCTAGGGATGATGTTTTTGGGTGTTGTAGTGCAGTTTCTTCTTAATTTTGGTGTGGATGTCGTGCTGGATTGTGGGCTACTTGAGGTTATTTTTGGCTTGTCTTTTTGGCATGTTGATGTCTTCTAGAAGGGGTTTAAAGGTTCGGTTAGATCTGGGTTCTTTATTGGTGCTCAAGTAGTGCAGAGTGTGGTTGACTTCTGGTTTTTTTGGTGTGTTGTTATGTTACAGGTTTCAGGTGGAGTCGGATCCTTGTGTTGTGGATCAGGGTTGGTTTGGAGGTGGTTCTATTTATCTTGTGGTTAGTTTGGTCTGGTTGCTAGATGGTTTAGTTCTAGAGGTATGTTGGAGGATCATGGGGTTGTGTAAGTGATTTTTGGGTAGGGGCGGGTGTTGTGGCTTGGGCAGGTTTTTGCTTCGGTCTCAGCTAGTTGTGCTTTGGTGGGGTGTGTTTGGGTCAACACTTGTGTAACGGTTGTGTGTGTGTGCGTGTGGTGGGGTGGGTAGTGGTTCTTGTGTGTGTTTTGTGTGTGTGTGTGTTTTTTTTGCATGCATTGGTGTGGGTGTTTCTTTTTGTGGGTGTTAGCTTCTCCTTGGGTGTTGTCTTTGGTTGGTCCTTTCCTTTTCCATGCTGCACCTTGGAGTGCTCGTTGGCTTGGTGTTTGGTACTATTTTGGATCCTTATTATAGATAATTGAGGCTTTAGGAAAGGCTAATTTGCCTTTGGATATTAGTTTTTGTTCATACTATTGTCATAGATGGTGGAATGATGGTGCTTCTCACAGTGTTAGTTGTTGTTGGCTTGTATGTTGGTTATGGATCCGGTAGATTTTTATCGATCTTTCCTTTGTTTGTTTGGTTCTTTTCTATCTCAATGGTGGTGTGGGATTTCTTCTGGTTGTTGAATGAGGGGATTCAAAAGGTTTACCACTCTCTGATTCTTGGTCGCTTCATCATGCATGGCTGCCTTCCTAGGAGTGCCTGGTTTCTAGGCTTGTTTGGACAGATTTCACCGGTGTCTCGAGCCGTTTTCCTAGTTTTGGTTTGCTTGGCTTCATGAGGTTTCTCAATCCATTTTTCTTCTTTATCCTTTGGTAATTGGTTGGTTAACCTTCGAGTGATTGTGTTGCAATTCAATTGATTTTTGTTTATAATACTTCTATTTACTTAGAAAAAACCCCCAAAAAACCACTAAAATTTATAAAAACCTTTAAAACCCCTAAAAATGTTAAAAACTTTAAAAAATCATAAAACCTTACAAAAACTCAAAAAAAACCCTAAAACTTAAAAAATACCCTAAAACCCCTGAAAACCCCTAAAATCTTAAAAACCCTAAAAAAACTAAAAACC
This sequence comes from Viscum album, assembly GCA_963277665.1. Classification (NCBI taxonomy): domain Eukaryota; kingdom Viridiplantae; phylum Streptophyta; class Magnoliopsida; order Santalales; family Viscaceae; genus Viscum; species Viscum album. The sequence goes on along the minus strand of OY728160.1, from coordinate 1,517,701,576 downwards.
CTTGAAATCCCTAAAAACCCTAAAAACCATAAAAATCCGTAAAAATCCGTAAAAATCCCTAAAAACATAAATACCCCAAAACCCTGAAAAGACCTTAAAAACCATAAAAACCCAAAAAAACATTAAAAACCCACAAACCCTAAAACCACTAAAAAAACTAAAACCCCTTATCATCCTTAAAAACATAAAAACTCAAAAAAAACCTTAAAAACCCTATAAAACTCAAAAAGAACTTAAAAATCCAAAAACACCATAAAACCCTAAAACCTTAAAAAAAACCTTGAAAACCCCTAAAACCCCTAAAAATCCTTAAAAACCATAAAAAACCCTAAAATTCATAAATATCCTAAAAATCCCTTAAAATCCCTAAAAACATGAAAAACCCTAAAAACCCTGAAAACCCCCATGAAAACCATAAAACCCCTAAAAACCTTAAAAACACAAGAAAAACCTAAAACCACTAAAACACTAAAAACCCTTAAAACCTTAGGAATGTTAAAAAAACTCTAAAAAACCTTAAATATCCTAAAAACTCAAAAAACCCTAAAACCCAAAAAAACCAATAAAAACACTGAAATTCACTAAAACCCCCAAAAAACACATAAAACACCAAAAACAACTCAAAATCCCTAAAACACTCAAAACCCTAAAGACCAGAAAAATCCTAAAAAATCCATAAAATCCATAAAAATATAAAAAATCCTAAAAACCTCAAAAACCATAAAAACCCCCCAAAACCTTAAAGACCCTATAAACCCATAAAAACCCCCCAAAACCTTATTCATGATGAGCTATGCTGATGTGTTTGTTGGTTCATTGGTTGATTGTTGAGTTATTTTTTGGGGTCGATCTGGGTTTATTGTTGGGTTCTAGGGAGTTTGGGTTTTAAGGGGACTATGTTTTTGTGTTTAGGTCTGTTTGAGGCTTCTATCTTGGTGGGACTGGATGTTGTGGTGGTGGGGGTGCTGGGCTCACTACTAAAAAACTGATATTTAACAGCGTTGGTATTTATCAGTGCTACAAAAAATCACTAATAAATGAAATCATTATCAGCACTAAAGAAAGCACTGATAAATTTAACCATTTATCTAAACATTATTTTTAACGCTGATAAATGGTTCCCTTTATTAGCACTTTATTTTTAGCATTGATAAAGGATATCATTTATCAGTGTTTTATTTTTAGCACTGATAAATGGTACCTTTTATGAGTGCTATATTTTTATCACTAATAAAGTTCTGAATAAATAAAATGAAATAATGAAATAAATAAAAAATAAAAAATGAGTTTATTAAAAAAAATATTGCTAAGTTTTTTAATTAAATAATTACTGATAAAAATGAACAAATTGATTATACTATATATAAATTATAAATACTAATAAATAGTATGTATTAAATATATAGATATGAAAAAATTAAAGCTAAACAAATTAAAATTGAAAATAAGTATATTGAGAAAAATACTAAACATTTTATTAATTAGATGATTACTGATAATGTTAATAAATAATATATATTAAATATATATATTGATGTATATAAATATGATTTATATATTACAAAATATTTATTCACTTTATATTAAATAGTCATATATTTATTGAATAATGGTTTATAATTAAAAATTAATATGAATTAAAAATACTGACTAATTGCATAGAGTAATGGACATATAATTGACTGTTGTTTGATTTTTCAATTTAACATAGATCAAATGTGTGTTATATTGATTTCACATATACGTAATTAATGAATTTTTATATACAATTCACACTCAAAAAACTTATCCATTCTTTCAATATTATTAAAGTGTACTTTTTTAATTTATTCAATTTCAATCATTTTTAACACACATGCACTTAAAATTAGATATTCATTAATAATGTTAAAAAATATTTGTAAAAAATATTTATAAATAAATATATTCATAAATAAATATATTTAAAAATGTACATACTATATTTATAAAATTATATATTTATAATTATAAATATATAAATATTTTTTAAAAAGTATTTATATAATTATAAATAAATATTTATATATATTTAAATAGTTATTAAATTTATAATAAATTTACATAAATAATGAATATATTTACAATATTTATATTTATATTATATATATATATATATAATATTTATAATTATAAATAAATAATTATATATTTAAATAATTATAAAATTATAATTAATATATTTAAATAAGAAATATATTTACTATATTTATATTTATATATATTTATTAAGTGTATATATATATATATATTTGCAAAAAAAATTATTTACAATTATAATTATAAATCCTTTATCAGTGCTTAAGTAATAAGCGCTGATAAAATAAATCTTCATCAGCTCTTTCTTTAGCACTGATAAAGATGAGGATTTATCTGTGTTGAAAAAATGCTGATAAAAGCCATATTTATGAGCGCTAAAATTTAGTGTTGATAAATATGTATTTTGCCCCTGATTTTCTAGCACCGATAAAGACCTACCTTTATCAGCACTAAAAAAGCATTGATAAATATTCTTTTTGTCAGTACTTTAAAAAAATGGTGATAAAAGTGTCACGATATAATTAAAAAACCTAACTATTGTGAACCTGTTGTGATATCAAAAGCTTTACGTGGAATCCACCCATTAACAGTGCTCCTCTATGGTGAATCAAAGCTCGAATCACACAAATCCACTCGAATAACGCAAACCCACTACCTTCAGTTGCTTGAACATCATCTGACATCTGGTGTTCAGTTACAGTTAGGGTTTCCAAATAAAACATTGAGATATGGATCCGAAGGTCTCATATTTTCTTCAAACTAGCGATGTAGGCCTATGTTTTCCTTCTTAGGTTCTGATTTTCTTTTGGTATTTGTCGTTTCAAGATCTGGATCCAAGGGTTTCCGATTTTCCTTTGTAGGTTCTGATTTTATTTCTTTATTTGTGCTCTAATTGTTGTATTCTACTTTTCTTTTGTTTATGATCCATTTTTTACTTGGATAATATTTTGGATATCCTGTTTTGGTCTTTTTAAATTGTTTTTTTGAATCAATTTTACTTCACTATATACATCTGTACTCCATCTTTCTTTGCTATTTTGAATCAATTTCCTTTGTAGGTTCTGACAAAATTGATTTAGCAAACCAATTCTTAGTTTGATGATGGTGTGGAGCAGTAGAAAAAGCTGATTTTATGAAATTTATGTAAGAGAATTTATTTATTTAAATTCTATTTTAATATTATGATGTAAGGTTTTTTCCATATAAATTTATTTTCTCAGAATTGTGTTGTTTTATTTGAAGAGAAATCTTAGTAAGGGTGATACCATATTTATTTATTTTAAATGGATCTTTATTTTCAAAACTAGTATGGTGTTGTATTTATTTTACTATGTTGTGATATTTCGTTGTAAGGGTTACATATATTTTTATCAATTTAATTTTATTTTATAAATCTATATATATACATATATATATATGTAAATATATATATTTCTATCTATTTATATGAGTTTTCTGAACTTATAATGTAAGGGTGATTTTATAATTATTTATTTACAAATTATGGTTCTCAATTTCCAAATTAGGAAGAGATTATATTTATTTTCATTAAAAAATATGTTTAAATGTGCATTTTTTTGCAATTATGTGTATTATAAATTCCATGATATATATGTGTGTGTGTGTGTGTGTTTGTGTGTGTGTGTGTGTTTAAATGTGTATGGGATAGATGTTGCAAGGGTTGATGTGTTTTTCTCCATTGTTTCTGATATATCTTGTGATGTGTATTATTGGTTTATGCCAACATCTTTATGGACCTCCCTAGAATATCAAGGATGAGTTAATGCGTATTAGATGGCCTCCCTAGAATCCTTAGGTTTCTATATCATTTGTTGCAAAAAACAGAATGGAAGTTATCAAATTCTATATATTAGAAATTATTTTTAGGTATTCATCATTTTAGGTCTATATATACATTTTAGGTCTATATATATATATATATTTAATTAATAGTAATATAATTTATACTTAAATAACCAATAAAATATTATAAACTCATGTTACTTTCAAAATAATAAAATTAAGTAACTATATATATATTTTTTGAAATAATTAAACATTCCAAAATTTAAATAATTATATTTTATACACAATTACTCAAAATAATAATGATTTATAATTAATATATTTTAAAAATTATTATTAATTGTATTTTTTTAGTTTCATTAGAAAAAAGTAGTATTATATATATATACACATCAAATAATGTATTGTATATTTAAATAAATTTCAATATGATAAATAATATGCATATATATAATTATATTTAAATAAACTTACTAATATAATACATACATATATATATAACATATATATATATATATAATATTTAGGTAGATTCAATTTATTTATCTATGTATCGAATGAGGAGTGACCTCCATTTTATAGTTTTTGACGGTGGAAGGCGTGAACCCTGTTTAGGTTTATTGCCTATCAAGGTAAGTGTGAACGAAGTACACACCTCCATTGAACTCTTTTTAAAAGCATATAAAACCCTATCTTTTTTTTGTAAAATAAAACCTATTAAAAAAACTAAGTTTTTTCGAAAAAAACATTATAAAAAAAATCCTCAACCAATTATTTTATTAAAATTTTATTTGGATCCTTGTGGATAAATTCAAGGATAAAAATTAAAGTAATTCATCATTAACTCCACCTCCATGTTAAATCAAATAAATTAATTTCAATAACATACAATCATCAGCTAAAATTACACTGTAGAAACCCAAGACCCCCCCAGGTTGTGCAGCACTGCAGTTGTGTATTCTGATTCTTCCATCTCCAACATCTCCATTTATTTCTTGAACTTTACTCTATCGTTTCTCTGGCTGTGTGGAGCTTTTCTCTGGAAGGAGTTGGTGTAAATAAAGCCATTGATTTAATAACTAATTTCATTGGTGTAATTATCACAAATTGGAGGCATTGCCCCTTTTATAGAACATAATGAAGTAAATGGGAGGCATTGCCCCCTTGTAGATCATTGTGTTTGATAAAAGGGGCAATGCCTCCCATTTGTGAGAATTACACCATTGGCACTAGTTATTAACTCGAAACCTCCATTGCCACGAACTCCTTCTAGATAAAATCTCCACACAACCAGATAAATGATAAAGTGAAGGGAATGAAAGAAATTGAGAGAGTGGAGATGGAAGAATCGGAATATGCAACTGCAGTGATGTGCATCCCGGGGTCTTGGGTTGCTACAGTGTAATTTCAGCTGATGATTGTATGTTATTGAAATTAATTTATTTGATTTAACATGGAGGTGGAGTTAATGATGAATTACTTTAATTTTTATCCTTGAATTTATCCACAAGGATTTGAATAAAACTTTAACAATATAATTGGTTGAGCATTTTTTATAATGTTTTTTTCAGTAAAACATGGTTTTTAATAGGTTTTATTTTATTTAAAAAAATGATAGTGTTTTATATGATTAGAAAAAGAGGTCGATGGAGGCGTGTAATTTGTTAAAACTTTGAGAAATGATCCATAATTAATCTGAGACATGTATGAATCAGCCGCACCTCAATTTGATGTACGATGTGACCGTTATGACTTAATGTGTCCCTTATCAGTTTAAAATTGACAGTTTTATCCAAAAAAATGTCACTCACTAAAGAAAAAAAAGAAAATATGCACGAATTTTCTTGATAGTTTAGGAAATCGATTCATAAGACCTTTGTGGTGTGTAGGAATTACTCTCACATTAAACTGATACACAATGTGATCGGTATAGGTCAAAGTACGTGTTTTCAGTTTAAAATGACATTTTAGTAAAAAAACTGGTGACGTAATCAAAATTGAGAAAATTCATTCATATTGATTTGATACTTTAGATCAATGATCCATAATTCATTTTATACATGTAGAAATCAGTCATACCTCAATCTGACTCACAATGTGACCTGTATGACTCCAAGTGCGTCTTTCTATTTAAAAATGACATCAATTTTAATAAGAAGGATAACTAACCTACTCAAAACTAAGAAAACACATTCATATTGTTTTGATACTTTAGGAAAACGAACCAAAATTCATTTTTAATGTATAATAATCATCCACACCTTAATACGATGCACGGTGTGCCCGGTATGACTCAATGTTCCTGTTATCTGTTTAAAATCAACAGTTTAGTTCAAAACATATCACTCACTGAAAATCAAGGAAACATGATCATATTTTCTTGATAATTTAAGAAATTAATTCATAAGTTATTTTTGATGTGTTGGAATCAGTTTCACATCAAACTAATACATGATATGATCGATATGAGTCAAAATGTGTGTTTCCCATTTAAAATGACATTTTAGTAAAAAATACAAGTGATGTACTCAAAACTGAGTAAACACATTTGTATTGTTTTGATACTTTATTACAATGATCCATAATCCATTTGAGAAATGAAATAATTAGCCTCACTTCAATCTGATGCACAATGTGACCGATATGACTCAAAGTGTGTCTTTTTATTTAAAATTGTCATCAATTTTAGTAAAAAGGAAAACTCACCTACTCAAAATAGAACAAACACATTCAGATTATTTTGATACTTTAAGACAATGATCCATAAGTCATTTGTGATGTATATGAATCATCTAACCCTCAATCCTATGCATAGTGTAACCGGTATGACTTTGAATGATTTTTTATCAATATATAAGTATCATTTTAGTTTAAAATGAGCATCACATCACCAAAACCAAGAAAACAAACCTAGATTGTTTTCTCTTCATTTAAATTCTATATTCAATAAAGGATGACTCTTTAATTGGGACATCACAATTAGTTCATGTCGGTACCAATGAAGATAATGTCTTGTACATTAGAGTGGACCACAAATAGGGGATTTGGATTCTCGATAGAGGAACCATGTCCTTGAAACCTTAAAAAAAGAAAGAGAGTTCAATGAGAAGGTAAACATGTTTTTTAATATATTATTTTTTTCCTCATAATATTATATGTTCTCTACTACATTAACATAATCTAAATTAAATGTTTGACTACTAAAGTAGACAATGTCTTCTACACATGATGATGTTACCAATCCCTTATAAGAACAAACTATAACGAAGGAAACCCTTTGGAATGATGTAAAAGTAATGTTATGATAGAATTTCACTATTTTACCATAAAATTATATAATGAAACATTGATTTAATTTTCATTATTACTTGTAATGTTCGTTTATTTTAAAATATTTTTTCCATGTGTCATGCCTTTGGAAAAAGAGGAATGACATTGTCTCTGCTCAATCATAGAGGTAATCTTGATGCTTGCACAGTAAAATAATTTTCCATAGAATTAATGTATTGTTTCATATTTATGTTTAATTTATTTATTTTTATTATTACTTACACAATAATTATTTTCTTATACAGGAGGATTCTTTTGATCAAGTTGGGGTGGTATGTCCATCTTTCATGTCATTCTGTACGAAAACTTCTACATACCTTTCTCTCTCAAAACTTTTTCACCCCTATAGTGGTGCATTTATAAATTTCTTTCAAGTTACCTCTAATACATTTGTAGGAATAGAAATGATGCTACTTGTTCTCAATTATAGAGGTAATCTTGACATTTTCATAGTAAAATTATTTTCCATATAATTAATTTATTGTTTTATATTTATGTTTATTTATTTTTTTTAGTATCACTCACATAATAATTTTTTTATTATACAGGTGGATTCTTTTATTAAATTTGGGGTACTTTGTCCATCTTTCATGCCTTTTTGAACCAAAACATTCACAGACTTCTTCTCCTTCAAAACCTTTCACCTCTACAGTGTTGACATTTATCACTTTTCTTCAAATTCCATCCACTTCTCAATCATAGAGGTAATCTTGATATTTTCATAGTAAAATCATTTTCCATAGAATTATTGTATTATTTCATATTTACGTTTAATTTATTTCTTTTTAGTATTACTCATAATAATTTTTTTCTTATACAGATGGATTTTTTTTTATTTGATGTGGTTTGTTCGAAGTTACTCATGCAGTGTTCGCAGTTCGACAAAGAAAGTCAATGGAAATCATGGTAACATTGATATTTAGGATTGTTTTGAGACTTTGGGATGTGTAGGAATCAGGAACACCTCAATCTAACACATGATGTGACTGGTATATGTCCAAGTACTTTTTTCTATTTAAAATTAACATTAATTTTAGTAAAAAATACAACTGGCTCAATGTGTTCGTTATCAGTTTAAAATTGACATTTTATTTCAATAAGTGATACTCACTAAAAAATGATCAAATGTGCTCATATTTTATTGATAATTTATGACATGTAAAAATCTATTTCACATCAACTCGATACATGATGTGATTAGAATGAGTCAAAATGAGTGTTTCAATTTTAAAATGACATTTTAGTAAAAGATAAAAGTGATGTACTCAAAACTGATCGAACACATTAATATTGTTTTTATACTTTCATAAAACAATAAATAAGTGATTTGGAACATATAGGAATCAACCACACCACAATCTGATGCACGATGTGACTGGTATGAATCTAAGTGTATCTTTATTTAAAATTGACATCAATTTTAGTAAAAAACAAACTCTCCTATTAAAAACCAAAAAAGACATTAATATTGTTTTTATATTTTATGAAAATGATCCATAAGTGATTTGAGATGTGAATAAATCAACCTCACCTCAATCTGATGCCTAGTGTGACTGGTATGACTCCAAGTGTGTGTTTTTATTTAAAATTGACATCAATTTTAGTAAAAAGGCCAACTGACCTAATCAAAACTGAGAAAACACATTCAAATTGTTTAAATAATTTAGGAAAATGATTCATAAATAATTTATGATGTGTAGGAATTTGTCTCACCTCAATCCGATACACAATGTGATCGGTATGAGTCAAAGTGCATGTTTCAATTTTAAAATGACAATTTAGTAAAAAAGACGAGTAAAATACTCAAAACTGAGAAAGAACATTCATATTGTTTTGATACTTTAGGAAACTTATCCATAATTCTTTTGGGATGTGTAGGAATCAACCGCACCTCAATCTTATGCACAGTGTGACTGGTATAACTTAAAGCGCGTCTTTTTATTTAAAATTATCATCAATTTTAGTAAAATGGACAACTGTCCTACTCAAAACCAATCAAACACATTCATATTATTTTGATACTTTACAAAAAATGATCGATAAGTCATTTTTTATGTATAATAATCATCCTCAGCTCAATCAAATACATGATGTGCCCGATATGACTCAAAGTGTCCATTATCAGTTTAAAATCGAAATTTTTGTTCAAAAAGTGATACTCACTGAAAACCAATCAAATACACTCGTATTTTATTTATAATTTACGTAAATTATTTATAAGTCATTTATGACACGTAGGAATCCATTTAATGTCAAAATGATAGAAGATGTGATTGGAATGAGTCAAAAGTGCATGTTTCCAATTTAAAATGTCATTTTAGTAAAAAAAGAAAACTAACATACTCAAAACTGAGAAAAAACATTCAAATTGTTTTGATAATTTATAAAAATTATCCAAAAGTCATTTGATATGTGTTGGAATTAACCTCACCTCAATCCGATGCACAGTGTGACCGGTATGACTCTAAGTGCGTATTTTTATTTAAAATTGGCATCAATTTTAGTAAAATTAACACTTTCTATTAATTTATTTGTTTATATTATTACTAACATAAAAATTGTTTTCTTATACAGGTGTGTTCTTTTGTTCAAGCAGGGGTGGTTTATTCAGAAATAGTTTGATTTAGGTGATGATTACAAGACAAAGGAACATTGATGTTTTTGAATGTATGTAGTAATTTGTATTTATGTAATTGTTTAAACCAATGTTTTAAATGTATATAATATAGTGTTTATTTTCTTGTGTTTGTGTTGTAAATTTCATTATATTTAAATCCTACATTGGGACTTGTTTTTTTGATATCTAGTGTGTTTATGGTGCTACAGTGTGCTATTACAGCACACTACAGTACGACCCTTTATCTGCACTTTTAAAAGCTCTTTTACCAGCACTTTTAAAAGCACTGATAAATGTGTACTTTATTAAGGATTTTATGAGAACTGATAAAAGGTCCTTTATCAGTGATTTTATAAGTTTGTATAAAGGTAAACTTTATGAGCACTTCTATAAGCGCTGATAAAAGACCCTTTATCATCACTTTTATAAGCACTGATAAACGGTGCCTTTAACAATGCTAAATTAAAGCGCTGATAAAGGTCCCATTTATCAGTGCTTTTTTTAGTGCCGATAAAAGACCCCTTTATTAATGCTGATAAAAAACTAGGGCTTTTAACCTCATTCATGTAGTCAACACTTTTCTAGCATTGATAAAGGCTATTTCTAGCACTATTAAAGACCTATTTGGTAGTAGTGGCTTCTGTTGGGTTTTTGGTGTTGGTTGTGTAGTAGTGGGCTAGATGAGCTGTCATGGAGGTGTGGATGCTTGTTTGTGATGGTGCTTAGGTACGTTTTGGTTTTGTGACTGTACTGATTTGGTGTTTCTATTTATGGTCTTGTCTGTGTTGTTGGATGGAGTTTTGTGGTTGGAGAAGAGGTTTGTTCAGTTCGGTTTAGCTGGGCTTTGGGTTTGGCCAGTGTTTATAGGTGTTGGGATGATGTTCTTTGTAGGCTGGTGTTGCAGGCACTGGGTGGTTTTACTACTTCTTGGTGCTTGGGCTCTAGTTGTTTTTTGGGTGGTAAATGTTGGTTTTGGGTCTTTGGGTGTGGTGAACAGGTTGGAGATGGGTTATAGTACAGGTTCATGGGGCAGTGGGTTGGCCGAATTTGGTTTGGTGAATGGAGCTTGGGGCTTCTACTTAGTGTAGATTCTTACTGGCCAGTCTAGTGGGCTGGTTTCATACTATCATTCTATTAGTGTGTAGTGGTGCTGGAGGTGCTGGGATGCTGGTTCATTTTCTTGCTTGGCTAGGGTGTACTCAGAGGTCTTCTTCTAGTTTTCTGGCTAGTGGTGGCCTGGGGCTTGTTTGGCAGGGTTCCGGAGAATATAAGTGTGGTGTTGATTTCTATTGGTGTTATGGTTTTGTGATGTGGGTGTTTGTATCTTGTTGAGGTGTGGTGCAGTTGTAGGTTCTATATTGTGCCTTTGGGTTGGATGATGGGGTGTGTTCGGGCAATGATGTTTAGAGGGAGGGTTGTTCCAGTGGGTTTGGTTTGTACAAGATGGTCTTGCTTGATGTTCTGGTGGATGGGTGTAGGTTTCTGGTTGCTAGGATGGTGGGTTGTGATGTGTAGATTGCCGGTGCAGGTGGTGAAAGCTTCCGGTTGGTGGGTTGGTTGCTGTTGGTGCTGGTGCCTATGGTGGGGTGTTATTGTTGTGCTATTTTAAAGGGTTGGACTAGGTTTTGACAGTTTGGGTTGTTTAAGTTTTTGATGCAGTAGTTGGGATGCTGAATGGAGCTCTGGTCTTGACCAATAATTGTCTATCTTTAGTGGGCAGGTTGTTTGAGTGTAGGGGTTCCCGGTTTGTGGTGGTGCGGGCTAGTTGTGGGGGATGCTTCAGAATGTTGGTGAACTGGTGGTCTGAAGGCTACTGGTGGTTCTCTATTTTGGAGCCTTGGGCACGGTTCCTGGATGGTGTGCAGGTGTGTTGTTGGTGGTGCGTGCGTGCATGATTCTAGCATGCATGTGTGCGTGTGGTGTGCATACGTGTGTTCGTGTGGCCTGCGTGAGTGTGTGCATGTGGTGTGTCTGTGTGTGTGTGTGTGTGTGTGTTGGCCACTCTTTGTGGAGTTCTTGTTCTGCTTTGGGCCTCTTGAGGTCTTGGATGCTTGGCTCATGTGCTTCGATTACTGGTTGTTGGTTGTGCTCTTGGTGGGTGGCTAGTGGCTTGCTGGGTATGTGTTGCTGCTACTGCCACGTTTGGCTTTGGTGACAATGTCGACTCCTGTCGTCTTGGCTCGTGTTCTGCTTGTTGGGCTCGGGGTTCCTACAGATCTATGTGCTCTTTCTGGTCCGAGTTCTCTTTGTGGTGTTGGTTCTCCTTTTGGGTTACTATCTTCGTACGGTCTGAGATTTTCTTCGTCTACTGAGCTGCTTGTTTTCTTGGTGCTCGGCTTCTTGGAGTTCTGGGTTTTGCCTTTCTTTGCTGCAGCTTGACCTTTACCTTGTGTTTTGGGTCTACCTAGTTTCACCTCTTTGGTGATTATTTGTCTATAATTCATCTTACTCTTATATTTATACACTTTATTTACCTTTAAAAAAAACCATAAATATCCTAAAACCCCCTAAAAATCCATGAAAATGTAAAAAACCCTAAAAAACCTAAAAAACCCTTGAAAACCATAAAAACCCATAAAAAACCTAAATAACCACTAAAAACCCTAAAAATGTTAAAAATATATGAAAACCCTTAAAACCCGAAAAAACCAAAACAGAATAAAAATCATAAAACCCCCCTAAAAATCCATCAAAACATAAAAACCCTAAAACCCTGAAAAACCCCTAAAAACCATAAGAGCCCCTAAAAACCTTAAAAACCAATAAAAACCCATAAAAAACTAAAAAACCACTAAAAATAATTAAAACCCATAAAACATTAACAAACTCTCAAAACCTTAAAAACCCTAAAAAGGCTAAAAAACACCTAAAAACCCAAAAAGACCATAAAACCCCTAAAAATACCAAAAACCCCTAAAAATCCTTGAGAACCCCTAAAAACCCTCAAAATCTCTAAAATCCCTAAAAAAATAAAAACCATAAAAATCCTAAGAAAACCATAAAAATCCATGGAAACGTAAAAAACCTTTAAAACCCTAAAAAACCCCTTAAAACCATAAAATCCACTAAAAACTATAAAAAACCCTAAAAACCAATAAAAACCCTTAAAAACTACTAAAAACTCTAAAAACCCTTAAAACCCCGCAAAAACGTTAAAAAACTCTAAACACCCTAAAAACACCTAAAAATCAAAAAAACCAAAAAAATACAAAAAGAACTTAAAATCTCTGAAAACTTCATAAAAACCCTAAAAAACCACTAAATACTCTAAAAACCCTTAAAACCCCTGAATATGTTAAGAAACTTTAAAAACCTATTTTTTTTTAAAAAAACTCAAAAAAAATGCTAAAAACCAAAAAGGACCCTAAAAATCCCTAAAAAATCCATAAATACCTTAAAAACCATAAAAATCCTAAAACCCCCTAAAAGTTCGTGAAAACGTAAAAAACCCTAAAAACCATAAAAATCCTAAACCCCTTAAAAATCCATGAAAAAGTAAAAAACCATGAAAAACAACTGAAAACCAGAAAAACCCCTAAATTTTTTTAAAAACCCCTAAAAAAAATAAGAAAACCAATAAAAACTCTTAAAACACTTAAAACCCATAAAAACTTAAAAACCCCTAAAAACCTTTGAAACCCTAAAAAAATAAAAGAAAACCCTAAAAATCCAAATGACCTTAAAAATCCTGAAAAACCCAAAAAAAACCTTAAAAAACCTTAAACACTCTCAAAACCATACAAATCCTAAAAAACCCAAAAAATCCATGAAAACGTAAAAAACAATAAATACTCTGAAAAGCTCCTGAAAGCCATAAAACCCATAAAACCTTAAAAATCCTTAAAAAACCTTAAAAAACCACTAAAAACTCTAAAAACCTTAAAACCCCAAAAAAACTAAAAAAAACCCTAAAAACTAAAAAGAACCTAAAAACCCTAAAAACCGATGAAAACCCCTAAAAACCCCTAAAAATCCTAAAAATCCCTAAAAAACCTAAAAACCATTAAAAAACAAAAAAACCCAAAAAACCTGTAAAAATCAATGAAAATTTAAAAATCCCTAAAAACCATTGAAAAGCATAAAAACCCCTAAAAACCATAAAAATTTCAAAAACCCTTTCGAACCCCTAAAAACCACTAAAAACTATGAAAACCCTAAAACCCCAAAAAACATTAAAAATAGAAGAAAACCATAAAAACCCTAAAAAACTCAAAAAACCCCTAAAAAATTCTAAAACACCCCAAAATCCCCTCAAAATCCCTAAAAACCATAAAAAACCCTAAAAATAAAAAAAGACTAAAAACCCCTAAGAACACGAAAAAACCCTAAAAACCCTAAAACCCCCTAAAACAATAAAAAACTCATAAACTTTAAAAAACTGATGAAAACTCTAAAATCTCTTAAAACCCCTAAAAACGTTAAAAAATTCTAAAAACCTTAAAAATCGTAAAAAACTAAAAACCCTCAAAATCCCTAAAAAACCCTAAAAACCTTAAAACCCATAAAAATCCAAAAAACCCCCTAAAACCTATGAGAACATAAAACCCTAAAAAACCTAAAAAACCTAAAAAACCTTAAAAACCCTAAAATCCATAAAACCCCTGAAATCCTTAAAACCCCTAAAAACTCATAAAAAACCAAAAAAACCACTAAAAACTCTAAAACCCCTTTAAACCCCTAAAATAGTAAAAAGCTGTAAAAACCTTAAAAACCCTAAAAAACTGAGAAAAACCCCTAAAAAGCCAAAAAGGCCCTCAAAAACCTAAAATCATATGAAAAACACTAAACCACCTCAGAATCCATAAAATCCCTAAAAATCCTAAAAACCATAAAAATCCAAAAAACCCTAAGAAATCCATGAAAATGTAAAAAACCCCACAAAAAACTTGAAAAACCCCTGAAAACAATAACAACCCATAAAAACCTTAAAAAACTCTAAAGACCCATAAAAACCCTAAATCCCACTAAAAACATAAGAACCCCTAGGCACCCTAAAAATGTCAAAAATCTATAAAAACCCATAAAACCCCTAAAAAATCAAAAAACCTAAAACCCTAAAAGACCCAAAAAAACCTAAAAACACCTAAAAACCCTACAAAAATCTAAAAACCATAAAAACATTTAAGCCCCCTAAAAATCCATGAAACCCTCAAAACCCCTAAAACCCCCTAAAAACCATAAAACCCCTAAAAACCATAAAAAATCATAAAAACCCATAAAACCCCTAAAAACTGCTAAAAACTCTAAACACCCCTAAAACCCTAAATTTTTTAAAAAAACTCTAAAAAACCTTAAAAACACTAAAAAATCAGAAAAAGACCTAAAAACCCAAAAAGACCATAAAAACCTTGAAAACCCCTAAAAACCATAAAAACCAATGAAAAACCATAAATCCCTCAAAATCCCTAAAAACCCTAAAAACCCTAAAATCTATAAAAATCCGAAGAAACCCCAAAAATCCATGAAAACGTAAAAGAACAAAAAAATCCTTAAAAACCTTTGAAAACTATAATCCCCCTAAAAACCATAAAAACCCTAAAACCCATAAACACCCTAAAAACCACTAAAAACTCTAAAAGCCCTTTCAACCCTTTAAACCTCAAAAAATGTTAAAACATTAAAAACCCAAAAAAAACTCAAAAAACCCCCTAAAACCCAAAAAACCTCTAAAAAATCCTAAAACCCTCAAAATCCATAAAAACCGTAAAAAACCCAAAAAACCAAAAAAAAACTTAAAATCTCCTAATAATCCATTATTATATAAAAAACCCTAAAAACCTTGAAAACCCCCTAAAAACCTTTAAAAACCCTAAAAACCCATAAAAACCCTAAAAACCACTAAAAACTATAAGAAATCTTAAAAACTCCAAAAATGTTAAAAAAACTCTAAAAATCCTTAAAAACCCTAAAAAACATAAAAAATTCCCCTAGAACGCAAAAGATCCTAAAAACCCTTAAAACCATTGAAAAAACCTAATACCCTCAAAATCCCTAAAAACCCTAAAATCCGCCAAAACCATAAAATCCTAAAAAACTCCTAAAAATCCATGACATAGTAAAAAACCCAAAAAAACATGAAAACTATAAAAATCCCTAAAAACCATAAACCCCCCCCCCCCAAAAAAAAAACCCAAAAACCCTAATAACAACTAAAAACTAGAAAAACCCTTAAACCCCAAAAAATGTTAAAAACTCGAAAAAACCTTAAAACCCTAAAATACATAAAAAAACCCCAAAACCCAAAAAGACCCAAAAAACCTTGAAAACCCCTAAAAAGCCTTGAAAAACCCTAATAACCCTAAAAATCCATAAAATCCTAAAAAAACATAAAAACCATAAATGTCCTAAAGAACGCCTAAAAATCCAAGAAAACATAAAAAACCCTAGAAAATCTTTGAAAGCCATGAAAACTTAAAAACTCCTAAAAGCCTTAAAAAACTCTAAAAACCCTTTAAACCCATAAAAACATTAAAAAAATCTAAAAATCCTTAAACCCCATAGAAAAATCCAGAAAAACCTAGAAACCAAAAAAGACTCCAAAACCCTAAAAACCCTCAAAGTCCCTAAAAACCAAAAAAACCACAAAAATCCTAAAAACCCCTAAAAATCCCTGAAAATTTTAAGAACCCTAAAAGCCATGAAAAACCCATGAAAACCATAAAAACAGCTAAGAACCGTAAAAACCCCAAAAAACCATAATAACCCTAAAACCCACTAAAAATACTAAAAACCCTAGAAACCCCTAAAAACATTAAGAAGCTCGAAAAACCTTAAAAACCCTAAAAAACCAAAAATTACCCAAAAAACCCAAAATGACCCTAAAAAACCCTAAAAACCCACAAAATCCCAAAAAACCCAAAAAACCCTAAAAACCCACAAAATCCCAAAAAACCCAAAAATCTATAAAAACCATAAAAATCCTAAAAAATCCTAAAAATCAATGAAAATGTAGAAAACCCTAAAAACCCTAAAAAACCAAAAAGACCCCTAAAAATATTAAAAACAATAAAAGCCAATAAAACCCTAAAAAACCATTAAAAACTCTAAAAACCCTTATAACCCCTATAAACATTCAAAACTATAAAAAATCTAAAAAAACAGGAAAGAAACCTAAAAACCCCAAAAGACCATAAAAACCCTGAGAAACCCTGAAAACTTGTAAAAACCCCTAAACCACTCAAAATCCCTAAAAACCCTAAAAAAACCCTAAAAACCATAAAAAATTCTAAAAAAACCCTAAAAATCCCCTAGAAATCCATGAAAATGAAGAAAACCATAAAAATCCTAAAAACCATAAAACCTGTAATAACATTAAAAACCCTAAAAACCCTAAAAATCACTAAATAAATGAGAATACCCAAAAACACTTAAAAACATTACAAAACTCTAAAAACTATAAAAACCCTAAATTTTATAAAAAAACCTAAAAGCACAAAAAGACACCAAAAACCGTAAAAATCATAAAATTCTAAAAAAATCCACTAAAAATCCATGAAAACATAGAAAACATTTAAAACCCTGAAAACTATAAAAACCCCTAAAAACCTTAAAAAACCATAAATCCCCACAAAATCCAAAAAATCTACTAAAAATATAAAAACCTTAAAATTCATAAAAACGTTAAAAAACTCTAAAACCCTAAAGAATTCAAAAAAACCCTAAAAACCAAAAAAGACACTAGAAACCGAGAGGACCCAAAAAACATTTGAAAACCATAAAGACCCTCAACATCCCTAAAAACCCTAAAAACCCCTCAAAACCATAAAAATATTAAAAAACCCCTAAAAATCCCAAAAAAATGTAAAAAGCCTTAAAAACCCAGAAAACCCCCTTAAAACCATAAAAACACCTAAAAACCATAAAAACCATAAAAACCCATAACAACCCTAAAAACGTCTTAAACCCCTAAAACATTAAAAAACCATAAAACCCTAAAAATCCCATAAAACCCTAAAACCACAAAAACCCTAAAAGACCCAAAAAATCCTAAAAATCCCAAAAAACCCTATAAAACCCTAAAAACCATAAAAATCATAAAAAACCCCTAAAAATCCATGAAAACGTAAAAATTCCTAAAAACTCTGAAAAAACCCCTGAAAACCATAAAAACCCCTAAAAACCTTAAAACCCCATAAAACACCAAAAAGACACTGAAACCTCTAAAAACCCTTAAAACCACATAAAATTTTAAAAAACTCTAAAAAATATTAAAACCCCTAAAAACTCAAAAAAACACTAAAAACCCCAAAAGACCCAAAAACTTCAAAAAACCCTAAAACCTATTAAAACCTCTAAAACCCCTGGAAATCCCTAAAAACTCTAAAATCCATAAAAATCATAAAAATCATAAAACCCCCTAAAAACCTGTGAAAACTTAAAAAGCCTAAAAAGCCTAAAAACCCCTTGAAAACCATAAAAACCCCTACAAACCATAAAAACCCTAAAAACCCACTAAAACTTTAAAAGCCCTTTAAACTCCTAAAAACATTAAAAATATCTAAAATCACTTTAAAATCATAAAAAACTCAACAAGAAAACCCTAAAAACCCAAAAGACTCTAAAAACTGTGAAAGACCCTAAAAAACCTAAAATCCTCTGAAAACCTTTAAAATCCCTCAAAATACTTAAAACCACTAAAACCCTAAAAATCATAAAAATCATAACAAACTCCTAAAAATCCAAGAAGACGTATAAAAACCTAAAACCCCCTAAAAACCTTTAAAAACCCTAAAAACCCAAAAACCACACTAACAAATCTAAAAACCCTTAAAACCCCTAAAAAAATTAAAAAACTCTAAAAACCTTAAAAACCCTAAAAAACTCAAAATAACCCTAAATATCCAAAAAGACCCTAGAAACCCTAGAAACCTCTGAAACCCCTCTAAATTCCCTAAAAACCCTAAAACCCATAAAAATCCTAAAAGCCCCTAAAAATCCATGAAAATGTAAAAAAACCTAAAAAACATGAATAACACATTGAAACCATAAAAACCCTTAAAAACCATAAAAACCCAAAAAACCAATTAAAAACCCTAAAAAAACTTACACTCCCTAAAAATGATAAAAACTCTAAAAACCCTACAACCCTACAAAACTCAAACAAAAACCTAAAAACCCAAAATGACCCTAAAAACCCCGAAAACCCCCAAAAATTCTAAAAACCCTTAAAATTCCTGAAAAAGTTAAAAAACTTGAAAAAAGCTTAAATCCCTAAAAAACACAAAAAAATTCTAAAAACCCAAAAAGACCCTAAATACCCTGAAAACCCATAAACCCCCTAAAAACCCTTAAAATCATCAAACTCACTAAAAAACATAATAAATGAAAAAAATCATAAAAATCCAAAAACCCCCCTAAAAATCCATGAAAATGTAAAAACCCTAAAACCCCTAAAACCCTAAAAACCCATAAAAACCCAAAAAACAATTGAAAACCCTTAAAACCCCTAAAAAAGTTAAAATACTCTAAATAACCTTAAAACCACTAAAAAACATTAAAACCCCAAATAACCCAAAAAAAATGATAAAACCCCCAAAAGACTCTAAAAACCATGAACAAACCTTAAAACACCTAAATATCCCTAAAACCCCATAAAATCGCTAAAAATCATAAAAAACCTTAGAAACTATAAAAATCCTAAAAAATCCCTAAAATCAATGAAAAAATAAAAAACCCAAAAAACCCTAAAAAACCATGAAAAACCCTAAAAACCCTAAAATCCCTAAAAACCCTAAAAACAAAAAAACCCATAAAAATACTAAAACCCCTAAAAATCCATGAAATTTTAGAAAACCCTAAAAACCATGAAAACCCCCTGAAAACCGAAACAACCATAAATAATCTTAAAAAACCAAAATACCTTAAAAACCCACTAAAATCTCTAAAATCCTTAAAAACCCTTCAAAAATCAAAAAACCCTAAGACCCTAAATAGATCCTAAAAACCTTGAAAAAACCTAAAAAACCTAAAAACCCCAGAAAAACCCAAAACCCACTCAAAATCCATAAAAACATAAAAACCATAAAAACCATAACAATCCCAAAAACCCCTAGAAATCTATGATAACAAAAACAACTGTAAAAAACCCAGAAAACCGTAAAAACCATAAAAACATAAAAAACAACTAAAAACTTTAAAAACCTTGGAAACCCCTAAAAAGTTAAAAACTATAAAAAAACCTTAAAAAGAAAAAAAACCCAAAAAGAGCATAAAAACCCAAAAAACCCCTAAACCCCTAAAACCCCTGAAAAAACCCTAAAAACACTCAAATTCCCTAAAAAAATATAAAACCTTAAAACCATATAAAACCCTAAAAATCATAAAAATCCTAAAAACCCTTAAAAATCAATGTAAAAGTAAGAAACCCTAAGATCTCTGAAACCCACAAAAAACCATAAAAAACACCCACCTTAAAACCCCTAAATCTGCTAAAAACTCTAAAAAACCTTAAGACCCCTAAAACGTTAAAAAACTCTAAAAACCCTTAAAAACCCAAGAAAAACTCAAAAAAAACCCGAAAAACCCAAGAAGACCCTCAAAAACCTAAAACCCCTAAAACCCTAAAAACCCATGAAAAATCCAAAAAACCCTCAAAATCCTAAAAACACTAAAAAACCTTAAAAATCATAAAATTCCTAAAAAATCCCCTAAAAATCCATGAAAGTGTAGAAAACCCTAAAAACCCTAAAACCCCCCTAAAACCCATAAAAACCCTAAAAATCATAAAAAATAATAAAAACCCTAAAAATCCATAAAAACCCTAAAAACCCACTAAAAACTCTAAAACCCCTTAAAACCCAAAAAACATTAAAAAACTCTAAAAAACCTAAAAACCCCAAAAAAATAAAAAATACCCAAATACACAATGAAACCCCTGAAAGACCCAAAAACCCTAAAAACTCCCAAAACCCCTAAAAACCCTCAAAATACCTAAAAAACCTAAAAATTATAAAAAAATAAAAACCCCAAAAAATCCAAGAAATAGTAATAAATAATAAAAAACTTGAAAAACCTTAAAACCCATAAAACTTACTAAAACCCTTTAAACCCTAAAATACCATAAAAACCCTAAAAACCACTAAAAACCACTAAAAACTATAAAAACCCTTTAAACCCATAAAAATGTTAAAAACCATTAAAGACCCATAAAAACTCAAAAAACCCTAGAAACCCCAAAAGACCTGAAAAACCCTGAAAACTCCTAAAACTACTGAAAAACCATAAAAATTCCAAAAAATTCCTAAAACCCCTAAAAACCCTAAAAACATAATTTTTTTAAAAAACCCCTAAAAATCCATGAAAATAAAAAGAGCCCTAAAAACCTGGAACACAATAAAACCTCCTAAAAATCTTAAAAAACCAACAAAACATATAAAAACATCAAGAAACCACTAAAAATGTTTAAAAACTCTAAAAACCATAAAACCCCTAAAAAAACAAAAAACCCTAAAAACCCAAAACACTTTAAAAACCATGGAAAAACCTCCACCCAAAAAAAACTAAAAAACCCAAAAAAATCCAAATAACCAACTGAAAACTCTAAAAACCCTTTAAACCCCTAAACACATTAAAAATCTCTAAAAAACATTAAAATCCCTAAAAAACTCAAAAAAACCCTAGAAACCCAAAAAAGAACCTAAAAACCTAAATAACCTTAAAATCCCAAAAAGCCCCTAAAAATAATAAAACCCCTCAAAATCCATAAAACCCCTAAAAACTCTAAAAATCGTAATAATCCATAGAAAACCCTAAAATTCCATGAAAATCTAAAAACCCTAAAACCCTCTAAACCCCCCTAAAAACCCTAAAAACCTAAAACCCCCCTAAAACCCCTAAAAATTACTAAAAACTCTAAAAACTATTAAAACACCTAAAAACATTAAAAACTGTAAAAAAAACCTTTAAAACCCTAAAACCTCAGAAAAACCCTAAAAACCCCAAAAGACCCTAAAACCACTAAAAACCCTAAATCCCCCTAAAAAATCCTAAAAACCTTCAAATATCACAAAAAACACTAAAAACCATGAAAAACACCTGAAAACCATAAAACCCATAAAACCTTAAAAAATACAAAAAATCCATAAAAACCCTAAAAACCCACTAAAAACTCTAAAAACCCTTATACCCATAAAAATGATAAAAAAACTCTAAAAAACCTTAAAACCCCTAAAAAACTCGAAAAAACCCTAAAAACCCAAAGACCCTAAAAACCCAAAAAATCCCCAAAAACCCAAAAATCCCAAAACCCTTAAAATACATAAAAAATGTAAAAACCATAAAAATACTAAAAAACACAAAAATATCCACGAAAACTTAAAAAACCCTATATTGGGTTTGGGGGGTCCTTTGCTGGATGGGGTTATTGTGGGTGTTCCCACTCCTGGTATTCTGACAGTGGTCAAATGTTCTTCTCCATCCATGATTGGGGATGCCATGGTTCTGCTTTGTCCATCTCAGATCATGAAGGATCCCTCTCAAGTTATTTAGGCATTGGGGGCCTCTCTTAAGGATGATTCTTCTTCCAAGGGTGTTAATGAGGCTACTTTGGTCTTAATTCATATTGTTAACTCTGTGGATCCCTCTTCGAATGAGGATTCTATGGATGGTGGTGCTGTTGGGGACCTCTTTAAGGATACGACTTCACTTTTAGTTGAAAATAAGGCTGATGAAATCTTGGATTCAGTTATCAATTCTATATATTTGGTCTTTAACCCCCTTATGGATGGTGGAAAAAACCCTAAGGTCTGCCTTCCTCCCTCGGTTCTTCAGAAGGGAGTTTCCAGGAGGAGTAACACTTTGGTTGGCTATTTTCTAGGGAAGAAGCTTTTGTTTGTTCTGGTTCCTTGAATTGCATCGGATTTGTGAGGGAAGGACTTGATTTATACTCTATGCAACTATAAATGGTTCTACTTATTTAGGTTTTATCCTTCTTGTGATGTTGTTGAACTACTTTCCCATGGACCTTGGTTCTTTGTAGGTAGATCCATCATACTCAAAGCTTGGAAACCGGGAACCTCCCTTAGCAAGGAGTATTTCTCGGACTTTCCTATATGGGTGAATTTTTGAAACATCCCTCTGGAATCATGGAAAACCAAGGGCTTAAGTTACATTGCAAGTGAAGTGTGGAAACCTCTATTTGTTGATCAGGCCATGGTTGAGATCATTATGATCAATTTGACGTGCATTTGCATTAAGATTTCTATTAAGCAGGAATATGCGGTTATTACTATGGATATAAGATCGAGCTCATTGACTTCTATCCATGTGGAATATAACTAGGTTCCCATGAACTATAGCCACTGATAGATCTTTGGGCATCACATCAACCAATGTAGACAGAGGACTAAGGTCAATACCCAACAAGGTTGGACCAAGGTCACCTTGAAGAAGCACACATACAAGAAGAAAGATCCATAGTTTCCATTAATTCTATTTCGAATGGTGTTATTCTACCAGTGAAGAAGGGCTCTAGGGTTAAGGAAGTCTCCACCTCTGGTAAGGGTAAGGCATGGTCTTTAGTGATTGCTAATGCCTCCATTCCTGACATCTTGGAGTTCCCTTTGGCAGATGAGGCTCCTGCTTTAGTTGTTGAGGCCTTGGTTCTGGATAAACCTGTTAGTTCTAAGACTAAGGCTTTCATTCCTATCCATGAACCTTTTGTATGTTTTTTGTTTAATTCTCTAGGTGAAGATATGGTTCTGCTTTTTCCCCTCCTATGAAGGGTTCTGATGGGATGGTGTTTTCAGAGTTGAAGGTGGCTATTTCTCGTTACAGTTCCACTCCTCCAAATGTTATAGAGATTGTTCATTCTTCCCCTATCCAGGTTCTACCTCCCTTCTATAACCTTGAATAGGATGATGTTGGGGTTTCTAAGGGGAAGGGGAAGGAGGTTTCCACACCTTCTGAACTTAATGACAATGTTCTGCTTCTTACTGCAGATTCCAAGGGGGGTGGGTCTTTTATTCCAATCCTAATTTCTATTGATTAGGTTATCCCTTCCTCTTCCTCTTCAAGTGATAAACCTCTTAGAAATAAATTATTTAAGGTTGATGAACGTGAATCAAGAATGTTTCCAGTTAATAACGGTCTTAAGGCTGCTACTTATAACTTCTAATCTATTTCCAATGCTTAATTTTGGTGTTTGGGATATTAGGGGTCTCAATACCTCAGAAAAGAAGAAGGTGGTTCATGATTTTGTCTTTTTTAATAATTTTTATTTTTTGGGGATGGTGGAAACCAAGGTTAAGAGTAATAACATGACTGCTATTGTGAGGAATATTGTTCTGAGATGGAGTTACTCTACCAACCTTTCTCCAACTGGTCATATTTTGGTGTTATGGAATCCTCAGTTGTTGGTTTTCAAGACTCCTTTTCACTCCTCTTAGATCATTGAATGTATTTTTAAGGCTGTTAAGGTTGATGTCTCTTGTCTTATATCCTTTGTTTATGGCTCTAATATAGTTGCAGATTGTAGGATTCTTTGGAATGATATTTCCATCCGGGCCTCTATGAGTTTGGGGATTCCCTTTATTTTTTCTTAGATATTTTAACGTGGTCAGGTTTCCAGAGGATAGATAAGGTGGTTGTATTGATTCATCAGCTTCTATGTAAGAGTGTAACACTAGTATTATTGAGGCTAATATGGAGGATTTATGCTGCTCTGGTTTGAGATTTTCCTAGAGGAAGAGCAGTCTGGACATGTTGCGAAAGTTAGACGGAGCCTTAGTCAATTCCTCATGGTTATCTAGGTTTTCCTCATTATTTGCAGATTTCCTTCCATTTGGGTTATCAGATAATACCCCTATTGTTATAAGGACAAGTGAATTCCTTCATTCTTTTTTTTTTCAAGGTAAACCATTAGGTGTTAGTCACCTTCATTCTGAAAATCTTCCCTTCAATTTTTTTATTCATTGGTTTGATTACCAGGATTTCCTTCCTTCGTTTTCCTTTTCCTGGAATGTGAGGTTTTTTGGTTGGAAAATGTTTTGGGTTTACCAAAAACTCAAGAGGGTCAAGATGTTTCTCCCTGACTTACATTCTAATGTTTCTTCTCAGTACAACTTAGAGATCTCTCTAATTAGATCAAAACTATTAGAGATTTAGACCTCCTTTGTGAGGAACAGACCTTCAGAAGCTATTTCCGTTTCCAAACCTAGATGTAATAAGAGACTTAAATCCTTTTCTCTTAAGGATTTCCTTTCTTCCAGGTAGAAGAGTAGGATTCGATGGGTTTAAGGAAGGGGATCTTAACTCTACATTCTTCTTTAATTCAGTCAAGACAAGGTTTAACCCTTAAAAACTAGTGCTTCTCTAGAGGGATGATCATTTAGTCACCACGGATCTTGAAGTCATTATTTAGGAAATAGTTGGGTTCTTCTAGTCCTTGATTAGGTCCTCACATGACTCGTCTTACCTTGGGAGATCTAGGTTAGAACCTTTTCTTTCTCATTACATTTATTAGATCTTTTGTTGGGTTTTGGATAACATGGTTAATCCTAAAGAGTTTCTTCAGGATTTGGTTTCAATTCACCATAATAAATATTTGGGACCAAATGGATTTAACACCTTTTTTTCACAAGTATTGGCCTCTGGTTGGACCAGTTGTTATAGAAGTAGTTCAAGAATTTTTTAGGACTGATAAAATTTTGAGGGAAGCCAATGGCTCTATCATCTCTTTGATTCCCAAGGTTCTGAATGCCTTCTCCATTTCAGATTTTTGAACTATTTCATGTTGTAATACTATATACAAGTGTATCTCAAAAATTTTGGTGGTTAGGTTATGAATGATTCTTCCTAGATATATTAATAAAGACCAATCATCTTTTATTTGTGGATGAATTATTTTGGATAATATCCTAATTGAACAGGAACTGATGTGTGGGTATCACTTGGATTCTTGAGCTCCTCACTACACCTCTAAAATTTATTTATTCAAGGTTTTTTATTATGTGAGGTGGGAGTTTCTTTGAGATGCCTTGGACCTCATGGGGTTTCCTCCCATATTCTCTTCCTAGATTAAAAGGTGTGTTTCCTTCTCGATATTTACAGTTAATATTAATAGTTTTCTTCAAGGTTATTTTCTTAGGAAGAAGGGATTAAGGAAAGGAGACCCCTTTTCTCCTTTCCTATTTGTGATTTGCATGGAAGTTTTCTCCCACATCCTTGATTCACTTGTTTCAGCTTCTGATTCCTTTAGATTTCATTGGATATGTGTTAAGACTTCCATCTCCCATATCTACTTTGCAGATGATCTTCTTTTATTTTCCTATGAGATTTTGGAGTCGGTCTTTGTTTTTAAACAAGATTTTGATCTTTTTTCTTCCTTGTATAGGATGACTGTTAATCCTTAAAAATCTCTAATGTTATCTACTGGTATCTCTAAAAATGTTCAGGATAGTATTGGGGAAACTATGGGTATTATGGGAGGCTTCTTATGTCTTTAATACCTTGGGGTGACTCTCATTACTACCAGGATAAGAACTATGGATTGTGTTGTTTTGGAGGAGAAAATTGTTAGGAGAATCAATGTTTGGACAAATAATTTTCTTTCCATCGTAAAGAATTTTTAGCTGGTCCAGTATATTTTATTTATCATGCAATCCTATTAGTGTTATCATTTTATACTTCCTAATAAAGTTGTGAAATATATTGAGGCAAATCTTAGACATTTTTTTTTGTAAAGTTCCCTATCTTGGGAAAACTAGGGCTAAGGTGGATTGGGACTTTGTGGTCAAACATAAGAAGGAGGGTGGCTTAGGGATCAAGCATATTGATGATTAGAATAAGGATAATATGAATAGGCATGTTTGGAATCATTGTGGCCCTTCATACTCTTCAATCTAAGTGGAGTGGGCTTGGTTATTTTTGCTTGGTCGATCTCAATTTTGAGTGGCCAAAGTTCCATGGAATAACTCATGGACTTGGAGGAATCTTCTGGGACTTCATGATTTTTTAAGGGATCACTTATCCTTCTCTGTTGGGGATGGGTCATATATCTCCTTATGGTTTGATTCTTGGTTTCTTAGTGGGCCTATTTTCTTCCCCATTGATCCTCGTATCATTTATGATTTGGGGATTTCTCATAATGGTAAAGTTTCAGACCTAGTATCAGGGAGAGCTTGAAACCCACCTCTTGTTATTTCAACTGAGCTTTCAGAGCTTCTATAGGATATTATTTCACTTCTTAATCTATAAGGAAGTAGAGATAGGATTCTGTGGAATGTTCAGACTCCTTCTCCATTTGTTTGGTTTGGGAGGACATTATTCTAAAGTTTGGTTCCGTCCCTTGGTCCTCCCTAGTCTGGAACCAGGTTTCTCTAGCTAGAAACTCCTTTATTCTATGGTTTGGTATTCTCAATCATTTTCCAACTCAATAAATATTACAACACACAAGTTTGGTATTCCCTAACCACTACTTTCTATATGACAGGAGCTCCAATAATATAGACCATATTTTCTTTAACTACATTTTCTCTTGGAATCTTTGGTCTTAATTTACTTACTTATTAAATGTTTATTTCTCTACTGGGTTATTTTCTGAGCTTATTGACTGGTGTTCTTTCAATTTATCTGGGGATTCTTTGACTGCTGTTTTGGGTAGAATTGGTCTGGCTACGTTGTTGTATCTCATTTGGAAGGAGAGGAACACTCAGTTACATGGTTCCCTCCCTCATAGTGGAAGAATCCTTTAGATTAATTTTGATTTGTTAGTCCAATCTAGACTTGCCTCCTGTAAGAAATTTCCTTATAACATGATCAACCTTGAGCTAAACTAAAGATGGAATTTTCCTATCACTTTTCTTCCAGCAGGGAGAAGGGTGGATGTTGGTATCTTCATGGTTGTTGTGGATGGTGGTTTGAAATGTGCTTTTGGCTAAGGCTGATGGTTTTCGTGTGGTTTCTATGGATGGTTGGTTTCTATTTTTTCGTTTATAGTTGTTTTTTGGCTGGTTATGGTGTGGTATAGGGCTGGTTTATGTGCTTTGTGCTACTAGTTTTGGTCTTGAATGATTTGTTGTGCTGGGGTGGATGTGGGTTTATTTCTGTGTGGTTGTTGTATTCTCCGTGTGTGGATTCGGATCCTGCTCGGAGTCTATCCCCACTTTCCATTTTTTTTGAAATGGTTCTATGGGGGGCTACCATTGGTGGTTTCTTGTGGTTGTGCTGGTCTGGGGTTTTGGGTGTGTTGGGCTACCTTTGGGTTAGTGTGGTATCCAGGATTTCATGCTAGGGGTACTATTTGTAGGGGCTGGTAGGGGCTTCTTTGTGCAGTGGCGTGCAGCGCTGCGGGCTAGTGTAGTGTGGGGCAAGGGTTGCTGCAGTTCACTGTTATTGGGTGGATGTGCATGGTGTGTGGTTCCATGTTCATGCATGAGTGAGTGTGTGTATGGTTTCATGCTTGTCTTTGTATGTGGTTGGCTTGTTGTAGGTTCATCTAGACCGCTTCATAGTTGGCTATTTCTCTTGGATTGCTTCGTGCTCTTAGAGGGCATACTTCTTGGCTTCTGTGGGCACATTGTGTCTACAGTGCTCGGGTGCTGCAAATATGTTTTTTCTTGTGGCATCTTTATGTTTGGTGTGTTTCGCGCCTTCTGGCTACTTTTTTCAATCACTGCTTGTGATACTTACTGTGTTGTGATGGCTTTGAAACTTGGTTTTTAGTGGGATTCCTTCATCTTGGATCCTCACTTTTGGGGTTTTAGGGTTTTTTTGAGTTTTTTTTGGGGATTTTAAGGTGTTTAGAGTTTTTTGAAATTGTTTGGGATTTTAAAAGTTTTTAGAGTTTTTAGGGGGTTTTAAGGTTTTTAGGGGTTTTTATAGTTTTTCAGGGGTTTCTCGAGGGTTTTTAAGGGTTTTTACATTTTCATTGTTTTTTATGGGTTTTTAGGATTTTTATGTTTTTGGGGTTTTTTTTAAGTTTGTTAGGGATTTTGAGGGGTTTTAGGGGTTTTAATGACATTCAAGGGGTTTTAGAGTTTTCTAGGGTTCTTAGGGTCTTTTGGGGGTTTTAGGGATTTTTTAGAGTTTTTATGGTTTTTATGATTTTTTATATTTTTTAAATGTTTTTAGGGGTTTTAAAGGTTTTTAGAGTTTTAGCGGATTTTATGGTTTTTATGGGATTTATGGTTTTTATGGTTTTTATGGGTTTTTATGGGTTTGAGGGTTTTTTCAATGTTTGTATGGTTTTTTTCATTTTCATGGATTTTTAGTGGATTTTTAGGATTTTTATGGTTTTTAGAGTTTTTAGGGTTTTTAGGGGTTTTGAGAGTATTTAGGATTTTTACGATTTATAGAAATTTTCACAGTTTTTAGGGATTTTTTGGGTTTTAGGGTTCTTTTTGAGTTTTAGAGATTTTAGGTTTTTAGTATTTTTAACGTTTTAGAGATTTTAAGGGTTTTTAGAGTTTTTAGTTGTTTTTTGGGTTTTTATTGGGCATGAGGGTTTTATTATTTTCAGGGTTTTCAGGGTTTTTTTACATTTTCATGGATTTTAAGGGGTCTTCAGGATTTTTATTATTTTTAGGGTTTTTTTATTTTTAGGGATTTTGATATATTATAGGAAGTTTCAGGGGGTTTTAGGGGTTTTTGTTGGTTTTTAGGACTTTTGGGTTTTAAGGTTTTTTTATTTTTTAGTGGTTTTAGGACTTTTAGAGTTTTTTAAAGTTTTTAGGGGTTTTAAGTGTTTTTAGAGTTTTTAATAATTTTTAGGTTTTTATGGGGTTTTAAAGTTTTTGGGAGTTTTAATGGCTTTCAGGGGTTTTAGAGTTTTTAGGGTTTTTCACCTTTTTATTGATTTTTAGGGGCATTTTATAATTTTTATGGTTTTTAGGGTTTTTTTGGGGTTTTTATGGATTTTGAAGGTTTTTAGAGATTTTCAGGAGATTTTAGAGTTTTTAGAAATTTTCAAGGTTTTTAGGGTCTTTTGGGGTTTTTGGATTTTTTTGGATTTTTTAGGGTTGAAAGCTTTTTTTAAAATTTTTTGCGGTTTTAGGGGTTTTTATAGTTTTTAGTGTTATTTAGGGTTTTTATGTGTTTTAGGGTTTTTAAAGGTTTTTTGGGTTTTATGTTTTTCAAGGGATTTCAGGGTTTTTGGTGTTTTTTACATTTTCATGGATTTTTAGAGGTTTTTTAGGATTTTTATAGTGTTTTGAGTTTCTAAGGATTTTGAGGGGTTTTAGTGTTTTTCAGGGGCTTTTAGGGATTTTTTTGGTTTTATCATTGTTTTTAGTGTCTTTTTGGGTTTCTAGATTTTTTTGAGTTTTTAATGTTTTTTAATAATTTTAGGGTTTTAAGGGTTTTTAGATTTTTTAGTGGTTTTAAGGGTTTTAAGGGCTTTTATGGGTTTTTAGGGTTTTATGGGTTTATGGTTTTTAGAGTTTTTTAGAGGTTTTTAGGGTTTTTAGGGTTGTTTAGGGTTTTACGGTCTTTTGGTTTTATGGTTTTTTTTTGAGTTTTTAGGGTTTAAAGGTTTTTTAAAGTTTTTTAACATTTTATGGGTTTAAATGTTTTTAATGTATTTAGTGTTTTTTAGGGTTTTTATGGGTTATTAGGATTTTTTAAGGCTTTAGGGGATTTATGGTTTTCTTGGGGTCATCATGGATTTTAAATTTTTTTACATTTTCATGGACTTTTAGGGTTTTTTAGTATTTTGGTGATTTTTAAGTGTTTTAGGGATGTTTAGGGGTTTTAGTTTTTTTCTGGGTGGGTTAGGGTTTTTTGGATTTTTCTATGTTTTTTAGGGTTTGTTTGGGTTTTAGGTTTTTTTTGAGTTTTTAGGATATAAGGTATTTTAGATTTTTCTAATGTTTTTATGGATTTTAAGAATTTTTAGAGTTTTTAGTGTTTTTAGGGGTTTTGTGGGTTTTTAGGGGTTTTAAAGGTTTTTTGGAATTTTTATGTTTTTCAGGGGTCTTTCATGGTTTTTTACATTTTCATGGATTTTTTGGGTTTTTTTGGGGTTTTTAGGATATTTTTGGGTTTTAATTAGTTTTTAGGGTTTTTATGGTCTTTATGTTTTTTAAGGTTTTTAGGATATTTTATGGTTTTCAAGGGTTTTTTAGGGTTTTTATGTTTTCATTGATTTTCAAGGGTCTTTAGGATTGTTATGGGTTTTAGAGTTTTTTAGGGTTTTTAGGGATTTTGAGGAGTTTTATGGTTTTTAGGGGTTTTTAGAGTTTCTAGTGGTTTTTAGGATTTTTAGGGGTTTTTAGTGTTTTAAAGGTTCTTATGGGTTTTTAGGGTTTTTAGGGTTTTTTTCATAATTTTTAGGGTTTTTATGTTTTCATGGATTATTAGGGGTTTTTTAGGATTGTTTTTGTTTTTAGGGGTTTTAGGATTTTTAGGGATTTTGCGGGTTTTTAGGATTTTTTGGGGTTTTTAGGGCTTTTCAGGGATTTTAGGTTCTTTTTGGATTTTTAGGGTTTCTTATGAGTTTTTTTTAGGGGTTTTAAGTTTTATTAGAGTTTTTTAAAATTTTTAGGGCAAGGAAGGCTTGGGTCCAGGCTATTCCTCACACCCCCCAAAATTTATTAAGAAAAAACACAAAGACACTGCAGACAAGGGAGGGGAGAGATCAAATGATCCACACCCAAAACCCCTTACGACCTCAGCCCGAAGGCCCCAAAAGAAAGGAAGAGAAAAAAGAAAAAAAGACATGCCAAAATAGTCCAAAGGAGGGCACACAAGGGGAGGATCAGTCAATGTCTCCGCTAAAATCATCCAGCTCTGCACCACGATACCCAATGTCCACACCAAAGTCATCACCCATATCAGCAAAACTAAAGTCTGACTCAGCACCCATGTCCATTGAGTCCCATCCCGAATCAAAATCCTCTTGCATGCCAAGCCTGGATAGCAACTTCTTCCTAGCCTTCTCTTGCTCGGCGGAAATTGAAGTCCGCTCTCGCTTATTCACTTTTAGATTAAATCTGACTACCCTTGAAGAGGCCCTGGTCGCCATAGGACATGGGAGGGCAGAATAATCCTTCCTCCATCTTTGCCTTAGGGGGGCAGAAGTGGACCCGGCTTCAAAATTTGATTTCGCACAAGTAACTCCATCACTGACAGCAGATGGTGCCTTCCCTTTCTTACCAACTGACCCAGGAGTTTCGGCACCTCTTTTGTTCCTTTCCTCCTTTGACCTGACCATAGTAGTGTTTATCCGGTGATCAGCCTCATCACACCTCTCCCCAATCCTCTTAGCTTCACCCTCTAGCGGGAAACTTTCTCGTTCAACCCACACCATCTCATGCAATTGCACACAATAATCTTCAACATAGGGAACACCATAGAGGGCCATAGCCCTCTGTAGGTTCATGGACGGATCACCAGCATCCCCAACATTCCCCGGCAGAGGGTTCAAAACCTAAGCATTGGGAAGATCCTCAGCACTGCTAGTGCTCTCTGTGGGAGGAGATAACCCAGGCTCCATGTCAGGCCCCCCCACACCTGCACACCTGGACAGAACCAGAGGGGCATCACGCCAATTAGAGTATTGCACCCTGGGGATCCAGGTCTCCTCTTCCGCCCCAGACCTTTCCTCCTCAGCTGAAGACATAAACCACTCATCCCCAGTCCTCGTTCCCTAAACAGCCACTAACTCCTTGATGACGTCTCCCACCAGCACATCCACTACTACGGGCTCAGCCAGGGCTGCAACCTGGAAAGAAGTCGCAACAACTCCATCAGTCCTCTCATTATCCTTCAATCCAGCTATATCATCTCGTCCTAGTTCCAGTGCATAGGGATCCTCCATTTGATCATTCATTTTCCAGACGCCCATCACAGTAGCCTCCCCAAGTTCTGACTGCCTCCTAGGGGGGGTCACCACATCCGTGAACTCCTTCAGCAGAACCCCGATTATCCCTCTCAGCCAGTAGCACTTCCTCCTCAATAGTATCTCTCGAAACACAAACACCTCCAGCTAGGCTTATGGGTTTTTTGGGGGGTTTAGAGTTTTTGGGGATTTTGAGGGGTTTTAGAGTTTTTAGAGTTTTTTTTGGGGTCTTTAAGGTTTTTTTGAGTTTTTTAGAATTTTTAGTGGTTTTAATGGTTTTTTAGATTTTTTAGTTGGTTTTTAGGGGTTTTATTGGTTTTAAGGGTTTTCAGGGGTTTTAGGGGCATTTATGGTTTTCAGGGGTTTTTCGGGGTTTTTAGGTTTTTATTGATTTTTTTGGGGTTTTATGGATTTTTATTGTTTTTTAGGGTTTTTTGGGGTTTTGGGTGTTTAAAGGGTTTTATAGGGGATTCTAGGGTTTTTTAGGGTCTTTTGGGTTTTTAGGGTTCTTTTAAGTATTTTAGGGTTTTTAAGGGTTTTTATAGTTTTTAAACGCTTTATGGGTTTTAAAAGTTTTTAGAGTTTTTAGTGGTTTTAGGGTTTTTATGGGTTTTTAGGGGTTTTAAGGTTTTTCAGGGTTTTTATGGGTTTCATGGGTTTTTCAGGATTTGTAGGGTTTGTTATATTTTCATGGATTTTTAGTGTTTTTACAGATTTTTGGGGGTTTTTGGGTTTTTAGGGGTTTTAGGGCCTTTTGGGGTTTTAGGCCATTTTTGAGTTTCTTCTAGTTTTTAAGGTTTTTTAGATTTTTTTAACATTTTTATGGGGTTTAAGGGTTTATAGAGTTATTAGTTGTTTTTTTGGATTTTTTTGTGTATTTGGATTTTTATGATTTTTAGGGGGTTTTATGGTTTTCATGGGTTTTTCATGGTTTTTTAGGGTTTTTTTATGTTTTCTTGGATTTTTATGGGTTTTTAAGATTTTATTTATTTTTAGCCTTTTTAGGGATTTTAGGGATTTTGAGGGGTTTTAGGTGTTTTCAGGGATTTTTATGGGTTTTTAGGGTTTTTTAGGTTCTTTTGGGTTTTAGGTTTTGTTTTCATTTTAGAGGGTTAATAAGGTTTTTTAGAGTTTTTTAATGTATATAAGAATTTTTAGGGTTTTTAGAGTTTTAGTGGATTTTTTTAATTTTTATATTTTTAGGGGGTTTTAGGTTTTTAGGTATTTTTATGGTTTTCTGGGGTTTTTAAAGGTTTTTAGGGTTTTTTCATGGATTTTTAGGGTGTTTTTTAGGATTTTTATGGTTTTCGGGATTTTGATGGTTTTTAGGGGTTTTCAGGGGTTTTTAGTGTTTTTAGGAATTTTAGGGGTTTTTTGAGCTTTCTAGGGTTCTATAAGTCTTAGGTTTTTTTAATATTTTTAAGGATTTTAAGGGGTTTTAGAGGATTTTTAGGGTTTTATGGGTTGTTAGGGTTTTAAATGTTTTTAGCGGTTTTTATAGTTTTCAGGGTCTTAGGGTTTTTTATGTTTTCATGGATTTTTAGGGGTTTTTAGGATTTTTTTGGTTTTATATTTTTAAGATTTTTAGATATTTTGAGGGGTTTTGGAAATTTAAAGGGTTTTAAGGATTTTTAGGGTCTTTTGGATTTTTAGGTTTTTTTGACTTTTTAGGATTTTAAATGTTTTTTTATAGTTTTTAAATATTTTTTCTAGGTTTTAGGGTTTCTATGGGTTTTTAGGGTTTTAAAGGTTTTGAGGGGTTTTATGGTTTTCAAGGGTTTTTAAGGGTTTTTACTCTTTTTACATTTTCATGGATTTTTATGGGTTTTTTAGGATTTTTATGGTTTTTAGGTTTTTAGGCTTTCTAGTCATTTTTGAGTTTTTTCAGGATTTACCAGGGGGTTTAGTTTTTTTTAGGGTTTTTTTTCATTTTTAGTGTTTTTAAGGTTGTTAGAGGTTTTTAACATTTTTAGGTGTTTTAACGGTTTTTGGAGTTTTAGTGGGTTTTTAGGTGTTTTATGGGTTTTTACTGTTTTTAAGGTTTTTGGTGTTTTTATTCTTTTCTGGTGTTTTTCAGGGTCTTTCAATTTTTTTTACGTTTTCATGGATTTTTGGGATTCTTAGGGTTTTTAGGGATTTTTTGGGGTTTTAAGGTTTTTTAGGGGTTTGTAGGTTTTTCAGGGTTTTCACGGTCTTTTTGGTATTTTAGGGTTTTTTTGAGTTTTTTAGGGGTTTTAAGGGGTTTTAGATTTTTTTAACATTTTTAGGGGTTTTAGTGGTTTTTAGGGTTTTATGGGTTTTTAAGGGTTTTAGTGGGTTTTATGGTTTTAAGGGGTTTTCAGGGTTTTTATGTTTTTTGGTGTTTTAGGGATTTTGAGGGGTTTTAGGGTTTTTTAGGGGTTTTTAGGGATTTTCAAGGTTTTTAGTGTCTTTTTGTATTTTTAGGGGTTTTTTTAATTTTCTTAGGTTTTTTAAGGTTTTTATGAGATTTTTAATGTTTTGGGGGGTTTAAATGGGTTTTATAGTTTTTATTAGTTTCTTAGGGTTTTAATATCGTTTTAAGATTTTTAAGGTTTTTATGATTTATAGGGGTTTTCAAGGTTTTTCACATTTTCATGGTTTTTTGGGGGGTTTTCTGGATTTTTTAAAATTTTAGGTTTTTTAGGGTTTTTAGGGTTTTGGGGGGTTTTTTAGAGTTTTTAGGGGTTTTCTGGGTTTTAAGGGTCTTTTGGGGTTTTAGGGTTCTTCTAAGTTTTTTTAGGGTTTTTAAGGTTTTTAGAATTTCTTGATGCTTTAGGGGTTTTCAGGGGTTTTAGAGTTTTTAGTGGTTTTAGTGTCTTTCAGAATTTTAGGTTTTTTGGAGTTCTTCTGAGTTTTTAGGGGGTTTTAGGGTTTTTATGGGTTTTTAGGGTTCTTATGGTTTTTGGTGATTTTTATGGTTTTCTAGGGTTTTTCGGGTCTTTTAGGGTTTTTCAGGTCTTTTAGTGTTTTTGTATGTTTTCATGTATTTTTCATGGGTTTTTATGAGTTTATGGTTTTTTGAGATTTTAGTTGTTTTAGGGATTTTGAGGTTTTTTAGGTTTTTTCTAGGGTTTTCAAGGTTTTCGGTTTTTAAGGGTTTTAAGGTCTTTTTGGTTTTTAGTGTTTTTTTAGTTTCTAAGGGTTTTAAAGGTTTTATAGAGTTTTTTAATATTTCTAGGGGCTTTAAGGTTTTTTAGAGTTTTAGTGGTTTTTAGTGGTTTTATGAGTTTTTATGGTTTTTAAAGGGTATTAGGTGTTTTCATGGTTTTCATGGGGTTTTCAGGGTTTTTAGGGTTTTTTACATTCTCATGGTTTTTTAGTTGATTTTTATGATTTTTTTTGTTTTTTAGGGTTTTTATGGATTTTGGGGATTTTGAGGGGTTTAGGGTTTTCTCAGGGTTTTTTGGGGGTTTTATGGTCTTTTTTGGTTTTTGGGTTTTTAGGATTTTTAAGGGTTTTTATAGCTTTTTAACATTTTTAGGGGTTTAAAGGGTTTTTAGAGTTTTTAGTGGGGTTTTAGGTTTTATTGGGTTTTAGGGCAAGGAAGATGCGAGGGTCGGGCTATTCCCGACCCTCCCAAATTTATTAGAAAGAAAAAAGAGACACAACAGACAAGGGAGGGGAGGGGTCAAACGACCCATACCCAAAAACCCCTTACAACCCAAGACAAAAAAGACCCCAAAAGAAAGAAAAACAAAAGCAAAAAAAGTAAAAGCACACCAAGCCAAGCAGCCACCACCATCATCCAGCATCAGCCAGCATCCAGCATCTCACAGCTAACCAACGACCAGCATTCAAACTCAACCAGCAATCAACATCCAACAACAGCACAATCACAAACCACAACTTTAGAAACTCCCTGCTCAGTAGAAACCAGCCTCCAGCATCACAATTTCCATCATCCAGCGCATTCCAGCATCCAACAATACCACATCCCATCATCACAGCAATATAGCAGCAACAACACGTCCAAACCAACCAGCCCCAGCAACCAACAGTACCAAAGCCGACATCGCAACCACTCACAACCAGCAGGCCTCCCAACAAACAACAACCAGCAATTCCAATTACACCATTTCCAGCAACTTGCATGTCCTCCCCAGGAGGATCCCCTGCCAGTGAAAACAAACAGCAAACTCCAACGAACGACAGCACCAAAACACCAGCATCAGCAACAAAAGCATCACCGCCTCCTTGCCGACCAGCTCCTATCAACTTGCAGCTCGTAAACCAACAACCAACACATCCTAACCCATTGTCAAACAAGGAATCACAGCTCAAAAACCAGCAGTCATGGTCTTCAAACCAAAAAACTTTCATCATTCCACATCTCGTAGCATAGCAAACCACATACCACCAGAAATTGCACCAAAATCGCCAAACCCATCGCAGCAAACCCAGAAACCAGCACTCATTCATAACCGAAATCATAACCAAGCAGTAGGAGAACATGGAATGCCAAAAGTTCCGACCGAAATAAGCATCCACAAACTAGAGCAGAGAAGAAGCCAAGAGACTAGGTTGAGTAAGCACCTGCAGCTGCTTCGCGAACCGACAGAAGAATCGAACCAGGGCATAAAGAAAACCTCCTTCAGGGGGTTTCAGTGTTTTTTAGGATTTTTATGGTCTTTAGAAACCTTTAAAACCCTAAAACCCACAAAAACTCTAGAAACCATTGATACCCCTAAAAATGATAGACTCTAAAAAACATTAAAAACCCTAAAAACTATGAAAAAACCCAAAAAGACCTTAAAAACCCGAAAAATCAAAAAAACCTCAAAACCCCTAAAACCCCTAAAAATCATAAAAATCCTAAAAATCCCAAAAAATCCTAGAAAACATAAAAAACCTTGAAATCCCTTAAAACCCTTTAAAAACCCGAAAAACAAATAAAACCCAAAAAACCCACTAAAAACTCTAAAAAGCCTTTAAATCCTAAAAATATTAAAACTCTAAAAACACTTAAAAACTAAAAAACTCAAAATACCCCTAAAAGCCTAAAAAAATCTAAAACCCCGCAAAACCCTAAACCCTAAAAAACCTGGAAAATCCTTAAAAACCCACAAAATCCCTAAAAACCCTAAAAAACCCTAAAAACCATAAAAATCATAGAAAAGTCCTAAAAATATAATAAAACATAAAACACCCCCAAACCCTAATGATTTCAATAATCTAATTATTTTACATACGCTTGGAGTTTTTGGCCAGACCAAATAAACTACTGATTCTAAAGTTCATTCACTTGATTCCCTCGATTACATCATGGATCAAAGTCAATGTGGATGGCATGACATTGGGAGCACCTGGTCCCTCAGGGTGTGGAGGAATATTCCGTACACATATAGGCTTTGTGAAAGGCTTCTTCTACCATTTTATTGGAGATGGATGTGAATACAAAGCTAAGAATTGGGCAATGATGAAGGTGGTCAAATTTTTGGTTCAATTTGGGTGGAGGTTGCTTTGGATTGAATCTGAATCAATGCTCACCATGGATGTTCTCAAGAACAAGTCTACGAATATTCCTTGGAGACTTCTCCCACAACGGATTGAATGTCTCAAAATTTTCTAAGCTATCACTCTCAATGTCACACATGCATATATGGAGGTCAACTCCGTGGAAGATGCTTTTTCCAAACAAGAAATTGTAGAAAGGAGTTTGATGTGGTCCTTTGTGGCCCCGTATTTCTGATCTCCCTTCATGGACTCATATATGAAGGGTGAAATTTACACCCGTGTTTTTAAACCCTCCTTATAACTCTCTATTCTTACCTTTTTAATAAATTTTGGGGGACCAGGTACGCTTGGTCTTGAGCCTTCTTTTCCCTAAAAACCACTAAAAACTCTTAAAATGTTAAAAACACTAAAAAAAATCAAAAAAAACCCCTAGAAGACACAAAAGAGCCAAAAACCATGAAAACCCCTAAAATTCCATAAAATCCCAAAAAACCCAAAAAACCAAAAAAATCCCTAAAAAATCCCTGAAAACATAAAAAACACTAAAACCTCTGAAAAACATAAAAACCCCTAAAAACCTCAAAATACCTAAAACACCAAAAAACCACAAAAACCTCTAAAATACCTTAAACACCTAAAAACTATAAAAACATTAAAAACCCTCAAAAACTGAAAAAAACCACAAAACCCTAAAAACTCTCAAAATACCCAAAACCCTAAAAACGTTAATAACCCTAAAAATCCTAAAACTCCCTAAAAATCCCAAAAAAATTAAAAACCCTAAAAACCCCTGAAAACCATAAACCCCACCTAAAACCTTAAAAACCCTAACACATAAAACCCTAAGCACCCACTAAAACTATAAAAAACCCTTAAAACCTCTTAAAACTAAAAAAAATCCCCAGAAAACCCAAAAGACCCTAAAAACCCTCAAAATCCCTAAAAGCCCTAAAAACCATAAAAATATTAAAAAATCTCTAAAAAACCCTAAAAACACAAAAAAGTCTAAAAACCCTGAAAATCCCCTAAAAACCTTAAATAAACTTTAAAACCCTAAAAACCACTAAAAACTATAAAACACATAAAAACCCTAAAAATGTTATAAAATTATAAAAAATTTTAAGACCTGAAAAAAACTCAAAAAACACATAAAACCACAAAAATCCATAAAAGTCGTAAAAACCCTAAAAAAAACCTAAAAACCCTAAAACCCATCAAAATCCCTAGAAACCATAAAAAACCCTAATTTTTTTTAAAAAGCCCCAAAAATCCATGAAACCACCAAATATAAACATATTTGGAATCTACAACCTTAGATCTACCCACAGTGGGCGTAGATCTACGAATTTGAGAGAGAGGGCGAATTAGATCTAACCAGACTACCAAGAACAACTAAAAACGATTACTTACCACAAGAATTTGGCTTCAAATCACCAAGAGAAGACTTCAGATCACCTCTAGAATGATGGGAATAGGTTTTCCAACCTTTGAGATGGAAAATTCTGAGTTAGGGTTGTTTTGGGGTAAAAACAAGGCAATAAAACATAAAGTCAACCAAGATCCACTTTTTTAGAATCTAGTTTTTTAAACGTGATGGTTTAGTCACATGGTTAGTCATACCATGTACTAATCATGTGCCAACCACTGCCTCAAGGATGAACCTCGCACAGTTATCTTGCAGAGTTTCCAAACCATGTGTCAACTGTTAAGAAGCTCACTATCCAACAAATCACAGTTTCTCCTTTAATTCTACACAGTTTGGACAAACCGTGTACTTTTCACGATTTTCTATAGGAGTTTCACAATTTACTCAAACCGTGCTCAAACCATGCACTTGTAGAAAAGACCTAAAACATTCCAAATGGTGCCCAAACCTTCCCAAACTTAACCCATATACTTTATATACTTAAAATAAATAAAGAAAGGGTTACTAACTTAAAAACAGGGGTGCTGTAGTTTTTAGGAATTTTGAGTGTTATATGGGTTTTTAATAGGTTTTTATGCGTTTTCAGGGAATTTAGGGTCTTTTGGGGTTTTTAGTGTTTTTTTACTTTTTATGGGTTTTAAGGGTTTTTAGAGTTTTTAAACATTTTTATTGGTTTTAAGGGTTATTATATGTTAAGTTTTTTTTAGAGTTTTATAGGATTTTTAGGGGTTTTATGGTTTTCAAGTGCATTTCAGGGTTTTTATGGTTTTTAACGTTTTTTTAGATTTTTAAGGGATTTTTAGGATTTTTAGGATTTTTATGGTTTTTATGGAATTTGAGGGGTTTTAAGGTTTTACAGTGGTTTTTAGGGTTGTAGGGTTTTTCAGGTTTTTTAGGGTCATTTTGGTTTTTAGGTTTTTTTTTGAGTTTTTAGGGTTTAAAGGCTCTTTAGAGTTTTTCAAAAAATTTAGGGGTTTTAAGGGTTTTTAGAGTTTTTAGTGGTTTTTTAGGATTTTTAAGGTTTTTAGGGGTTTTGATGGTTTTCGAGTTAGTTTTATGGGTTTTAGGGGTTTTTATGTCTTCATGGATTTTTAGGGTTTTTTAATATTTTAATTGTTTTTAGGGTTTTTAGAGATTTTGAGGGTTTTTAGGGTTTCAGGGCTTTTGGGGTAAAAGGTTTTTTTAGGGGTTTTAAGGATTTTTAGAGTTTTTTAATGTTTTAAGGGATTTTAGAGCTTTTAGTGATATTTAAAGGCTTTTAGGTGTTTTAAGGATTTTAGGGTTTTTATGGTTTTTAGAGGACTTTCTGGGTTTTTATGGTTTTTTACGTTTTCATGTATTTTTGGGCTTTTTTAGGAATTTAACAGTTTCAGGTTTTTTGGGGTTTTGGGGTTGGGGGGGGTAGGGGTTTTCAGGGGTTTTTAGGGGTTTTCGGGTCATTTTGGGTTTTAGGGTTTTTTTGAATTTTTTAGGGTTTTAAAGGTTTTAGAGTTTTCTTATGTTTTTAGGGGTTTTAATGGGTTTTATGGATTTTAGTGGATTTTAAATATTTTATGGTTTTTAGGGGTTTTAAAGGTTTTTAGGGGGTTCTATGGTTTTTAGGTGCGTTTTTAGGGTTTTTCGGTTTTTTACATTTTGATGGATTTGTTTTGGTTTTTTAGGATTTTTAGGATTTTTAGGGTTTTTAAGAATTTTGAAGGTTTTTTGGAATTTTTAGGGGGTTGTAGGGGTTTGAGGGTTTTTATGGTCTTTTTGGGTTTTTTTGAATTTTTAGATTTTTTAATGTTTTTAGGAGTTTTAAGGGTTTTTAGAGTTTTTAGTGGTTTTATGGTTTTTTTGGTTTTATATGGGTTTTTAGGTTTTTAGGGGTTGTTATGATTTTCAGTGGTTATTTAGGGTTTTTAGGTTTTTTTACATTTTTAGGGATTTTTAAGGATTTTTAATGATTTTTATGGTTTTAGGTTTTTTTGGGATTTCGAGGGTCTTAAGGGTTTTCAAGGTTTTTTAGGTTTTTTAGGGTTTTTATGTTCTTTTGGGTTTTAGGGGTTTTTTTGAGATTTTTAAGGTTTAGAGGTTTTTTATATTTTTTAATGTTTCTAGGGGTTTTAATGTTTTTTTAGATTTTTTAGTGGGTTTTGAGGGTTTTTATAGGATTTTAGGATGTTTTAAGATTTTTAGCGGTTTTATGGTTTTTATGGTTTTTAAGGGTCTTTAGATATTTTTACATTTTCATGGATTTTAGGGATTTTTTAGAATTTTTATTGTTTTTAGGTTTTTAGGGATTTTAGGGATTTTCAGTTTTTTCAGTTATTCTGGTGTTTTTATGCTTTCCAAGGTTTTCAGGTCCTTTTGGGTTTTTGGGGTTTTTTAGAGTTTTTAAGAGTTTTTTAGGGTTTTAAAGGGTTTTTAGAGTTTTTCACCATTTTTAGGGGTTTTAAGTGTTTTTAATGTTTTTAGTTGTTATGGGGTTTTTATGGGTTTTTAGGGGTTTTTAAAGTTTTTGGGGTTTTACGGTTTTCAGAGGTTCTTCATGTTTTTTTGGGTTTTTTATGTTTTCATGGTTTTTAGGTGTTTTTTAGGTTTTTTATTATTTTTAGGGGTTTTAGGGATTTTGAGGGGTTTTAGGGTTTTTAGAGTTTTTAGTGTTTTTAAGGTTATTTAGAGTTTTTAGGGTTTTAAAGGGTATTTAGAGTTTTTAGTGGGTTTTTAGGGTTTTATGGGCTTTTACGGTTTTTAAGATTTTTAGGGTTTTTATGGTTTTCAGGGGGTTTTAGGGATTTTTATGTTTTCATGGATTTTTAGTGGTTTTAGGTTTTTTATTGTTTTTAGGGTATTTATGGATTTTGTGGGGTTTAAAGGTTTTTAGCTGTTTTAGGGTTTTTAGGGTTTTCAGGGATTTTAGGGTCTTTTTGGGTTTTTTAGGGTTTTTTGAGTTTTTTTCGTTTTTTAAGGTTTTTTAATTTTTTTAACATGTTTTGGGGTTTTAAGGGGTTTTAGAGTTTTTATTGGGGTTTTATGGATTTTATGGGTTTTTTATGGTTTTGGGGGGTTTTTTGGCTGGCAGGGTTTTTTTAGGGTTTTTAGGGTTTTTTTACGATTTCATGGATTTTAGGGGGGTTTTAGGATTTTTATGGTTTTTAGGGGGTTTTAGATTTTTTGGGATTTTTGAGGGTTTTTAGGGGTTTGGGAGGGTTTGGGGTTTTAAGGGGTATTTTTGTCTTTGGGGGTTTTTAGGGGTATTTTTAGATTTTTAGGGGTTTTAATGGTTTTTATATTTTTTAATGTTTTTAGGGGTTTTATGGGGTTTTTAGGTTTTTAGTAGGTTTTTAGGGTTTTTATGTGTTTTGGGGGATTTTATGGTTTTTATGGGTTTTTATGGTTTTCAAAGGTTTTTCATGGTTTCTCTGGTTTCTC
Source organism: Viscum album (assembly GCA_963277665.1). Taxonomy (NCBI): domain Eukaryota; kingdom Viridiplantae; phylum Streptophyta; class Magnoliopsida; order Santalales; family Viscaceae; genus Viscum; species Viscum album. Next base: position 1,517,658,676 of record OY728160.1, on the reverse strand, counting down.
ACATTTTCATGGATTTTTAGGGTTTTTTGTTTTTTATGGTTTTTAGGAACTTTTAGGGTTTTTAGTGTTTTTTAGGGGTTTTAGGGTCTTTTGGGTTTTAGGGTTTTTTTGAGTTTTTTGGGGTTTAAAGGTTTTTTATAGTTTTTTAATGTTTTTAGGTATTTTAAGGGTTTTGAGATTTTTCACTATATTTTAGGGTTTTTATGGTTTTTATGGGTTTTTAATGGTTTTTGAGGGTTTTTAGTGTTTTTTATGTTTTCATGGATTTTTATGGGGGTTTTTGGATTTTTATGGATTTTAGGGTTTTTTAGGATTTTTCGGATCTTAAGGGTTTTAGGGTTTTTAGGGGTTTTTAGGGTTTACATCTTTATGGGTTTTTAGGGTTTTTGAGTTTTTTTTGTGTTTGTAAGGTTTTGTAGAGTTTTTAGAGTTTTTAGATTTTTAAGGGGTTTTACAATTTTTATTGGGGTTTTAGGGTTTTTATGGGTTTTAGGGTTTTTAAGGTTTTAGGGGACTTTATGGTCTTCCGGGTGATAGAGAGACCTAGTTCTACTACGCACACACAAGAACCTTCCAACCAGATTTCCCAACATAGAAATAATAGATAGGTTTTGAAAGGGGTGGGGGAGTTATGGAAACCTCACCCAAGTCACCACCATTAGAGAATCACAACGTAAATGGAAATCAAAGCTCCACCGGAAGAGGGAGAAGTGGGCACCATTGCATCTTCGTGGAGTCGCGGTCCAGGCCTGAATGAGATCCTACTCAGATGAAAAACGAATCAGAATGTGGAAGGTATCAACAAGGCCCACAGTAGCATGATCCCGAAGATCCTAGTGTTGAAACACAAACCTATCAAAAACGTCAACCGGAGGGCGCCTATTGAAAAACCGAGCAACCAAGGTCAGCCTATGTAGAGCAGAAGCCTTGTTAAACTTCGCAAGCAATAATTGCAGCTGCGGATGACCTTCGTGCAAGCTTGACACCTTAGGTCAAAGCTCAATCCACGGAAAAGATGGAAGCAAATCAGGATCCAAGAATGGGATAAAGGATCTATATTCATCAAGGACCAGCAAAGGCCCCTCCCCCATGGAGGGGGGAGGCCGAGGTGAAAAAATCATCGACGTATTCAATCCAGCAGCGGGGAGGTAGAATTGCCATTGCAGGAGAGCGGAGAATCCATCTCCTTAATGTTTTAGGGGGTTTTATGGTTTTCATGCGTTTTTAGGTTTTTTTATTTTTTCTTGGATTTTTTGGGGTTTTTAGGATTTTTATGATTTTTAGGGTTTTTGGATTTTTGTAGTTTTTAGGTTTTTTAGTTTTTTTAGGGTTTTATGGATTTCGAGGTTTTTTAGGTTTTTTAGGGTTTTCAGGGTTTTTAAGGTTTTAAGGTCTTTTATGTTTTTAGGGTTTTCTTGAGTTTTTTAGGGTTTTAATTTTTTATAGAGTTTTTAAACTTTTTAGGGATTTTGAGGGTTTTTAAAGTTTTTAGTTATTTTAGGGTTTTTATTGGTGTTTAGGTTTTTTATGGTTTTCATGAGTTTTTACGATTCTAAGGGTGTTTTCAAGGTTTTTAGGAGTTTTTACATTTTCATGGACTTTTGGGGGTTTTTTAGGATTTTATGGTTTTTAGGGATTTTGATGGGGTTTAGTGTTTTTAGGGGTTTTCAAGGTTTACTAGCGTCTTTTTTTCTTTTTAGGGTTTTTTTTAGTTTTTTTGGGTTTTTAATGTTTTTTAGAGTTTTTAATGTTTTTATGGGTTTTAAGGGTTTTTAGAGTTTTTAGTGGGGGTTTAGGGTTTTATTTGATTTTATATTTTTTTATGTTTTTAGGGGATTTTATTATTTTTAGGGGGTTTTCAGGGTTTTTAGGGTTTTTTATGTTTTCATGGACTCTGAGTGTTTTTTTTATGATTTTTTAGGTTTTTAGGGTCTTTTTGGATTTTCAGGGTATTTTTGAGTTCTTTTTGGGGTTTTTAAGGTTTTTTTGAGGTTTTTAATGTTTTTTGGGTTTTTAAGGGTTTTTAGAGTTTTTAGTCGTTTATTAGGGTTTTTTGGGTTTTTTGGGTTTTTAGGGTTTTGGGGGGTTTTATGGTTTTTAGGGGTTTTTCAGGGTTTATAGAGGTTTAAAGTTTTCATAGATTTTTTGGGGTTCTTTAGGATGTTTATGGTTTTTAGGGGTTTTCAAGGTTTTAATGTCTTTTGTGTTTTTGGGGTTTTTTTTTGAGTTTTTAAGGTTTTTTAGTTCTTTTTAAGGGGTTTTGGGGTTTTAAGGGGTTTTAATGTTTTTAGTTGTTTTTAGGTTTTTTAATGTTTTTAGCGGTTTTTATAGTTTTCTGGATTTTTTAGAGTTTTTATGGTTTTTTACATTTTCATTGATTTGGGGGGGGGGGGTGGATTTTTATGGTCTTTAGGGTTTTTAGGATTTTTTTGGGATTTTGAGGGGTTATGGTTTTTCATGGGTTTTAGAGTTTTTGGGGTTTTAGGGAAAGGAAGATGTGAGGGTCGGGCTATTCCCGACCCCCCCAAATTTATTAGAAAGAAAAAAAGAGACACAATAGACAAGGGAGGGGAGGGGTCAAATGACCCACACCCAAAAACCCTTAACGATCTAAGAAAAAAGACCCAAAAAGAAGTCAAGAATGAAAAAAGAAAACACACAAAGAAAAGCAGCCACCACCATCATCCAGCATCAACTAGAATCCAGCAGCTCACAGCTAACCAACGACCATCATCTAAACTCAAACAATAAACAACATCCAGCAGTAGCACGACCATAAACCGCAGCTTCAACACCTCCCATACAAGAAGCAACCAGCATGCATAACCACCAGCATCCAACATCATAGAACCACCAGCATCCAACATCTCAGAACCATCAGCATCAAAATCACAAGCCTCACCATCACCAGCGTTCAGCAGCTCACCACCAAGCAGCAACCAGCATCCAATCTCACAAAGACCAGAATCCAGCACCTTCACACCAAAACAAGCTACCACCAACAACACATAACCATCATCACCACAAGTGCACACCCCCCAGTAACCAAGGCTCACATCTATACAACAGTTATCATCCGGTTACAAAAAAACCAGTAGCCAACACCCCCTACCAAGAAGGTCCTCCGCAACAGATCATCTAAGCACCATGCATCAACACTACCACCAGCTTCCAGAGCAGGAACCATCACACAGCTCAAACAGCCCTTCTAGCAATGCAGAAGTCGCAACACATAACCAAAAAGCAGCACCTCAAAACAAGCCCAGCGAATAACACCAACATCGGCCCATAGCAGAAGCATCCACCACCATAAATAGATCCATAACAGGAGGATCCAACCATAGACTTCAGCAGTAAATTTGAGGCCAAAAAACAGCTTTGGCACCATCAGAAAGGAAGGACAAAAACCATAACGCCGCAAAACATAAACAGGCCAGCATCAGGAGCATGAAACAAAGATCAGGCAGAGGAACAGACCTGGAGCTTAAGCGGGGAACGAAACCACCAAAATTCTCTCAGGCACAGCTCTGCAAGAAGATGGGAAGCATGCAGCATCGAAAACCGAGAAATCCAGACCCCCACAAATCATCGTGGAAGAGACCAGGAACCACGCCGCCGATGAAATCCCATCCACCGATGATATATTCAAAGCCATTGACCCATCCTTGGAGGTATCATCTCAGCAATCGCAATCTGGATCTTCTGTGCAGACCAATCACCAGCAGATCTGGAAAAGACAAGATCTGGCACATCCCCAACAAGCTTGCACCACACCTTCCACATTAACCAAAGTCCATCGCAGCACCAGAGAATCCACAGTAATCCTTCCAAGCTTAGATCTGTAGAACCACACACTCTATCTGCACCTTTAACCATGTGATACGGCGGGGAAAAGCCCCCGCCATCCCAAACCAAGAGCTACAACACCACACCTGTAGCCATCCTGCACCATCGTCGAACCCATCTGTCGAGCCAAAGCTGAGGATCCACACCGTCGTCGAAGCTCCATGCCTCGCCAGTTCTCCACTCGAGCCACACAGATCTGAGACAGAAAAGCCCGAAACAAACAACAGCCTCCAGATCTATCAATCCAAAGGCCAAAAGCCCATCACCATGGAACACAACACCACCGAAGTCCGACGCCATCGAGCATCGCCTAAGGCCACCAAAGAACGATGCCACCAAGAACCGCCAAAGCAATCTGCAACCACCATGAGTAAAAGCACTCTGATCCGGTAGAGCCGAATCTCCAAGACTTGGAGAACGCCGCGACGGGAGAAAACCACCGGGAGAGAAGGCCGCCATATTTCTCTTTCTTAGGGTTTTTAGGGGTTTTTAGGGTCTTTTGGGTTTTTAGGACATTTTTTTGGGTTTTTTAGGGTTTTAGAGTTTTCTAACATTTTTATTGATTTTAAGGGTTTTAGTGTTTTTAGTGGGTTTTTGGGATTTTAGGGTTTTTAAGGTTTTTAGGGTTGTTTTTCTTGGAATTTTTGGGGGTTTTATTTTTTCATGGATTTTTAGGGTTTTGTTTTTGGATTTTTATGGTTTTTAGGGGTTTTTATGGGTTTTCAAAGTTTTTTGGTGGTTTCAGGTATTTTAGTGTCTTTTTGGGTTTTTATGGTTTTTTTTGACTTTTTTAGTGTTTTAATGGGGTTTTAGAGATTTTTAACTTTTTTAGTGGTTTTAAGGGTTTTTATAGTTTTTAGTGTTGTTTAGGGTTTTAAGGGTTTTAAGGGATTTTATGGTTTTTAGGGGGGGGGTTAGGGTTTTTTAGTGTTTTTAGGGTTTTTAGGGATTTTAGGGATTTTGAGGGGTTTTAGGGTGTTTTGCAGTTTTTGAGGTTTTTATTGCTTCTCATGATTTTTAGTGTCTTTTTGGGTTTTTAGGGTTTTTGTGTGTTTTTTGGGGGTTTTAAGGTTTTAGAGTTTTCAACGTTTTTAGTGGTTTTTAGGGTTTTTTATGATTTTTTATGGTTTTTAAGGTTTTTGTGGGTTTTTATATTTTTAGAGGGGTTTTCAGGGTTTTTAGGGTTTTTTATGTTTTCACGGATTTTTAGGGGTTTTTAGGATTTTTATATATTTTAGTGTTTTTAGCGGTTTAGGGACTTTGATGGTTTTTTGGGGGTTTTTGGGGGTTTTAAGGATTTATGGGTTTTTAGGATTTTTAGGTCTCTTGTGTTTTAAGGTTTTTTTAGAGTTTTTTAATGTTATTAGGGGTTTAAAGTGTTTTTAGAGTTTTCTATGGATTTTAGGGTATTTATGGGGTTTTTCGGTTTTTTTACGGTTTTTAGGGGGTTTTGGGGTTTTTAGGGTTTTTACATTTTCTGGAATTGTATGGGTTTTTTAGGACAATTATGGTTTTGGGGTTTTTAGGGATGTTGAGGGGTTTTATGGGTTTTCAGGGATTTTTTATGTGTTTTCAAGGTTTTGAGGGTCTTTTTGGGATTTTAGCGTTTTTAGAGTTTTTTAGGGTTTTTAGAGTTTTTAATTTTTAAGGGGCCTTATGGGTTTTTAGAGTTATTAGTGGGTTTTAGGGGTTTTATTGGTTTTTAGGGTCTTAGGGATTTTTACATTTTCATTTATTTTTATCGGTATATTTTTTGCATTTTTTTGCATTTTTTATGGTTTTTAGGGTTTTAGGTTTTTTCGGGATTTTGAAAATTTTTAGGGGTTTTAGGGGTTTTAGGGTCTTTCAGGGTTTTTAAGGTCCTTTTGGATTTTGATTTTTTTGGGTTTTTTTAGTTTTTTTTGGGTTTTAAGGTTTTTTAAAGTTTTTTAAGTTTTTTTGAGCTTTAAAGGGGTTTTAGAGTTTTTAGAGTTTTATGATGTTTTAGGGGTTTTATAAGGTTTTTAGGTGTTTTTTTTATTTTCATTTATTTTTCATGGTTTTTAGGGTTTCTATGCTTTCATTAATTTTTATGGGTTTTTTAGGATTTTTAGGGGTTTAGGGTTTTTAGGGTTTTGGGGGGTTTTGCGGGGTTTTTGGTGTTTTAAGTGGGTTTTAGGGGTTTTAGGGTTTTTGAAGCTTTCTACGATCTCTTGGGTTTCCCGGTTTTTTTTGAGTTTTTTTTATATTTTATAAGGTTTATAGATTTTTCTAACATTTGTAGGGGATTTCAGGGTTTTTAGAGTTTGTAGAGGTTTTTTAGGGTTTTATGGGTTTTTTAAGGTTTTAGGGTTTTTTATTTTTTTAGGGGTTTTTCAAGGTTTTTAGGGTTTTTTATATTTTCATGGATTTTAGAGATTTTTTAGTATTTCTATTTTTTAGGGTTTTTTGGGATTTTAAGGGGTTTTATGGGTTTTTAGGGTTTTTTTGAGTTTTTTAGGATTTTAAGGTTTTTTAGAGTTTTTATTTTTTTGGGATTTCAAGGGTTTTTAGTGTTTTTAGTGGGTTTTTAGGGTTTTAATTCATTTTTAGGGTTTTTAAGTTTTTAGTGGTTTTATGGTTTTTAAGGGGTTTTCTAGGTTTTTATGGGTTTTTATGTTTTCATAGATTTTTTTGGGTTTTTTAGTTTTTTTAGGGATTTTGAGGGTTTATTGGGATTTTCAAAGGTTTTTAGGGATTTTAATGGTTTTTAGGGTCTTTTGGTGTTTTTAGGGTTTTTTGAGTTTTTTAAGGTTTTAAGGTTTTTAATAATTTTTTATCATTTTTAGGGGTTTTAGAGTTTTTTAAGGTTTTTAAGGGTTTTTATGCTTTTCATGGGTTTTTATGGTTTTTTTACGGTTTCATGTATTTTTATGGGTTTTGTAGGGATTTTAGGGATTTTGAGGCTTTTGGGGGTTTTTTCCGGGGTTTTTGGGTTTTTAGGGTTTTCAGAATTTTTAGGGTCGTTTTGGTTTTTAGGGTTTTTAAAAGTTTTTTAGGGTGTTTATGGATTTTTAGAGTTTTTAATGTTTTTATATTTTTAAATGTTTTTAGAGTTTTTAGTGGTTTTATGGTTTTTATGTTTTTTAATGGGTTTTATGGTTTTCAATGGTTTTTCAAGCCTTTTAAGGTTTTTTACATTTGCACGGATTTTTAGGGGTTTTTAAGGGTTTTTATTATTTTAGGGGTTTTAAGGATTTTGAGGGCTTTTATGGTTTTTTAGGGGCGTTTTAGAGTTTTTAGGGTTTTTGAGGGTTTTGTACACTACTAGAAAAGGGGGCAGTGGAGCCCCCCGGACTCGGGCGACCGCCATTGGCGGTCGCTATAGCTTACCATTAGCGACCGCCAATGGCGGTCGCTAACCTTCATAAAAAAATTCGGGGGGTTTCTGCGCCCCCCCCCCCCCCCCCCCCCCCGCGCCCTCGATCTCCCTCCGCCCTAACCCCCTCCCTCCCTCGCCGCTCTCCCTCGCCGCCCTCCCCTCCCCCACCACCCGGCCTCCCCCGCCGCCCGGCCTCCCCCGCCGCCTGTCATCCGGCCTCCGGCCGCCGCCCTCTGCCCTCGGGCCTCCGGCCGCCGCCCTCGGGCCTCCGGCCTCTCGGCCCTCCCCCCCCCCCCACCCCGGACGACACCCGCACCCCGGACAGCCCCCGGCGCGCACTCCGGACCGCCCCCCGCACCCCGGACGCCTCCCCGCACCCCGGACAGCACCCCCCCGCGCACTCCGGACCGCCCCCCGCACCCCGGACGCCTCCCCGCACCCCGGACAGCCCCCCCCCCCCCCCCCCCCCCCGCGCACTCCGGACCGCCCCCCGCACCCCGGACAGCCCCCCCCCCCCCCCCCCCCCGCACTCGGACACCCCCCCTCCGAACCCGGACAACCCCCCCCCCCCCCGCACCCCGGACAGGCCCCCCGCACCCCGGACACCCCACCCCGCACCCCCGATAGCCCCCCTGCACCCGAGACAGCCCCCCCTCCCCCGCACCCCGGACACCCCCGCACCCCAAACACCCCTGCCCGCACCCCTGACAGGCCCCCGACACCCCGGACACCCCTCCCCGCACCTCGGACAGCCCCCCCCCCCCCCCCCCCCCCCGACCCCGGACACCCCCCCCCCTCGCTGCCCGTCCCCCGTCCCCTCACCGCCTCCTCTCCTCCAGCTCCCCGCCGCCGCCGCCGCCCGTCCCCTCCCTTGCCGCACCGCCTTTGGCTCCGGCTCCGCTTCGCTGCCTCCTCTCCCTCGCAGCACCGCCTTCGGCTCCCCTCCCTTTCAGGTTTGTAGCTCAATCAGGTAACATGAGCTTTCAGTTACATTATTATTTTATCAATGGTTCATAAACAAATGGTTAATATTTATTTTGAATATAGTTGATTTGAAAAATGTAAATGTAATAAGTATTGTGTAAATGTTTGTTATACATATATTATTATGGATAAGAGTTGGATTGATCTTCCAAATCGAACGTCTAGAGAATATTTCAATGGCATTATGCAGTTTATTGACTTCACGAGAGGATTTGAAAGTGACTATATTAGTTGTCCATGTAGAAAATGTGCTAACAGATATCAATTCACACGAGATACTGTGAGGGAGCACCTTTTCTTTAATGGATTTCTGAAAAATTATAAGAGTTGGACTCGTCATGGAGAAGAATATGTTCGTTGTCAAAATACAGATGCAGCTCAGATGGATGTTGATGCAAGGATGACTGATCCAATGCATGAAATGCTTACTGAAATGGTATGTGGGTTTGATCCTGAAGGCATTGACATCCAGAATCTTGAGACCGGTGAGATAAATCTTCGCTCTGGTGCAGATCGTGATTCGAGGAGGTTTTATGAAGTACTTGATGATGCGAAAACAGAATTATATCCTGGATGTACTTCTTACAATAAACTGTCGTTTATCGTGGAGTTGTTGCATTTGAAGACTTTGAATAATTGGTCAGACACATCATTCGACATGCTTTTGGTTTTATTGAAAAAAGTTCTTCCTGTCGATGCTAAGATTCCTGAGTCGTATTACTATGCTCGTAAGTTGACAGAGAACTTAGGTTTTACATATGAGACTATAGATGCATGTGCAAACAACTGTATGTTGTTTAGAAATGAAACTGCTCATTTGGATATCTGTACGGTTTTTGGCGCTTCCAGGTGGAAAGAGAACAGGGGAAATAAGACTCATCAAAGTCAGATTGCGGTACAGGGGAAACCGATTACCGTAAAGCAAATGCGTTACTTTCCCCTTAAACCGAGGTTGAAAAGATTTTTTATGTCATCTAAAGTTTCTAATTTAATGAGATGGCATGCAGAAAGAGTTCATGAAAGTGACATGTTAACCCACCCGGCAGACTCTCATGCATGGAAGGATTTTGATAAGAGACATCCCGACTTTGCTAAAGATGTTCGTAATGTCCGATTGGGATTGGCAGCAGATGGTTTCAATCCATTCAAGTCTATGGTTGGTGCAACTCATAGCACATGGCCCGTGGTGTTGGTTCCATATAATCTTCCTCCATGGCTTTGTATGAAGCAACAATTTATATTACTTTCCACTCTTATTGATGGACCTAAAAGTCCGGGGGATAAGATTGATGTTTACCTTTAGCCATTGATTGATGAGTTGAATGAATTTTGGGGCGATGGTGTGATGACTTATGACTGTGAAACGAATGAAATGTTCAAACTGCATGCTGCTTTATTGTGGACAATCAATGACTTCCCAGCTTATGCAAATTTATCAGGCTGGAGTACGAAAGGGGAATTTGCTTGCCCTTGTTGCAATAAAAGTAAAAAATCTGTATGGCTTAAACATTCCAAAAAATGGGCATACATGGGTCACAGGCGTTTTCTCCCTCCGCAGCACAGGTTCAGAAAGGACAGAGTGGCATTTGATGGTTCTAGAGAGTTCAGCCCAGCACCAAAGATCATGACAGGATTCGAAATGTTATCGCAGATTGAGGAAGAAAACATCCGCACAGTATATGAAATTCAGGATTTGGTGGCTCCTCCAGTACGTAATATTCGTGCTGCGGGTAGGCAGCGCAGTCACAATTGGAAAAAGAAAAGTATTTTTTATAGTCTTCCATATTGGAAAACTAACATGTTGAGGCATAATTTGGATGTCATGCACATTGAAAAAAATGTTTGTGATAACATATTGTGGACCATTTTAGGTGTCAGTGGAAAGTCAAAGGACCATGTTAATGCACGTCGTGATTTGGAAGAAATGGGTTTAAGGAAATAGTTGCATTTACAGTTAGCTGAGGGAAACAAGGCATATATGCCTGCTGCACAGTATTCGATGACTACAGAGGAGAAAGAGACATTTCTTTCCATTTTGAAGATGGTCAAGGTGCCTGATGGTTACTCTTCTAATATTTCAAAGTGTGTGAATCTGACGAGCAAGACATTGTAAGGGTTGAAAAGTCATGATAATCACATATTACTTCAGCAGTTGATTCCAATCGCAATTTGTGATTGTTTATCCCCCAATGTTGTTCAGCCCTTGATTGAGATGAGTAATTTTTTTAGACAGCTTTGTTTAAGAAATCAACAAATGAGTGATTTAAAAAGTTTGCAGGACCGAATTGTACTTACGCTTTGTCACTTTGAGAAACTTTCCCCCCCCTCATTTTTCGATGTTATGGTCCACTTAACAGTGCACCTAACTGATGAAGTAATGGCTGCTGGTCCAGTGCAATTCAGGTGGATGTATCCTATTGAACGGTATTTGAGTACATTGAAAAGATTTGTATGCAACAGAGCTCGTCCAGAGGCATCAATAGCCAATGGTTATTTGATGGATGAGTGTACTACCTTTTGTGCAGAATATCTTATGGATGTTGAAACAAAATTAGATAAGCCCTCTCAGATTCATGATGGTCCAGTTGGAGAAGGAACCACATTTGATATGGACAACATCGAGTGGATACAAGCACATCGATATATCTTGTTCAATACTCCATCAGTTGCACCATTAATGCAGTAAGTATCTTATCAATGTGCTTGTATAACTTTTACATGTTTTCTTTGCATAAGTTGATCTTTTAAACATCGCGTAATCATTTGCAGGAAACACATTAATGAGATAAAAGAAGAGATGCATCGTGCGACTGAGTTGCAAATTCAACAATCTCATTATGCGGCATTTCATGATTGGTTCAAGGATTATGTATGTATAAATTGATTTTCATTATGACTGAAGTATTAAACTAATTCTTTCTGCATATATCAGTATTGATTTTTATAAATTATGTAGGTTCGTAAGCTGAGGGAGTTAGGGGACCCCACGCTACCTGAAGTATTTATCCAACTGGCTGAGGGTCCATCTATAACGGCTCGTCGTTATAAAGCTATTGATGCTAATGGTTTTCGATTTCGCATTAAATATGTTGACGACAAACGAGCAACACAAAACAGTGGAATCGGTTGTCCCTTTGTCGATTCTGGTTATTACTATGGTCAATTGATAGACATCATTGAAGTTGTATACACACACAGTTTGAAGTACATATTGTTAAAGTGTAATTGGGTTGATCCAGTGCGTGGATGTAAAGTCGATCAATATCAGTTTTCATTGGTGAATTTTAACTATATGTTATACAGAAATAATGAACGAGTTGAGAATGAACCTTTCATCTTGACATCACAAGCGGAACAAGTATTCTTCGTTACTTTGCCTTCGGATCCAAGTTGGCAAGTTGTTGTCAAAATGTCTCGGCGAGGAGTGTTTTTATTTGAAGAAGATGAACCCGATACTGTTCCGTTTGTTTACCAACAACTTGATCAACATACCGTAGTTCAACATGAAGAAGATATTTATTGGGTCAGAGTGGCTGTTGAAGGAGAAACGGTCGATTTGCATGCTTAATGAAAGGTATAATTGTTTTCCCGCTATTCAGTAGAATGTCCTAGGATATCATAAATTATCTAATCATTTTATAAATCCTTATAAGTTTTAATCCTCACTTTTGTAAGTTAATTCAGTCATAAATATTTAGGTTGATTAACTTTCTGATTTTTTAAAATTCATTCACAACTAATTATTCAATCCATTTTTTGTTTGATTAACAGTTGTACAAGTTTGATTTATTAAGAACAATCCAATTTATCTTTTAAACACTTTGGACTCATTACTGATATTTTGTATGACTGCAGACATGTCAGGGGAAGAGGCAGAAAATCCACATCATCCATCTGAGGCATCTACGTCTCAGGGTCGAGGTATGTTTGAATGTCATTGTCTATATTTTTTATGTAATTGACATATATATATATATATATATATAACATTTGTCAATTTATATATAAAATTGTTTTCAACAGGATCAGACTCGGCTGCTTCTTCCTCTCGCAGGAGAGGCCCTGGTCGTGGCATATTATCATGGAATTCTGACACGACGATAGATGTTTCATTTGATGAGGTATTTCATCCCGTGGGACCGAATGCCCCGACATTTATTCGTCAGTTGGTTCATATCATACGTGACCCACATCGATTTCCATTGACCACGCGTGATTGGGCTTCTATCCCTCAGGACACATTAGATCGTCTATGGAGGGAGGTTCAGGTAAGAAAATAATTTTACTTTATTTTCTATTTATAAATAATACTAATATGTTTGATTATTTTCATTATAGAAAAATTTGAAAGTATGCCCTGAAGAGTTTCGGCCCGTGTGTATGAGAAAATGTCGTAAGCTGTGGAAAGATTATAAAGGCAAAGTGAAGAGGGACCACTGGGTACCAAATGTGGGTGCCCTTGACATTTTGGAAAAAGTCTCGAGAGGTGTCCTCCCGGCTCAGTGGCGTGACTTGGTTGCATATTGGTATACTGAGGGTGTTGCGGTTTGTATATTAATTATTTTGCTGTATATATATTTTCAAGAATATATGATTTGTTTGAAATTTGAATGAATTGAATGTAGGAGGTGTCAACACGCCATTCGGAGAATCGAGCGTTGCAGGGACCAGCTCACAGGCTCGGGACTCGTCACGTGTCTCAGATCCGACATGAGGTATATATTATTCATTTTTTAATTTATTAATTAATATGGTTTTGTGTTTATATTCTTTTAATATACAGTTGCGAGGGCAAGGTGCAGCAACTGATAAAATGTCGGTGTGGATAAGGACTCGTGATCGCAATGATCCAGAGGTTGCAGCATTGATAGTAAGTGTCTGTACTTACCAATAATTACATAAATCTTTATATTAACATATATATATTTATATATATTTAAATATTTCACAGGATCAATTTGAAGCTGAGTTAGAACATCTGCCAGAGGACCAGCGACAGCTTCCCATGCGACGGGATGAGATCTTTCATCGCATTATTGGTCGGGACGGGCATGGCTATAGTTTGACCTATGGAGCAGGGATTCCTCGTTCTGTAGTGTCACGCGCTGCGGTTGTCGGTCCTGCTGTTGCTCATATGACACAGCAGATGTCAGATTTTGAGGCACGACTGCACGCTTCCGAGGAGACAAATGCACAATTGACAGCTGAGGTTAGAGCACTGCGGGAATATGTGCGTCGAGCTGATGGTACAGGGGATCATACGACGCAGGTATATACTGTATTTATTTATTTAATTTAAATTATTTTTGTTATTAAAATATTTATAATGTTTATTTTTTGTAGGCACCTGACCCACCAGAAGGAGGTAGTAGTGATGGCAACGCGTGACGCACCATATATTCACGAGATATGTTTTTTGTTTTTACTGGTAGGGTTGACATTGATGTACTGTATTTATTCATTTAAGTAATGCATTATTACCATCCATGGTGGTCTTTTAAATATTTTATACACATATTGAGTTTTTGATCAGATAATCTTGAATGATTCTACATTTGAAAAAGTCGAACTAATTCCAACAGATCAATAAATCTGATATTATAGATTATGTATTATCCAATATATTTTTTATAAATTTCTGTATGGTATCGATAAAAGAAATATGTATTAATTAGATGTTATCACTTTTATTTTTCACTTTTGTAATCAATGGGATGGCCTTTGCACCCCCGGAGAGCCCCCCGCACCCCCGTACAGCCCCCCGCACCCCCGTACAACCCCCCGCACCCCCGTATTGCCCCCCGCCACCCCCGTACAGCCCCCCCCCCCCCCCCCCGCACCCCCGTACAGCCCCCCGCACCCCCGTACAGCCCCCCCGCACCCCCGTACAGCCCCCCGCACCCCCGTACTGCCCCCCGCCACCCCCGTACAGCCCCCCGCACCCCCGTACAGAACCCCGCACCCCCGTACAGCCACCCCCCCCCCCCCCCCCGCACCCCCGTACAGCCCCCCGCACCCCCGTACAGCCCCCCCGCACCCCCGTACAGCCCCCCGCACCCCCGTACTGCCCCCCGCCACCCCCGTACAGCCCCCCGCACCCCCGTACAGCCCCCCGCACCCCCGTACAGCCCCCCCCCCCCCCCCCCGCACCCCCGTACAGCCCCCCGCACCCCCGTACAGCCCCCCCGCACCCCCGTACAGCCCCCCGCACCCCCGTACAGCCCCCCGCACCCCCGTACTGCCCCCCACCACCCCCGTACAGCCCCCCGCACCCCCGTACAGCCCCCCGCACCCCCGTACAGCCCCCCCCCCCCCCCCCGCACCCCCGTACAGCCCCCCGCACCCCCGTACAGCCCCCCCCGCACCCCTGTACACCCCCCGCACCCCCGTACTGCCCCCCGCCACCCCCGTACAGGCCCCCGCCACCCCCGTACAACCCCCCGCACCCCCGTACAGCCCCCCCCCCCCCCCCCCCCCCCCCCGCACCCCCGTACAGCCCCCCGCACCCCCGTACAGCCCCCCCGCACCCCCGTACACCCCCCGCACCCCCGTACTGCCCCCCGCCACCCCCGTACAACCCCCCGCCACCCCCCGTACAACCCCCCGCCACCCCCGTACAGCCCCCGCCACCCCCGTACAGCCCCCCAACACCCCCGTACAGCCCCCGACACCCCCGTACAACCCCTCGCACCCCCGTACAGCCCCCCGCCACCCCCGTACAGCCCCCCGCACCCCCGTACAGCCCCCCGACACCCCCTTACAACCCCTCGCACCCCCGTACAGCCCCCCGCCACCCCCGTACAGCCCCCCGCACCCCCGTACAGCCCACTGATTGTGTCCGTTTCAGCAGCGCGACGCGCGTTGAAATGGCGCGTTGGGGGGTCAAAACCACCCGAACGACGTCCGAATGCCACGAAACCATACGACAACATCCGGGGCGTGAATTTTGAAATGGTCGGCCAGACGGCACCTCATTCGGAGGTGCCGTGTGACCGCGGCGGCCGGAAACGCGTTTCCGGCGCCATTAAACACCAAAACGGCGTGCGGCGGTCCAATTCGGAGCAAACGTGCTCTGAACGACCTGAAACCGCACGGGAACGATAGAAATATTATTCCTGAGATGCAGGAGGAGGTCGCACATCCATCGGACGTGCGGTGCGCGCGGCACGTCCAATTGTGTCGTTTTCAGCAGCGCGGCGCGCGCTGAAATGGCGCGTTGGGGGGTCAAAACCACCCGAACGACCTCCGAATGCCACGAAACCGTACGAAAACATCCGGGGCGTGAATTGTGAAATGCTCGGCCAGACGGCACCTCATTCGGAGGTTCCGTGTCACCGCGGAGGCCGGAAACGCGTTTCCGGCGCCATTAAACACCAAAACGGCGTGCGGCGGTCCCATTCGGAGCAAACGTGCTCCGAACGACCTGAAAACGCACGGGAACTATATAAATATTATTCCTGAGATTCAGGAGGAGGCCGCACGTCCATCGAACGTGCGGTGCGCGCGGCACGTCCGATTGTGTCGTTTTCAGCAGCGCGGCGCGCGCTGAAATGGCGCGTTGGGGGGTCAAAACCACCCGAACGACCTCCGAATGCCACGAAACCGTACGACAACATCCGAGGCGTGAATTGTGAAATGGTCGGCCAGACGGCACATCATTCGGAGGTTCCGTGTGACCGCGGCGGCCGGAAACGCGTTTCCGGCGCCATTAAACACCAAAACGGCGTGCGGCGGTCCAATTCGGAGCAAACGTGCTCCGAACGACCTGAAACCGCACGGGAACGATAGAAATATTATTCCTGAGATGTAGGAGGAGGCCGCACGTCCATCGGACATGCGGTGCGCGCGGCACGTCCGATTGTGTCGTTTTCAGCAGCGCGGCGCGCGCTGAAATGGGGCGTTAGGGGGTCAAAACCACCCGAACGACCTCCGAATGCCACGAAACCGTACGAAAACATCCGGGGCGTGAATTTTGAAATTTTCGGCTAGACGGCACCTCGTTCGGAGGTGCCGTGTGACCGCGGCGGCCGGAAACGCGTTTCCGGCGCCATTAAACACCAAAACGGCGTGTGGCGGTCCAATTCGGAGCAAACGTGCTCCGAACGACCTGAAACCGCACGGGAACGATAGAAATATTATTCCTGAGATGAAGGAGGATGCCGCACGTCCATCGGACGTGCGGTGCGCGCGGCACGTCCGATTGTGTCGTTTTCAGCAGCGCGGCGCGCGCTGAAATGGCGCGTTGGGGGGTCAAAACCACCCGAACGACCTCCGAATGCCACGAAACCGTACGACAACATCCGGGGCGTGAATTGTAAAATGGTCGGCCAGACGGCACCTCATTCGGAGGTGCCGTGTGACCGCGGTGGCCTGAAACGCGTTTCCGGCGCCATAAAACACCAAAACGGCGTGCGACGGTCTCATTCGGAGAAAACGTGCTCCGAACGACCTGAAACCGCACGGGAACGATAGAAATATTATTCCTGAGATGCAGGAGGAGGCCGCACGTCCATCGGACATGCGGTGCGCGCGGCACGTCCGATTGTGTCGTTTTCAGCAGCGCGACGCTTGCTGAAACGGCGCGTTGGGGGGTCAAAACCACCCGAACGACCTCCGAATGCCACGAAACCGTACGACAACATCCGGGGCGTGAATTGTGAAATGGTCGTCTAGAGGGCACCTCATTCGGAGGTTCCGTGTGACCGTGGCGTCCGGAAACGCGTTTCCGGTGCCATAAAACACCAAAACGGCGTGCGGCGGTCCAATTCGGAGCAAACGTGCTCCGAACGACCTGAAACCGCATGGGAACGATTGAAATATTATTCCTGAGATGCAGGAGGAGGCCGCACGTCCATCGGACGTGCGGTGCGCGCGGCATGTCCGATTGTGTCGTTTTCAGCAGCGCGGCGCGCGCTTAAATGGCGCGTTGGGGGGTCAAAACAACCCGAACGACCTCCGAATGCCACGAAACCGTACGACAACATCCGGGGCGTGAATTGTGAAATGGTCGTCCAGACGGCATATCATTCGGAGGTGCCGTGTGACCGCGGCGGCCGGAAACGCGTTTCCGGCGCCATTAAACACCAAAACGGCGTGCGGCGGTCCAATTCGGAGCAAACGTGCTCCGAACGACCTGAAATCGCACGGTAACGATAGAAATATTATTCTTGAGATGCAGGAGGAGGCCGCACGTCCATCGGACGTGCGGTGCGCGCGGCACGTCCGATTGTGTCGTTTTCAGCAGCGCGGCGCGCGCTGAAATGGCGCGTTGGGGGATCAAAACCACCCGAACGACCTCCGAATGCCACGAAACCGTACGACAACATCCGGGGCGTGAATTGTGAAATGGTCGGCAAGACGGCACATCATTCGGTGGTGCCGTGTGACCGCGGCGGCCGGAAACGCGTTTCCGGCGCCATTAAACACCAAAACGGCGTGCAGCGGTCCAATTCGGAGAAAACGTGCTCCGAACGACCTGAAACCGCACGGTAACGATAGAAATATTATTCCTGAGATGTAGGAGGAGGCCGCACGTCCATCGGACGTGCGGTGCGCGCGGCACGTCCGATTGTGTCGTTTTCAGCAGCGCGGCGCGCGCTGAAATGGCGCGTTGGGGGGTCAAAACCACCCGAACGACCTCCGAATGCCAAGAAACCGTACGACAACATCCGGGGCGTGAATTGTGAAATGGTCGGCCAGACGGCACCTCGTTCGGAGGTGCCGTGAGACCGCGGCGGCCGGAAACGCATTTCCGGCGCCATTAAACACCAAAACGGCGTGCGGCGGTCCAATTCGGAGCAAACGTGCTCCGAACGACCTGAAACCGCACGGGAACGATAGAAATATTATTCCTGAGATGCAGGAGAAGGCCACACATCCATCGGACGTGCGGTGCACGTGGCACGTCCGATTGTGTCGTTTTCAGCAGCGCGGCGCGCGCTGAAATGGCGCGTTGGGGGGTCAAAACCACCCGAACGACCTCCGAATGCCACGAAACCGTACGACAACATCCGGGGAGTGAATTGTGAAATGGTCGGCCAGACGGCACATCATTCGGAGGTGCCGTGTGACCGCGGCGGCCGGAAACGCGTTTCTGGCGCCATTAAACACCAAAACGGCGTGCGGCGGTCCAATTTGGAGAAAACGTGCTCCGAACGACCTGAAACCACACGGGAAAGATAGAAATATTATTCCTGAGATGCAAAAGGAGGCCGCACGTCCATCGGACGTGCGGTGCACGCGGCACGTCCGATTGTGTCGTTTTCAGCAGCGCGGCGCGCGCTGAAATGGCGCGTTGGGGGGTCAAAACCACCCGAACGACCTCCGAATGCCACGAAACCGTACGACAACATCCGGGGCGTGAATTGTAAAATGGTCGGCCAGACGGAACCTCGTTCGGAGGTGCCGTGTGACCGCGGCGGCCGGAAACGCGTTTCCGGCGCCATTAAACACCAAAACGGCGTGCGGCGGTCCAATTCGGAGAAAACGTGCTCCGAACGACCTGAAACCGCACAGAAACGATAGAAATATTATTCCTGAGATGCAGGAGGAGGCCGCACGTCCATCGAACGTGCGGTGCGCGCGGCACGTCCGATTGTGTCGTTTTCAGCAGCGCGGCGTGCGCTGAAATGGCGCGTTGGGGGGTCAAAACCACCCGAACGACCTCCGAATGCCACGAAACCGTACGAAAACATCCGGGGCGTGAATTGTAAAATGGTCGGCTAGACGGAACCTCATTCGGAGGTTCCGTGTGACCACGGCGGCCGAAAACGTGTTTCCGGCGCCATTAAACACCAAAACGGCGTGCGGCGGTCCAATTCGGAGCAAACGTGCTCCGAACGACCTGAAACCGCACGGGAACGATAGAAATATTATTCCTGAGATGCAGAAGGAGGTCTAACGTCCATCGGATGTGCGGTGCGAGCGGCACGTCCGATTGTGTCGTTTTCAGCAGCGCGGCGCGCGCTGAAATGGCGCGTTGGGGGGTCAAAACCACCCGAACGACGTCCGAATGCCACAAAACTGTACGACAACATCCGGGCGTGAATTTTGAAATGGTCAGCCATACGGCACCTCATTCGGAGGTGCCGTGTGACCGCAGCGGCCGGAAACGCGTTTCCGGCGCCATAAAACACCAAAACAGCGTGCGGCGGTCCCATTCGGAGCAAACGTGCTCCGAACGACCTGAAATGAGATTATTTCTTGAATCGAAGTTTCTAAATTATTATAGCACAATGATTTGATATTATATATATATTAAATATATATTAAAACATTTAAAATATATTATATATATATATATATATATTTAAAATATTGTATTTAATAGTATATATATGAATATTTATATATATATATATATATATATATATATATATTTATATTCAATTCAATAAAAAAAATTAAAAAAAAAAAATTAGAATAGCGACCGCCAATGGCGGTCGCTGCGCGGCTGCTAAAGACCTTTAGCGACCGCCAATGGGGGTCGCTAATAGCCTTATTTACAGTAGTGGTAGTCTTTTGGGGGTTTTAGGGTTTTTTTGAGTCATTTGGGGTTTTTAAGGGTTTTAAGATTTTTATAACATTTTTAGGTATTTTAAGGGTTTTTAGAGTTTTTAGTGGGTTTTTAGGGGGTTTAAGGTTTTTAGGTGTTTTTGGTTTCTAGAGATTTTTAGGGGGTTTTCAGAGGTTTTTCAGGGGTTTTTAGGGTTATTTATGTTTTCATTGATTTTTAGGGTTTTTTTGGATTTGTATGGTTTTTTTGGTTTTTTTGGTTTTTAGGGTTTTTAGGGATTTTGAGGGGTTTTTTGATTTTTCATATGTTATTAGGATTTTTAGGGGTTTTCATGTTTTTAGAGTCTTTTTTGGTTTTTATAGATTTTTTTTGGAGTTTTTAGGGTTTTTAAAGATCTTAAGAGTTTTTTAACGTTTTTAGGGTTTTAAGGGTTTTTAGAAATTTTAATGGGTTTTTAGGGTTTTTATGGGTTTTAGGGTTTTATGGTTTTTAGGGTTTTAAGGATTTTATGGGTTTTTATAGTTTTCAAGGGGTTTTCAGGGTTTTTAGGGTTTTTATATTTTCCTGGATTATAGGTGTTTCTTAGGATTTTTTTGGTTTTTAGGGTTTTTTGGTTTTTAGGGGTTTTTAGGGTTTTTAGGGATTTTGAGGGGTTTTCAGGGGTTTAAAGGTTTTTCAGGGTTTTTAGGGTATTTTGTGGTTTTTAAGTTTTTTTTGAGTTTTTAGGGTTTTTAAGGTTTTTGAGAGATTTTTAACATTTATAGGATTTTTAAGGTTTTTAAGGGTTTTAATGGTATTCAGGGTTTTTTCATGGTTTTTACAATTTTGTAAGTTTTCATGGATTTTTAGGGATTTTTAGGTTTTTAATGGTTTTTAGTGTGTTTTAGGGTTTTTAGGGATTTTGATGGATTTTTTGGTTTTCAAGGGTTTTTAGTGTTTTTCAAGTTTTTGCATTTTTTGGGGTTCTAGGGTTTTCTTTGATTTTTTAGGGGTTTTATGGTTTTTTAAAGCTTTTAAAGTTTTTAGTAGGTTTTTAGGGTTTTATGGGTTTTTAGGTTTTTTAAGGTTTTTAGGGATATTTATGGTTTTCAGGGGTTTTTTAGGGTTATTAGGGTTTTTTACATTTTCATTGATTTTTAAGGGTTTTTTTGGATTTTGTGGTTTTTATGGATTTTTGGGGTTTTTTCGGTTTTTAGGGATTTTGAGGGTTTTTAGGGTTTTTTAGAAGTTTTTTGGGTTTAAATGTTTTTTAAGGTTTTTATTTTCTTCTTGGTCTTTATGGTTTTTTTGAATTTTTAGGGGTTTTATGGTTTTTTAGAGTTTTTTAACATTTTAGGGGTTTTTTGGGTTTTTTGGGTTTTTAGGTTTTTTAGTGGTTTTTAGGGGTTTTATGGGTTTTTAGGTTTTTTTAAGGTTTTAGGGGATTTCATGGTTTTCCGACTGTTCTTGAGGTGTTAGTGTTTCTTACGTTTTCATGGATTTTTAGGGTTTTTTTGAGTTTTTTTGGATTTTGAAGGTTTTTTTTTATTTTTTAACATTTTTAGGGGTTTTAAGGGTTTTAGAGTTTTTAGTGGTTTTTTAGGGTTTTTATGGTTTTTTAGGATTTTTATGTTTTTTAGGGGGTTTTATGGTTTTCAGAGTTTTTTCAACATTTTTAGGATTTTTTACATTTTCATGGATTTTTAGGGGGGTTTTAGAATTTTTAATGGGTTTTAAGGTTTTTATGGTTTTTAGGTCAAAGAAGGCTCAGGAGCAAGTGTGCTTGGGAATTAATCCAATGTGGGAGAATTCTCCAAGGTACCCTTCTTGATTTGTTTTTGAGGGCCTCTATCGCCAAGATCGAGTCAGATTTGATCCAAAGGAGCTTCCACCAAAACTGATTCACAAAATGAACCACTTTGATCATTTACCAAAGCTATGCCTGATAAGGACATTTCGAGTTTTTAGTGGTTTTGAGGGTTTTCAGGGGTTTTCGGGGTTTTTTAGGGTCTTTTTGGTTTTTATTATTTTTTGAGTTTTTTTAGGTATTTAAGGTTTTGTAGAGTTTTTAATGTTTTAGGGGTTTTAAGTATTTTTTTAGATTTAAGTGGTTTTTAGGGGTTTTATAAGTTTTAACTATTTGTTAAGGTTCTTAGAGGGTTTTATGGTTTTCAAGGTTTTTTCAGGGTTTTTTGGGTTTTTTACGTTTTCATCGATATTTAGGGGTTTTTTTGGAATTTTATGGTTTTTAGGGTTTTAGGGGTTTTCAAGTGGTGTTAGGGGCTTCCAGGGTTTTAGGGTATTTTTTGGGTTTTGTGGTTTTTTTTGAGTTTTTAGGGTTTTAAGGTTTTTCTTGATTTTTTAACTTTTTTAGGGGGTTTAATGGTTTTTAGATTTTTTAGTCGTTTTTAGAATTTTTATGGGTTTTAGGGTTTCTTAAAGTTTTTAGGGGTTTTATGGTTTTCAGTGTGTTTCCATGTTTTCTTACTTTTTCGTGGATTTTTAGGGGTTTTTTTTGTATTTTTATAGTTTTTAGTGTTTTTAGGGGTTTAGGGTTTTTTATGTTTTTTTTTGGGGGGGGGGGGGGTAGGTGTTTTAGAGTTTTTTTAATGTATTTTTGTGTTTTTAGGGTTTTTGGAGTTTTTAGTGATTTTTTGAATTTTTATGGATTTTTAGGGGGTTTTAGGTTTTTAGAGGTTTTATGGTTTTTCAGGGTTTTTTAGGGTTTTTTGATATTTTTACATTTTGATGGATTTTAGGGGGTTTTAGGATTTTTAGGGTTTTTTGGGTTTCTTGGGTTTTAGGGGTTTTCAGGGGTTTTTAAGGGTTTTTTATGATTTTTTGAGTTTTTTAACGTTTTTATGGGGTTTTAGAGTTTTTTTAACTTTCTTAGGGGTTTTAAGGGTTTTATATTTTTAGTGGTTTTATGGTTTTTATGGGTTTCTAGGGTTTGTTAATGTTTTTAGGGGTTTTATTATTTTGAGGGTTTTTTTAGGGTTTTTGGTTTTTTTGGATTTTTATGTTTTTTAAGGTTTTTAGATACTTTTTGGGATTTTTTGTTTTTTTTTGAGTTTTTAAGGGTTTTAGGGGGTTTTAGAGTTTTTTTCATGTTTCTAGGGGATTTAGGGGTTTTAGAGTTTTTGGTTGTTTTTTGGCTTTTTGTGGGTTTTAATGGGTTTTTTGGGTTTTTTACTTTTTTTTAGGGTTTTTATGGTTTTAAGGGGGTTTTCGGGGTTTTTATGGTTTTTTACGTTTTCACGTATTTTAAGGGTTTTTATTCTTTTTATAGTTTTAGGGGTTTTGGTTTTTTTAGGGTTTTTAGGGTTTTAAGGGGTTTTTAGGATTTTTAGGGGTTTTTAGGGCTTATATGGTCTTTTTGGGTTCTGAGGGGTTTGTTGAGTTTTTTCTGGTTTTAAGGTTTTTTAGATTTTTTTTACATTTTGAGGGGTTTTAGAATTTTTAGTGGTTTTAGGGTTTTTTGGGTTTTTACGGTTTTTAGGGAATTTTACATTTTCATGAAATTTTAGGGTTTTTTAGAATTTTTATGGTTTTTATAGATTTTGAGGGCTTTTATGGTGTATTTGGGGTTTTTAGGGGGTTTTGGGTTCTTAGGTCTTTTGGGGTTTTAGGTTTTTTTTATTTTTAGGATTTTTAATGGGTTTTAGAGTTTTTTAACATTTTTAGGGGTTTTAAAGGTTTTCTAATTTTTTAATGGTTGTTTATATTTTTTATTGTTGTTTAGGGTTTTATAAAGTTTTTAGGGGTTTTATGGTTTTTAGGTGTTTTATGGGTTTTTAGGGTTTCTTAAATTTTCATGGATTTTTAGGGGGTATTTTATGTTTTTTATGGTTTTTAGTGTTTTTAGGGTTTTTAGGGATTATGAGAGTTTTTAGGGTTTTTTAGGGTTTTTTTAGTGTCTTTTTTTGGGTTTTCGGGTTTTTTTAGTTTTTTAGGGTTTTTAAAGTTTTTATGAGTTTTTAACGTTTTTAGGAGTTTTAAGGGTCTTTGAGATTTTAGTGGTTCTTTAGGGGTTTTTAGGATTTTTTAAGGTTTTTATGGCGTTTTATGAATTTCAGGGGTTTTTCAAGGTTTTTAGGTTTTTTACATTTTCATGGATTTTAAGGGTTTTTTAGGATTTTTACAAGTTTTAGGTGTATTTAGGATTTTTAGGGTTTTTTGGTTTTTTGGGTTTTTAGGGGTTTTAGGTGTTTTCAGGGTCTTTTTGGTATTTTGGGGGGTTTTTTATTTGTTAATATTTTAAGGTTTTTTAGAGTTATTAATGTTTTTAGAGGTTTAAAGGGGTTTTAGTGTTTTTTTAAAATGTGAGACATGAGTTGGTCACCCAAACCATACCCCTGTATAAATTATTAAATAGATCAAAATTTACAAGTAGAACACGAGGTGTATTATGCACACACCAACCAGGAATTGAAAGAGATTACAAAGAATAATGAACAAATAGAAAAAATGAAAAATTACCTTCAGAGGAGTCCATTTTTCAGCAATAGAAGAATACATGCAATGTTCGGCCATCCAAAGGTGAAAGCATGCTTGTCATATCCAATTTGAAGTGAACTAGAGAATGATAAACAAGGTCTAGGGATTCCACTTCTCAACTAATTCCTGACTCAAGGAGATGTCAATCTTAAATCACATCATGTTTGATCTAGGAGACGTAGAAATACTCCAAACAGAAAAATTTTTAATCTTCAAGAAAGTCCAATTTTCAGCCTTTAGAATTCCAAATGCTGACAATATTCAAAGACAGATTAACCCAGTATGAAGGAACCACAATATCTTATGCACTAGTACTTCCTTCTTCATGAGGGAAGAAACTCCAATATTGCACAATAGTGATCCAATAGCCTCTTGTAAAACAATACCAGTAGGAAAATCAGGCGAACCAACTGTACGAAAATAACGTTTTATGGATGTCAGATGCATCTGAATGAAATTGCAACTGATTCAAACAACTGAGAAGGAATCCAAGCTTCTAGAAAGGCGGTATTACCATGTTTACAACACAAAGAGAAAAAATAGATTGCTGAGAGAGGATTTTCAGATCAGTGCTAGTATATGTAAGGGTCAAACATCTTTGGTTTTCAAATAGAGTCATAAAATGAAAAACCATTCTACAAAGTTGATGTATAGAGGCCCCAATAGAGTCTAAGAAAACCAGAATCCATATCTCATTGCCAAGGAATATCTTTTTAACTCGGATTGATCAAGACATTGGGGTTAATCATTACTTTTTCCCTTTTTCTAGCTCTCAAATTTAATAAATCCTCCTCCAGTTGACATTTGTTGTCAATGTCTTCTTGCAAAGATTCATCATAATCTGACTTCATAGCCTCTTTATCCCCATGATCTTCAGGTATGGGAGTTATTTTCTTTTTCTCCTTATAGGTCATGGGGCTGTGTAAAATCTTAGCAATACAGAGGTTTGTAGATTGAGGATTTGAAACATCCTTGGAGCTTAAGATGTTAGTGTTATCATTAAGAATATTTTCCTGGGCAGTAGGGGTCACCTTTGGAGCATTCTTTTCTACCCAAATCGACTTGAAGTGGGGGAGGGGGTGGGGGGATTGCTTTAAATATCACATCCAGTATGACCAATTCTTAGGCATTTTTTACAAAAGGCTGGAATGTTTTCAAAGAACCTATATTTTATAAACCCATTATCCCCATTTTGAATCCAAAATTACGATGGAAACACTTGAGAAATGTAAATTTCAGAGCATATCCTAGAAACTGAGGATCGTGACAAGTTCAATGTAGCCGCGTCAAGCTTTAGAGGATGACCAAAGATTCCAGTAATGGAAAATAAAGCATTCTACTTGAAAAGTTGCAGAGGCAATCCTAGGAATCCATGCCAGATAGGAACAAACGTTCTTTTAATAACTCCCGAAAGACCACAAACCATGAGTCCACAGTCTATAGTAATTGGTTTCAAATAAAACCAAAAAATAACATGCAAGGAGTTCAATAATCCAATATGGAAATTTCTGAATCCTGTGTTTTCCAAGATTTTGTGAAGAAACAATAAAGAGGGTCGACATTTTGTAAATTTACCAACTAGAGAAAAACAAAGATCCATAGAGAGAAGATGTGCCTCTTCTTTTGAGAATGAAATCACTGATAATCCTCGATGCATGTATTTTTATGGTATTTTAGGGGTTTTTAGGTTTTAGGGTTTTTTATGGATTGTAGGGGGTTTTCAGGGTTTTTAGGGTTTTTGACATTTCCATGAATTTTTATGGGTTTTTTAGGATTTGTACATTTTTATGGTTTCTAGTGTTTTTAGTGATTTTGATGGTTTTTAGGGTTTTTAGGGTTTTTTATAGTCTCTTATGTTATTAGGTTTTATCTGAGTTTTTAGTGTTTTTAAGGGTTTTAACAGTTTTTAATGTTTTCTGTGGTTTTAAGGGGTTTTATGGGTTTTTAGGGTTTAAGGTTTTAAAATGTTTTTATTATTTTTTGGGTATTTTCAGGGTTTTTATGGATTGTTACATTTTCTCGGGGTTTTTTTGGGTTTTTTAGGATTTTTATGGTTTTTAAGGGGTTTTTGGGTTTTTTGGGATTTTGAGGGTTTTTAGGGGTTCTCAAAAGGGTTTTTAGGGGTTTTAGGGGTTTTATAAGTTTTTAGGGTCTTTTTTAGTTTTTAGATTTTTTTTGATTTTTTTAGACACTTTAACGTTTAAAAGGGTTTTAGGGGTTTTAGATTTTTTAGTGGTTTTTATGTTTTTTATGAGTTTTTAGGATTTTTAAGGTTTTTATGGGTTTTATGGTTTTCAGGGTTTTTTGGGGTTTTAGGGTCTTAAATTTTTCATGGATTTTTAGGGGTTTCTAAGAATTTTTTAGGGTTTTTAGGATTTTTTATGTTAGGGAATCTCAATGGATTTTAGGGTTTTTTGGGGTTTTCAAGGTTTTTAGGGTCTTTTTGGGGTTTTTAGGGTTTTATTTTTGAGTTTTTTGGGGTTTAAAAGGTTTCTGAGAGTTTTTTAATATTTTTAAAGGTTTTAATGAATTTTAGAGTTTTTAGTAGCTTTTAGGGTTGTTATGGGTTTTTATTTGTTTTTAATGTTTTTAGGGGTTTTTATAGTTTTAAGGGGTTTTTCAGAGTCTTTAATGTTTTTTATAATTTTATGGATTTTTAGGGGGTTTTTTATTTTTATGGTTTTTAGATTTTTAGGGTTTTTACTAATTTTGATGGATTTTATGGGTTTTCAAGGGTTTTTAGGGTTTTTAGTGTTTCTCAGGGTTTTTATTATCTTTTTTGTTATTTAGGATTTTTTGAGTTTTTTTGGGGTTTTAAGGTTTTTTTGAATTTTTTTAATGTTTTTAGGGGTTTTATGGTTTTTTAGAGTTTTTACGGTTTTTAGGGGTTTTAGGGGGTTTTATGGGTTTTTACGGTTATTTGTGGTTTTAAGGTTTTTATTGGTTTTTAGGGTTTTAAAATATTTTTTGGGGGTTTTATGGTTTTTAGGGGATTTCAGGGTTTTTAGTGTTTTTTACGTCTTCCTGGAATTTTAGGGGGGTTTTATGATTTTTATGGTTTTTAGGGTTCTTTAGGGGGTTTAGTATTTTGATGTTTTTTTGGATTTTCAGGGTTTTTAGAGTTTTTAGTGGTTTTTAGGGTTTTTTTATTTTTTTTGGTTTTTAGGGTTTTCTACAGTTTTTTACGTTTTTAGTGGGTTTTTTAGTTTTAATGGGATATTAGGATTTTTAATGTTTTTAGGGTTCTTAGGGTCTTTAGAGTTTTTTATGTTTTCTATGGTATTTTTTGGTTTTTTGATTTTTTTTTGAATTTTTAGGGGTTTTAATGTATTTTATAGTTTTTTAATGTTTTTAGGGGTTGGAAGGGCTTTTAGAGTTTTTAGAGTTTTTTTATGGGTTTTTAGTCTTTTTTAATGTTTTAAGGTTTTTTTATGGTTTTTAGTTGTTTTTTCCGGGTTTTTTACATTTTCATGGATTTTTAGGTGGTTTTTAGGATTTTTATGGTTTTTAGGGTTTTCTGGGTTTTTAGGGTTTTAGGGTGTTTTCGGCTTTTTTGGGATTTTTTTTAGTTTTTTTGGGTTTTTAATGTTTTTTAGAGTTTTTAACAATTTTAGTGGTTTTAAGGGTTTTTAAAAAAAATTAGTGTTTTTTAGGGTTTTGATGTGTTTTTAGGGTTTTTATGGTTTTTAAGGTTTTTTATGTTTTCAGGGGTTTTTCAGTATTTTTAAGGTTTTTTACATTTTCATGGATTTTTAGAGATTTTTATGGTTTTATGGTTTTTAGGTTTTTAGGGTTTTTTGGGATTTTGAGGGTTTTTATGGTTTTTAGTGTTTTTAGAGTTTTTTAGGGTTTTTAGGTTCTTTTTTGTTTTCTAGGGGGGTTTTGAGTTTTTTAGGCTTTTTAGAATTTTTATTGGTTTATTTTTATTGGTGTTTAAGATTTTTAAGATTTTTAGGGGTTTTTGGTTTTTAGGGTGTTTTGGGATTTTTAGATTTTCATGGATTTTCTAGGTCTTTAAGGATTTTATTTTTTTAGGTTTTTTCGGATTTTTTGGGATTTTGAAGGTTTTTAGGGTTTTTAGGGTTTTTAGGGGTTTTAGTATAATTAGGGGGTTTTAGGGTTTTTAGGGACATGGAGGGCTTTTAGTTCTATTTAGGGTTTTTAGGGTCTTCTTAACTTTTTAGGGTTTTGATTTTTTTAGGTTTTTAAGGGTTTTTAGAGTTTTTAATGTTTTTTGGGGTTTAAAGGGTTTTCGGAGTTTTAAGTGGTTTTGAGGGGTTTTATGTGTTTTTAGGGTTTCCTGATGTTTTTAGGGGTTTGTGGTCTCCAAGGGGTTTTCAGGGTTTTTACGAGTTTTTAGGGGTTTTCAATGGTTTTAGGGTTTATAGTGTTTTTTGTGTCTTTTAGGATTTTTAGGGGTTTTTAAAGTTTTTAGTGGCTTTTTATGGTTTTATGGGATTTTAGGGTTTTTTATGATTCTTAGGTCATTTTATGGTTTTCAAGGGATTTTATGTTTTCATGGGTTTTTAGGGAGGTTTATGATTTTTATGGATTTTTGGGGTTTTAGTGTTTTTAGGGATTTTAAGGGTTTCGTGGGTTTTTAGGGAGTTTTATGAATTTTATGGGTTTTAGTTTTTTTTCGGGGGTTTTAGGGATTTTGAGGAGTTTAGGGGTTTTTTGGTGTTTTTAGGGGTTTTAGGAGTTTTCCAGGTTTTTTTTGGGGGTTTTGGGTTTTTATGGTTTTTTAAAGTTTTTTTAACATTTAATGAGTTTTAATGTCTTTAAAATTTTAATGGTTTTAGGGTTTTTATAGGTTGTTAATGTTTTTATGGATTTTAGGAGTTTTAATAGTTATCTATGGGTTTTCAGGGTTTTTTATGTTTTCATTAATTTTTAGGGGGTTGTATGATTTTTATTACTTTTAGGATTTTTGGGGATTTTGAGGGTTTTAGGGTTTTTCAGATGGTTTTAGTGTTTTTAGGCATTTTAGTGTTTTTTTGAGTTTTTTAGGGTTTTTAATATTTTCTATAGTTTTTTAATTTTTTTTGGTTTTTTAGGTCTTTATAGTTTCAAGTGGGTTTTTAGGGTTTTTAAGGTTTTTAGGACTTTTAGGTATTTTTATGGGTTTTTAGTGTTTTTTTAAATTTTTCTGGATTTTTATGGGGTTTTTAGAATTTTTATGGTTTTTAGGTTTGATGGGTTTTAGGGTACTTCAATGATTTTTAGTAATTTTATGACTTTTTGGGGTTTTTAGGATTTTTTTCGGTTTTAGGGTTTTTTTTCTATTTTTAGGGCTTTTAAAGTTTTTTAGAGTTTTTTATTGTTTTTAGTGGTTTTATGGTTTTTTTGGGATTTTAGTAGTTTTTAGGGTTTTTATGGGTTTTATGGGTTTTTAAGGTTTTTAGGGGTTTTATGGTTTTTTATGTCTTCTTGGATTTTTCACGGTTTTTATGATTTTTATGATTTTTAGTGTTTTTGAGAGTTTTGTGGATTTCGAGGGGTTTTAGTGTTTTTTAGGGGTTTTAGGGTTATAGGGGTGTTTAGGGTTTTCTGGGTCTTTTGGGGGTTTTAGGGTTTTTTTAGTTTTTTAGTGTTCTTAAGGTTCTTAGAGTTTCTTAACATTCTAAGGGGTTTTATGGGTTTTAGAGTTTTTAGTGGGTTTTAGTGTTTTATGGGTTTTTAGTGTTTTTATGGTTTTTAAGGGTTTTAAAAATTTTAGGGGTTTTCAGGGTTTTTAGGGTTTTTTACATTTTTAAGGATTTTTAGGGGTTTTAATGATTTTTATGGTTTTAAGGGATTTTTAGAGTTTTTAGGAATTTTTATGGTTTTCAGGGTTTTTTCAGGGTTTTTCAGGGTTTTTAGGGTATTTTTTGTTCTTAGGGTTTTTTTAGTTATTAGGGGTTTTAAGGATTTTTAGAGTTTTTTATTGTTTTAGTGGTTTTGAGGGTTTTTAGAGTCTTTATTGGATTTTATACCTTTTAAGGTTTTAATGGGATTTTATGGTTTTCAGGGTTTTTACATTTTTAATGATTTTTAGGTGTTTTTAAGGATTTTTATGGTTTTTAGGGATTTTAGAGATTTTGAGGGGTATTAGTATTTTTATTAGTTTTTAGGTTTTTTAGAGAATTTCAATGTTTTTAATGTCTTTTTTGGTTTTTAGGGGTTTTTTCAGTTTTTTAGGGTTTTTATGGTTTTTCAGAGTTTTTTAACGTTTTTAGGGGTTTGAAGGCTTTTTAGAGTTTTTAGTGGGTTTTATGTTGTTTTAGGGTTTTAGGGTTTTCAAGGATTTTAGGGGGTTTTATGGTTTTTAGGGATTTTCCAGGGTTTTTAAAATTTTTATGTTCACATGGATTTTTAGGGTTTTTTAGGATTTTTATGGTTTTATGTTTTTAGGGGTTTTAGGGATTTTGAGGGTTTATTTTTTAGGGGTTTTTAGGATTTTCAGTGTTTTTATGGTCTTTTTGGGTTTTTATAGTTTTTTAGAGTTTTTTATTATTTTTAAGGTTTCTTTATAGTTTTTTAACTTTTTATGCGTTTTAAGGGTTTTTAGTATTTTTTTTTTGTTTTTAGGGGTTTTTATGGTTTTTAGGGCAAGGAAGATGCGAGGGTCGGGCTATTCCCGACCCCCCCCCCCAAATTTATTAAAAGAAAAAAAGAGACACAGCTGACAAGGGTGGGGAGGGGTCAATCGACCCACACCCAAAAACCCTTAACGACCCAAGACAAAAGACCCAAAAAAAAAGAAAAATCAAGAACGAAAAAAGAAAAAACACAAAAAACAAAGCATCCACCACCATCATCCAGCATCCACCAGCATCCAGTAGCTCACAACTAACCAACAACTAGCATCCAAACTCAAATAGCAATCCACATCCAGCAGCAGCACAATCATAAACCATAGCTTCAGTACCTCCCATCCATGCAGCAACCAGCATCCAGAGCCGCGAGAATCCAATATCACAGAACCACCAAAATCCAACATCACATAACCACCAGCGTCCAATCTCACATGATCCAGCATCCAACACCTCCTCACCAAGGAGATCCACCATACAAAGCACCGTCATCCAGCATTCACCAGCAAAGTACATCAACCAGCACCAAATAATACAATAGCCAACAACTCTCGATGCTCCACACCCCACCACAGAGCTAATAACACACCACCAACACCCAAACCCAGGACCAGGCCGCAGAACCCAGGACCCAAAAGACAGAAACTAGCTCCAGGAAATCGCCCCAGCAGAATCGCGTAGCATCACTAGACCATGCCTAAAATTCCCCAGAAAATCCAGTAACCAGAACCCACAATGGCTCATTTCCAGCACCGCTACCAAAGAACCATGGGTCTTAAGACTCAAAGACTTCCAAACAGAATCAGCATCAACAGCGAGCAGCAAGGGCAGAATCATACGCACCTGAAAATGAAATTTCCACACAAACCGATGCCAAGCCACTATCATTTGTGCCCCTTTCAACCCTTGAGCAGATCTAAGAGCCCCCATCACCACCTTACCAAAACGCATAGAATAACGAAGTAGCAAAACAGGAAAGATCGCCCATCGTTGTGGCCAGAATCCGCATTGCCGGTACACCATGCTCCATCGTTGAGACTGCAAACTCCGTTGACTTGCCTGAGGTCCCAGATCTGCGACGTCAAACCCAATCCGTGATAGTTTTTGGGTTGTTAGGTATTTTAAGGGTTTTTATAGGGTTTTAGGGTTTCTAGGTTTTTTTAGGGATTTAAGGGTATTTTGGGTTTTTAGGGGGTTTTTTTTTTAGGGTTTTTAAGGTTTTTTGTATTTTTTTAACATTTTTATGGTTTTTATGTTTTTAGGGGGTTTTATAGTTTTCAAGGGCTTTTCAGGGTTTTAAGGTTTTTTAATTTTTCTTGGATGTTTAGGGATTTTTTAGGTTTTTATGGTTTTTATAGTTTTTTGGGGTTTTTAGCAATTTTTGTAGAGTTTTTTGGTTTTTTCAGGTGTTTTTAGGGGTTTTCAGGGTTTTTAGGGTCGTTTTTGGTTTTTATGGGTTTTTATAGATTTTTAACGTTTCTAGGGATTTAAAGGGATTTTAGATTTTTTAGTGGGTTTTTAGGGTTTTTATGGGGTTTTATAATTTTTAAGGTTTTTAGGGTTTTTATGGTTTTCAGGGGTTTTTCAAGGTTTTTTAATATGTTTTTTTTATTTTTAGCGGTTTTTTAGGATTTTTATGGTTTTTAAGGTTTTCAAGGTTTTTATGGATTTCGAAAGGTTTTAGGGTTTTTCAAGGGATTTAGGGTTTTTAGGGTTGTTCATGTTGTTTAGGGTCTTTTTGGGTTTTTAGGGTTTTTTTTGAGTTTTTTACGGTTTTTAGGGTCTTTTTTAGGGTTTTTTGCGTTTTCCTGGATTTTTCGTGGTTTTTTAGGATTTTTGTGGTTTTTATTGATTTTAAGGGGTCTTAGGGTGTTTTTTTTGGGGGGGGGGGGGGTAGGTTAGGGTTTTTATTATCTTTCAATGGTTTTAGGGTCCTTTCAATTTTTTAGATTTGTTTTGAGTTTTTCTATGGTTTTTAATCTTTTTTAGAGTTTGTTAGCATTAATCAGTTTTTAAGCTTTTTAGAGTTTTAGTGGGTTTTAGGGGTTTTATTGGTTTGTAGGGTTTTTAAGGTTTTAGGGGGTTTATGGTTTTCAAGGGTTTTCATAGTTTTTAGGGTTTTTTAAGTTTTCATTGATTTTTATGGGGGTTTTAGGATTTATGATATTTTTTCATTTTTTAAGGTTTTTAGGGATTTTGATTGTTTTTAGGGTTTCTAAGGGTTTTTTTAGTTTTTAGGGTTTCTCTGGGTTTTTAGCGTTTTTTTGGATTTTAGGTTTTTTTTGAGATTTTTAGGGTTGTTAAGGTTTTTTAGAGCTTTTGACATTTTTAGGGGTTTAAGGGTTTTAACAATTTTTAGTGGTTTCTTATGATTTTTATATGTTTTTAGGATTTTTGTAAGGTTGTATGGTTTTCACGATTTTGAGATTTTTTTTGTGTTTTCATGGATTTTTTTGGGGTTTCTTATGATTTTTATGGTTTTTCAGGGTTTTAGGGTCTTTTGGGTTTTTAGGGTTTTTTGAGTTTTTTAGGGTTTTTATGGTTTTTAGAGTTTTTAACGTTTTTAGGGATTTAAAGGGTTTTTAGTGGTTTTTGGGTTTTCTTTTGAGTTTTTCGGAATTTTTAAGGTTTTTAGGTGTTTTATAATTTTTAGAGGTCTTTTAAAGTTTTTACGGTTTTTTAAGTTTTCATGGATTTTTTGTGATTTTTTAGGATTTTTATGGTTTCTATAGTTTTGAGTGTTTTAGAGATTCTATGGATTTTTAGGGTTTTTTTTGGGTTTAGATTTTTTGCAGTATTTTAGGGTCTTTTTGGTTTTTAGGGCTTTTTGGAGATTTTTTGGGTTTTTAATGTTTTTTGGAGATTTTAAAGTTTTTAGGGGGTTTAAGTATATTAAAAGTTTTTTAGTAGTTTTTTAGAGTTTATATGGGTTTTAGTGTTTTTACGGTTATTAGGGGGTTTTATGTTTTTCAGGGGGCTTTTAGGGTTTTTAGAGTTTCTAATGTTTTCATAGATTTTTAGGGGTTTTTTAGGATTTTTATGGTTTTTGGGATTTTTTGGGTTTCTAGGGATTTAGGGGGTTTTTTAGGGGTTTTCAGGGTTTTTTTTGTTTTTCAGTATTTTAAGGACTTTTTAGGTTTTAGTTTTTATTTTGAATTTTTAGGGTTTTTAATATTTTTAGAGTTTTTAAACATTTTTAGGGGTTTGAAAGATTTTTTAGATTTTTTATTATGTTTTTAGGGTTTTTATCGATTTTTAGTATTTTTTTGGTTTCTAAGGGTTTTTGTGGTTTTTGGGGGTTTTTGGGTTTTTAGGGGTTTTTAAGCATTTTTTGGTTTTAGGGTTTTTAGAGTTTTTAGGTATTTTTGAGGGTTTTTATTCATTTTTGGGGGGTTTGGGGGTTTTAACGGTTTTATGGGTTTTAAGGGTTTTAGGGCCTTTTAGATTTTTTAGGAGTTTTTTGGTATTTTTTGGGTTTTTTGGGATTTTAAGTTTTTTAGAGATTTTTAATATTTTTATGGATTTTAAGATTTAATTTTTTCAAGGGGTTTTTAGGGTTTTTTATGTTTCCATGGATTATTAGGGGTTTCTTAGGATTTTTTTTTTGTTTTTAGGGTTTTTAGGTTTTTCTTGCATTTTGAGGGTTTTTAGGTGTTTTCCAAGGTTTTTAGGGATTTTACAGTTTTTTCAAGGTTTTTAGGGTCTTTTTTTTATTTTTAGGGATTTTTTAGTTTTTAGGGTTATTATGGTTTTTATTTCTTTTAGGGGTTTAAAGGGTTTTTAGAATTTTTAGTCGGTTTTTAGGGTTTTTAAGGTTTTTATGGGTTATTAGGGTTTTTTAATGTTTTTAGGGATATTTATGGTTTTTAGGGGGTTTTCATGGTTTTTAGGTTTTTTTATGATTTCATGAATTTTTAGGGTTTTTTGTATTTTTTTGGTTTTTTGGGTTTTTAGGGATTTTAGGGATTTTAGGGATTGTGAGGGGTTTTAAGGGTTTTTCAGGGTTTGGAGGGTTTTTAGTGTTTTTTAGGTTTCTTTGGTCTTTTTTGGTTTTTAGAGTTTTTTTGAGTTTTTTAGGGTTCTTAAGGTTTTTCGAGTTTTTTAACATTTTTATGGGGTTTAATGGTTTTTGAATTTTTAGTGGTTTTATGGTTTTTATAGGTTTTTAGGGTTTTTAAGGTTTTTTATTGTTTTTAGTGGTTTATCATGGTTTTTAAGGGTTTTTAAGGGTTTTTAAATTTGTAAGAAATTTTAGGGTTTTTTTGGATTTTATGGTTTTTAGTGTTTTTAGGGATTTTGAGGGTTTTAGGGGTTTTTACTTGTTTTTAGGGTTTTTAGGATTTTTTAGGGTTTTAGGGTGTTTTGGGTTTTTACTGTTTTTTGAGTTATTTAGGGGTTTAATGTATTTTAGAGTTTTTTAACATTTTTAGGGGTTTAAATGTTTTTTAGAGCTTTTAGTATTTTTTTGGGTTGTTATGGGTATTTAGGGTTTTAAAGGATTTTAGGGGTTTTTAGGAGTTTTTTTGTATTTTTGGGGATCCCTACATTTTCATGGTTTTTTAGGGACTTTTACGAATTTTATAAATTTTAGGGGTTTTAGGGGTTTTAGGGATTTTAAGGGGTTTTAGGGGTTTTCATGCGTTCTTAGAATTTTTAGGGTTTTTTGGGTTTTTGGACATTTTTTGAGTTTTTAGGGTTTTAAAGGTTTTTTTTTGAATTTTTTAATCTTTTAGGGGTTTAAAGGGTTTTTAGAGTTTTTAGTGGGGTTTTAGGGTTTATAGGTTTTTAATGTTTTTAGGGTTTTTTATGGTTTTCAAAATTTTTATGGGTTTATATGGTTTCATTGATTTTTAGGGTTTTTTTAAGAATTTTATGATTTTTAGATTTTTTAGGGATTTTGGGAGTTTTTAGGGGTTTTTAGAGGGTTTTGGTATTTTAGGGTTTTTAGGGTCTTTTGGGGGGTTTAGGCATCTTTTTTGAGTTTTTTTAGTGTTTTAAAGGGTTTAAGTGTTTTTTAACATTTTTAGGGGTTTTAAGGGTTTTTAGAGTTTTTATGCCATTTATTGAATTATGGATTTTTAGGGTTTTTTATGGTTTTTTGGGGGTTTTCAGGGTTTTTATGGTTTTTAGGGTTTTTTTGTTTGCATGGATTTTTAGGGGTTTTTTAGGATTTTTATGGTTTTAGGTTTTTTAAGTGTTTTAGGGATTTCGAGGGTTTATATGGGTTTTTAGGGGTTTTATGGGGTTTTACTATTTTTAGTGGGCTTTTAGTTACTTTTTGGGGTTTTAGGGTTTTTTAAGGTTTTTAAGGGTTTTTATGGTTTTTTGGGGCAAGGAAGATGTGAGGGTTGGGCTATTCCCGCCCCCCCCCCAAATTTATTAGAAAAAAAAAGAGGACACAACAGACAAGGGAGGGGAGGGGTCAAATGACCCACGCCCAAAAACCCCTACAACCCACACCAAAAAAAGAAAAACCAAGAAAGAAAAGACTCAAGGACCAGACACAACAACAGCATCATCATGTCACATCCATCCAGTACCAGCATCCAGCATCACCACATCCAACCATCACATCAACACACCAGCAGCAACACGTCCAAAGCAACCAGCCCCAGCTACCAACAACACCAAATCTGACATCACAGCCAATCACACCCAGCAACATCAAACCACAGCACAAGAACCAGAACCAAAAGCATTCATCAACATCTCCCAGCAAACGGCAACCAGCAACTAGCAGCACAACAGAAAACTCATCTGCAGCAGCAAAAAATAACCAAACAAATAACCAAACAACCACAAGCAACATCCACCAAATAGCATTCAACAACAAGTAAAAAGTGCAGCCTTTCCCCAACCAGCCTCCATTCACACCCTTTCCAGCAACCATCATGTTCTCCCCAGGAGGGTCCAGTCTTGCAGCAAGCTCATGATCCAGCATCAAAAGTAAATCACAACCAAACTAAGTATCATCACCACAGTGGCCAAAAAGAGCACATAAGGCACCTACAAAGTCCAACATAGCATCCAGAAACCAGTAGAAATCCAGATGTTCGACAGTAGCATGAAAAGAAGTGAGTTGAAAACGAACCTGCAAAACCAAGACACATCGGCGAAAGCTTGACCCATCTTGGCTCCACCAGAACCGCCTCCCAGAGCATTGAACATGGATGCCACAACGAAGAGAAGAATCCAGATCTTCCAAGGAAGAGCTAAATCTCTACAAGATCCCAGCCAACTTGATGACAGGCCTTTCCCAGACTGGATCGCCGAATCCCGACTCCATCAAGCGCCTGCTGCATCTCCCGCAAGATCACCAGGGGAGGATACCTCTCGGGAAGAACACCAACCGCAACCTCGGAGATATCCTCGTATCGAGCGTTCCAACACTGACGAAGAATCCCTAGATCCTGCTGACCCATCTGTAGACACATCAGATCTAAAAGAACAGCCCTGAAAGGCTGAAATCCATAAGGGATCTTGGCTTCCAAGGAATCAACAGCATCACCAGAAACCAGATCAGAAAGATCCGACGAACAGAAACGCCACACAACCCAGGCCAGGAAGTCACCGCCTTTCCCTGATAAGAAATGCCAAAATCCATCGCCAGCCAGAAACCACCTTGTCACCCACAAACGCACAAGGAGGAAGACCGCACGAACCAAAAACCATCCACAGCACCCAACCGGAGGATATCGCTAAAGACGCTGAGAAGGATTCCATGAGGACACCCTGAAGATTGTCGCATCGGGAGGGAGAGACCAGGAGACAGCGGTGGCATTTTTCTCAGCTTTTATGGTTTTCAGGGGTTTTTCAAGGTTTTTAGGGTTTTCTATGTTTTCATGGACTTTTAGGGGATTTTTAGGATTTTTATGGTTTTTAGAGTTTTTAATGATTTTATGGGTTTTTAGGGTTTTTAGGGGTTCTGAGGGGTTTTTAGGGTTTTTCAGTATTTTAGGGTCTTTTTGGGATTTTAAGGGATTTTTTTAGTTTTTTACGGTATTAAAGGTTTTTATAGATTTTTTAACATTTTTATGGGTTTAAGGGATTTTAGAATTTTTTTGATTTTTTTTGGTTTTATGTGTTTTTATTATTTTTATGGTTTTTTTGTGTTTTTTGTTATTTTTAGGGGTTTTTTAGGGTTATTTAGGGGTTTTAAAGTTTTTTACGTTTTCATTGATTTATTTGGGGTTTTTAAGGATTTTTATGGGTTTTATGGTTTTTGGGTTTTTAAGTATTTTGAGGGGTTTTAGTGTTTTTCAGGATTTTTAGGGTCTTTAAAGTTTTTCATGGTTTTATGGTATTTTTGGGTTTTTCTTGAGTTTTTTTAGGGTTCTAAGGTTTTTTAGAGTTTTTTAACCTTATTTGGGGTTTAGAGTTTTTTAGACTTTTTAGTGTTTTCTAGGGTTTTTATGGGTTTTTATGTTTTTTAGGGGATTATATAGTTTTTTTTTTGGGGGGGGGGTGGGGTTCAGGGTTTTTAGGGTTTATTTAATTTTCATGGATTTTTAGGGGTTTTCTAGGATTTTTATGGTTTTTAGGGTTTTTAGGGATTTTGAGGGCTTTTGGGGTTTTTAGAGGTTTTTAAGGTTTTTATGGTTTTTAAGGTTTATCAGGGTTTATAATGTCTTTTTGTGTTTTTATGGATTTTTTTGGAATTTTTAGTGGTTTAAAGTTTTTTTAGATTTTTAGTGGGTTTTTTTGTTTTTTATGGGGTTTTAGGATTTTTTAAGGTTTTTAAGGGTTTTTATGGTTTTCAGGGTTTTTCAATTCTTTTAGATTTTTTGACATTTTCATGTAATTTTTGGGGTTTTTTAGGATTTTCAGGGCTTTTAGAGTTTTTTTAGGTTTTTAAGGATTTTTAGGCTTTTTATAGTTTAGGGTTTTTTAGGGGTTTTTAGGGGTTTTCAGGGTTTTAAGGTTTTTTTTGGGTTTTTAGTGTTTTTTTGAGTTTTTTTGGGTTTTAGAGGTTTTTTATTTGATTTAAGGGTTTTAAGGGTTTTTAGAGTTTTTAGTGGTTTTTAGGGATTTTAAGGGTTTTTAGGGTTTTTAAAGTTTTTAAGGGTTTTTATGGTTTTTCGGGGTTTTTCAAGGTTTTTAGGGTTTTTTACATTTTCATGGATTTTTATGGGTGTTTAGGATTTTTATGGTTTTTAGGCTTTTTAGGGTTTTCTAGTTTTTTGGGTTTTTAGGTGTTTTCTGGGCTTTTAAGATCTTTTTGGATTTTTACAGTTATTTTGAGTTTTTAATGTGTTTTAGTTTTTTTAGCGTTTTAGGGGATTTAATGTTTTTTAGAGTTTTTATTGTTTTTTATAGGTTTCATGGTGTTTTAAGGTTTTTAAGGTTTTGTGGGGGGGTTAGGGTTTCTTCATTTTCTTGGATATTTAGGTGGTTTAGGATTTTTTTATGGATTTTAGGGTTTTTTTTGTTTTTACGTATTTTGTGTTTTTTAGGGGGGTTTTAGGGTCTTTAAGGTCTTTTGGATTTTTAGGTATTTTTGTGTTTTAAATTTTTTATACTTTCTAACGTTTTTAGGGGATTTAATGGGTTTTAAGATCTTTTTGAGTGTCTTAAGGGTTTTTATGGGGTTTTAGGGTTTTCAATGGTTTTTAGGTTTTTTATAGTTTTCAGGGGGGGTTTCAGTGTTTTTAGGGTTTTTTTATGTTTTCATGAATTTTAGGGGGTTTTAGGATTTTTTAGGTTTTTTAGGGATTTTAGAGGGTCATAGGTTTTTTCAGGGGTTTTTAGGTGTTTTCCAGGTTTAAGGGTCCTTTTGGGTTTTTAGGGTTTTTTTAGTTTTTAGGGTTTGTTAGGTTTTTTAGAGTTTTTAATGTTTTTAGGGTTTTAAAGGTTTTTAGAGTTTTTAGTGGGTTTTTAGGTTTTTTATAGGTTTTTAAGTTTATTGGGGTTTTATGGTTTTAGGTGTTTTTTAGGGTTTATTAGGGTTTTTTACATTTTCATGGATTTTTTGAGCTTTATTAGGATTTTTTTAGTTTTTAGGGTTTTTAGGGGATTTTGGGATTTTTACGATTTTTAGGGGATTTTTGGGATTTTTGGGCTATTCAAGGGTCTTAGGGGGCTTTCAAGGTTTTTTTTTGTTTTTTTAGGTTTTCATGGATTTTTAACAGTTTTTTAGGATTTTAATTGTTTTTTGGGTTTTTAGGTATTTTGAGGTTTTTAAATATTTTTTAGGGTTTTTTTGGGTTTTAGCGTCTTTCATGGTTTTTAGTGTTTTTTGGTATTTTTGAATTTTATTTGGGTTTTCAAGGTTTCTAGAATTTTTAACATTTTTGGGGGTTTAAAGGGATTTTTGAGTTTTTAGTGAGTTTTTAGGGTTTTTATGGGTGTTTACGATTTTTAAGTTTTTAGGGGATTTTATGGTCTGTGGGGGGTTTTCTGGGTTATTAAAGTTTTCTAAATTTTCATGGTTTTTTAGGGGATTAATAGGAATTTTATGATTTTTAGACTTTTTAGGGTTTTTTGGTATTTTGATTGATTTAGCGTTTTTTAACGGTTTTTATTGTTTTTGGGGTTTTTCAATGTTTTTGGGGTCTTTTTTGATTTCTAGGGTTGTTATTGAGTTTTTAGGGTTTTTAAGGTTTTTTAGTGTTTTTAAACATTATTAGGGCAAGGAAGATGTGAGGATCGGGCTATTCCTGACCCCCCCAAATTTTATTAAGAAAAAAGAGACACAGTAGACAAGGGAGGGGAGGGGTCAAACGACCAACACCCAAATACCCTTTACAAACCCAAGAAGCCGAAGACCCCAACAAAATCAAAAATGAAAAAACAAAAAAAAAACAAGCAAGAAAGGTCTAGCAGCAGTCCCAACCAAGCAGCAACCAACATCCAGCAGCAGCACCACCATCACCATACACAGCAACTTCATCACCTCCAAAGCATCAGCAACATCACGTCTCAGCCAAGCAGCAGCCAACATCCAGCCCATCAGATTCCGACAGCCAGCACCTCTTTCAACAGTTCCCAGCAAACAGTCCTCAAACAAAGCAGCATCCCCTAACCATCAACTCAGCATCCAACAACCATCACATCCACACCAAACAGCATCCAGCAACAACCAGCTCGCACCCAACAATGCCCAATCAGAGGACACAACACCACCAAGAACCAAGCAGCAACCATTCATACTGAGCACAGCTTCTAGCACCTTCTCAGCAGCACCAAATTCATCAGCTTTCACACATCCCAATCCAGCAGAGTACATCAGTCAGCACCAAAGAATCCGACGGCCAACAACTCTTGATGGTCCACACCCCACAACAGAGCAAACAACACACCACCATCACCCATACCCAGGACCAGGCCGCAACACCCAAAACCCAAAAGAGAGATCCCAGCTCCAGGAAATTTCCCCAGCAGAATTTCACAGCATCACCAGACCGTGCCTAAAATTTCCCAGCAAATCCAGAAGCCAGAACCCGCAATGGATCATGACCAGCATCACAACCAGTACACCATAGGTTTTAAGATTCAAGGACTTCCAACTAGAACCAGCATCAACAGCGAGCAGCAAGGGAGGAAACATACGCACCTGAATCTGGATCTTCTTCGCAGACTTAAACCAAGCAGATATGAGCATCCACAGAACTAGAAATAGTACAGAAACACCAGGCCGGCACCAGACCTTCTGCCTCCACTAAGGACCATCGAATCTCAAGAGAAGCCACCCAAAACCATCTAAGTGAAAACCAGAGAGGGTGA
Organism: Viscum album; assembly: GCA_963277665.1. Classification (NCBI taxonomy): domain Eukaryota; kingdom Viridiplantae; phylum Streptophyta; class Magnoliopsida; order Santalales; family Viscaceae; genus Viscum; species Viscum album. Next base: position 1,517,617,218 of record OY728160.1, on the reverse strand, counting down.
CTGACCATTGAGGAGGTCTCCACCCAAGCCGTCGAGGTAGCTCCCTCCGACGATGAAGATCGTGACCCCACTGCATCCTCAGAAGTTCCTGTCCACAGGAGCCAAGAGCACCACCACGCTGGGAAAAACGGCGTCGCCAAGATCACCATCTCTTCCGATGAAGCCGTTGACCCCGCTGACCCGTCAGGAAACCCAGATCTATAAAAACATCCCCAAAAGGATGAAATCCAGGAGGGTTCCAGGTGTCCAAGGAGTAACCAGCTTCGCCACAACCCGAAACGGGACGGATCAAAGCCGAGAAAAACCACCGCACAAGCCAAGCCAGAATTTTGTCCCCTTTTCTCGAAGAATGCCACCAGATCTCGACACCACCAAGTAGCATCCTGGTCTCTCGCAAGAAAATGGAAGAAGAACCATCAACCAGAACTCCATCCGCAACATCAAATCGAACAAAGCAGCCGCCGAAGAGGATTCCAAAATGAGAACCTGGAAATCGCCACAGCGCGAGCCCAGGAGAGAGCGGCGACATCCTTCTTATCAGGGCTTCTAAACATCATTAGGGGTTTTAATGGTTTTTAGAGTTTTTAGTGGGTTTTAGGGTTTTTATGAAATTTTTGGGTTATTTAATGTTTTAGGGATTATTATGGGTTTTAGTGGTTTTTCAGGGTTTTTAGGATTTTTAAGTTTTTCATGGAATTTTAGGGTTTTTTTGGATTTTAATTATTTTATGTCTTTTTAGGGTTTTTTGGGATTTTGTTCGTTTTTAGGGGTTTTTAGGGATTTTTTTTGTTTTCATGGATTTTTAGAGGGAAATTTAGGATTTTTATGGTTTTTAGGGTATTTTAGGTTTTATGGATTTGGTGGAATTTTAGGGGTTTTCATGGTTTTTAGGGTCTTTTGAGTTTTTAGGGTTTTAAATTTTTTAAACGTTTTTATGGGTATTAAGGGTTTTTAGAGTTCTAAGTGTGTTTTTAGGGTTTCTTTGGTTTTTAAAGGTTTTTAGGTGTTTTTATAATCTTTATGGGTTTTCTAGGTTTTTTATATTTTCATCGATTTTTAGGGGGTTTTTAGGTTTTTTATTGTTTTTAGAATTTTTTGGGGGTTTTGGGATTTTTATGGTTTTTGAGTTTTTCAGGGGTTTTTAGGGTTTTCTTGTTTTTCAGGGCCTTTTTGGGTTTTTATGGTGTTTTTCAGTTTTTTAGGGTTTTTAATGTTTTTTAATGTTTTCTTAAATCTTTAGGGGTTTCAAGGGGTTTTAGAGTGTTAGTGTTTTTTAGGGTTTTTTGGTGTTTTATGGTGTTTTAGGGGTTTTTTGGGTCTTTTTGGGCTATTGGGGTTTTTTGAGTTTTTAGGGGTTTTTGGTTTTTAGAGTATTTTAAAATTTTAAAGGGTTTTAAGGGTTTTTAGAGTTTTTAGTGCTTTTTATGATTTTATGGTGTTTTACGGTTTTTAAGGTTTTTAGGGCAAGGAAGATGCGAGGGTCGGTCTATTTTTAAGGTTTTTAGGGGTTTTTATGGTTTTTAGGGGGTTTTCATGGGGTTTTTTAAGTTTTCAAGGGTCTTTAAAGGGTTGTATGGGTTTTTAGGGGTTTTAAGGCTTTTGGGGGGTTTTATGGTTTTTAGGAAAAGGAAGATGCGAGGGTAGGGCTATTCCCGTCCCCCACAAATTTATTAGAAAGAAAAAAGAGACACAGAAGACAAGGGAGGGGAGGGGTCAAACGACCCACACCCAAAAAACCCCTTACAACCCAAGACGCAAAAGACCCCAAAAAAGAAAAAGAAAAAGCGAAAAAAGAAAAAACACACAAAGCCAAGTGACCACCACCACCATCCAGCGTCAACCAACATCCAGCAGATCACAACTATCCAACGACCAACATTAAAACTCAAACAGCAATCAACATCCAGCAGCACCACGATCATAAACCACAGCTTCAGCAACTCCCAACTCAGCAGTAACCAGCATCCAACATCACAATTTCCATCACCCAGCCCATTCCAGCATCCAGCAGCACCACATCCAATCATCACAGCAACACAGCAGCAGCAACACGTCCAACCCAACTAGCCCCAGCAACCAAGAACACCAAAACCGACATCGCAACCAATCATAACCAGCAGCATGAAACCACAGCATGAGCACCGCGACCAAACGCAACCATAATCACCTCCCAGAAAACAATGACCAGCAACTCCATTCACACCATTTCCAGCAACTAGCATTTCCTCCCCAGTAGGATCCACTACCAGTAAAATAGGACCACCAGCATTATGAAACAAGCAGCAAACTCTAATGAATGACAGCACCAAAACACTAGCATCAGCAACAAAAGCATCACCACCTCCATGCCGACCAACTCCTATCAACTTGCAGCTCATAAAGCAACAACTAGCACATCCTAACCCATCGTCAAACAAGGAATCGCAACTCAACAACCAGCAGTCATGGTCTTCGAACCAAACAACTTTCAACATTCCACACCTCGTAGCATAGCTAACCGCATACCACTAGCAATTGCACAAATATCGCCAAACCCATCTCAGCATACCCAGAAACCAGAAACCTTTCATAACCTAAATCACAACCAAGTAGTAAGAGAACATGGAATGTGAAAAGGTCCGAATGAATCTAGCATCAACAAACTGGAGAAAAGACGGAGCCGAGAGACTAGGTTGAGCACATACCTACAGCTGCTTCGCGAACCGACAAAAGGATTGAACCAAGGCATAGAAAAAACCTCCTATAATGTGGGATTGATTATTTTGGGGTTCCAGGGTTTTTTTTGGGTTTTTAGGGTTATTTTTAGTTTTTAGTGGTGTTTTGGGTTCTTAGTATTTTTAAGGTTTTTATGGGTTTTATGGTTTTTATGGGTTATTAAGGTTTTTATGTTTTCATGGATTTTAGGGGGTTTTAGGATTTTTATTGTTTTTAGGGAATTTTGTGGGGGTTTCAAGGGTTTTATGGGGTTTTTAAAAGTTTTTAAGGTTTAAATGGTTTTTTATTATTTTTTAACATTTTTATGGGTATAAATGGTTCTTATAGTTCTTTTGTGGTTTTCTAGTGTTTTTATCAGTTTTTTGGGTTTTTAAGGGTTTAGGTGTTATTATAGTTTTCAGGGGTTTTTAGGATTTTTAGGGTTTTATACGTTTTCATGGATTTTATGGGTTTTTTAGGATTTTTATGGTTTTGGGGGGTTTTAGGGGTTGTTAGGGTTTTTCTGGGGTTTAAAGGTTTTTTTGTGCTTTTAGGATTTTCTCGAGTTTTCTAGGGTTTTAAAGGTTTTTTAGAGTTTCTTAAACATTTTTAGTGGTTTTAAGGTTTATTACAGTTATTAGTAGATTTTATGGTTTTTTTATGGGTTTTAGGGTTTTTAGGTTTTTAGGGGTTTTATGGTTTTCTGAGTTTTTTACGTTTTCATGGATTTTGAGGCTTTTTAGGTTTTTATGATTTTTAGTGTTCATTAGGGTTTTTGATATTTTGAGGGTTTTTTAGATTTTTTGAGTTTTAAGGGTTTTTTGAGTTTTTTTTGGGTTTTAAGGTTTTTAGAGTTGTTTAACGTTTTTAGCGGGTTTTAGGGTTTTTAGAGTTTTTAGTGAGTTTTAGGGTTTTTATGGGTTTTTAGGGGTTTTGAGGTTTTTAGGATTTTTATGGGTTTAATGGGTTTTTTTAGGGTTTTTAGGGTTTTTTACTTTTTCATGGATTTTCAGGTTTTTTATGGTTTTCAAGGGTTCTTATGATTTTATGGGTTTTGATGGGTTTTAGGGATTTTTCTTTTTGCGTTTTTAGGGTTTTTAGGGGTTTTCAAGACTTTTTGGTTTTTTTGGTTTTTGTTGCTTTTTTTGAGGTTTTAGGGTTTTTATGGTTTGTTAGTGTTTTATTAAAAAGTTTAGGGGTTTAATGGGTTTTAGAGTTTTTAGTGGGTTTTTAGTGTTTTTGTGGGTTTTTTTAAGGTTTTATAGGTTTTTATGTTATTCAGGGGGTTTTCAAGGTTTTTATGTTTTTTTATGTTTTCATGGAATTTTAGCGGATTTTTAGGATTTTTATAGTTTTTTCGTGTTTTAGGGTTTTTATAGATTTTGAGGGTTTTTCAGGGATTTTTAGCGCTTTTAGGATTTTCATGGTTTTTTGGGGTTTTTTGGCTATTTAAGGTTTTTTTAATTTTTAGGGGTTTTAAGGGGTTTAGAGTTTTTTATGATTTTTGGGGATTTAAGGATTTTTAGAGTTTTTAGTGGATTTTTAGGGTTTGTATGTTTTTTTGGGTTTTTAATGTTTTTAGGGATTTTTATGGTTTTCAGGGGGTTTTAGGGGTTTTTTACGTTTTTATGGATTTTTAGGGGTTTTTTGAATTTTTATTATTTTTATGGGTTTTAAGGATTTTGATGGATTTTAGTGTTTTTAGTGGGTGTTAGGGTTTTTTAGGATTTTTAGGATTTTTAGGTTATTTTGGGGTTTATAATGTTTTCTAGAGTTTTTAACTTTTTTAGGGGTTTAAATGGTTTTAGAGATTTTAGTGGTTTGTTAGGATTTTTATGGGTTTTAGGGTTTTTAAGGTTTAAAGGTCTTTTATGGCTATCAGCGGTTTTTCAGGGTTTTTATTGTTTTTTTATGTTTTAATGGATTTTTAGGGGTTTTTTGGGATTTTGATGGGTTTTATGGTTTTTATGGTTTTTAAGGTTTTTTAGGAATTTTGATGGGTTTTTGGGATTTTTAGGGATTTTTAGGGTTTTAGGGTATTCTTGAGGTTTAGGGTCTTTTTCAGTATTTTTGGTTTTTTACCTTTTTAGGGTTTTAAGGTTTTTTTAAAGTTTTTAACATTTTTAGGGGTTTAAAGGGTTTTTAGTGTTTTTAAGAGTTTTTATGTGTTTTCAGGGTTTTATAAGGTTTCTTGGGGTTTTATGGTTTTTAGGGGTTTTAAGGGTTTTTTCGAGATTTTTACGTTTCCATGGATTTTTAGGGGTTTTTTGGATTTTTATGGATTCTAGGCTTTTTTAGGTTTTTTAGGTATTTTTAGGGTTTTTGGGGTTTTTAGGGGGGTTGGGTTTTTTGGGTTTTTAGGGTCATTTTGGGGTTTTCATGTTTTTTTTTGAGTTTTTAAGGATTTTAATGTATTTAAAGGTTTTTAACGTTTTTGGGGTTTCAAGGTTTTTTAGAGTTTTTTTTGTCATTATGGGTTTATTGATTTTTTTATGGTTTTTAGGGTTTTTTATGGTTTTCGGTGGGTGGGGGGGTTCAGGGTTTTTAGGGTTGTTTATGTTTTCTTGGATTTTTAGGGGGTGTTTTTGGATTTTTATGGTTTTAGGGGTTTTATGGTTATTAGGTTTTTGGAAGGTTTTATTGATTTTTTCAAGGGTTTCTAGGGTTTTTAGGGGTTTTCTGGGATTTTATGTTCTTTTTGGGATTTTATGGTTTTTTCGTTTTTTAGAGTTTTTAACGTTTCTTGTTGTTTTTTAACGTTTTAGGGAGTTTGTAGGTATTTAGAGTTTTTAGTTGGTTTTTTGGGTTTTTATGGGTTTGTAGGGTTCTTTAAAGTTTCTAGGGGTTTTTATGGTTTTCAGGGGGTTTTCAGGGTTTTTAGGTTTTTTTATGTTTTCAATGATTTTTAAAGGGGTTTTAGGAGTTTTTATTTTTTTTATTGATTTTGAGGGTTTTTATATTTTTCAAGGGTTTTAAGGGTTTTTAGAGTTTTTAGGGTCTTTTGGGGTTTTTAGGGTTTTTTTGAGTTTTTTAACATTTTCAGGGTTTTAAGATTTTTTTGGGTTTTAGTGTTTCTTAAGGTTATTATGAATTTTCGGGTTTTTTATGGTTTTAGTGAGTTTTATTTTTTTCAGGGTTTTTTCAAAAAATTTAGGGTTTTTTATGTTTTTATGGATTTTTAAGGGTTTTTTAGGATTTTTATGGTTTAGGGTTTTTATGGATTGTGAGGTTTTTCAGGGGTTTTTAGGGGTTTTAGGGTCTTCTAGGTTTTACGGTTTTTTTAGATTTCAGGGTTTTAAGGTTCTTTTTATAGTTCTTAACATTTTTAGAGGTTTTATGGATTTTTAGAGTTTTTAGTTGTTTTGTGGTTTTCAAGGGTTTTTCTAGGTTTTAAGGGTCTTTTGGGATTTTAGGATTTATCTTATTTTAAAAGGGTTTTAAGTTTTTTTAGAGTTCATTAACATTTTTTAGGGTTTAAGGGTTTTTAGAGTTTTTCTTTTTTATAGGGTTTTTATGGTTTTTAATGTTTTTAGAGGGTTTTATGGTTTTAAGGGGTTTTTCAGTGTTTTTAGATTTTTTTATGTTTTCATTGATTTTTAGGGTTCTTAGGATTTTTATGGGTTTTAGGTTTTTTAGGGATTTTGAGGGGATTTAGGGGGCTTGGGTTTTTATGATCTTTTTGAGGTTTTAGGGTTTTTTTGAGTTTTTTAAGGTTTTAAGGTTTTTAGAGCTTTTTATCATTTTTCAGACTTTTAAGGGTTTTTAGAGTTTTTAGTGGATTTTTGGGTTTTTTATTGTTTTTTTATTTTTTTGATGTATTTAGGGGTTTTTAGGGTTTTTAAGTTTTTTTTTACATTTTCATCAATTTTTAGGATTTTTATGGTTTTTAGGGTTTTTTAGGTTTTTACAGATTTTGAGGGTTTTGGGTTTTTGGTTTTTTAAGGTTTTAAGGTCTTTTATTTTTAGGGTCTTTTGAGTTTTTTAGGGTTTTTAAGGGTTTTTAGTGTTTTTAATTTTTTTAGAGGTTTTTTTAGTTTTTAGTGGTATTTTAGGGTTTTTAGGTTTTTAATGGTTTTTTTGGGGTTATTATGATTTTCCGGGTTTTCCAAGGTTTTTTGGGGTTTTTAGTTTTTCATGAATTATTAGGGGTTTTTTAAGGATTTTTATTGTTTGTGTTTTTATGTTTTTTAGGGTTTTTTAGGGTTTTTAGGCTCTTTTTGACTTTTTAGGGTTTTTTGAGTTTTTAGGTTTTTAAGATTTTCAGAGTTTTTTAACGTTTTTTATGGTTAAAAGGTTTTTTAGAGTTTTATTGGTTTTTAGGGGTTTTATGGGTTTTTAAAGTTCTTAAAGGTTTTAGGGTTTTTATAGTTTTCATGGGTTTTTTAGGGTTTTTGACCTTTTCATTAATTTTATGGCTTTTTAAGATTTTAATGGGTTTTAGGGTTTTAGGGATTTTTCGGGGTTTTAAGGGTTTTCAGGTGTTTTTAGGGTTTTTCAGGGGTTTAGAGTTTTTTGGGGTTTTTAGGGTCTTTTTGGGATATTAGGGGTTTTTGTTGATTTTTTTAGGGGTTTTAAGGGTTTTAGAGTATTTTAACTTTTTAAATCGTTTAATTTTTATTAGATTTTTTACTTATTTTTAGGATTTTTATGGGTTTTTTTAGTTTCTTTCATTTTCCTGGATTCTTAGGGGGGTTTAGCATTTTTATGGCTTTTAGGGTTTTTTATGTACTTAGGGATTCTAAGGATTTTTAGGTGGTTTCGGTGTTTTTAGGGGTTTTCTGGATTTTTAGGGTATTTGGGGTTTTTTTGTTTTTTTGAGTTTTTTAGGGTTTTTAAGGTTTTTAGAATTTTTAAAACTTTTTAAGGGGTTTAAAGGTTTTTCTAGTGTTTTAGAGGTTTTTTATTGTTTTTATGGGTTTTTAGGGTTTTTAAGATTTTAAGGGGTTTTATGGGTTTTTAGGGTTTTTCACGTTTTCGTGAATTTCTTTTATAGTTTTTATGGTTTTTAGGGTTTTTAGGGGTTTTTAGGATTTTAATGGTTTTAGGGAATTTTCTGGGGGGTTTTAAGGGTTTTAGGGGGTTTTAGAGATTTTAGGGTCTTTTGGGTGTCTTAGTTTTTTTAGTTTTTAGGGGTTTTAGTGTTTTTTAGATTTTTTTAGCATTTTTTGGGGTTTTAATGATTTTTAGAGTTTTCAGTGGGTTTTTGGGTTTTTTTAAGGTTTTTAGGTTTTTTATGGTTTCTAAGGGGTTTTCAAGGTTTTAGGCTTTTTAGGCTTTTTCTGGGTTTTTAAGAGTTTTTTTTTTGTTTTTAGGTGTTTTTATGGTTTTCTGGGGGGTTTCAGGTTTTTTAGGGGTTTTTATGTTTTCATTGATTTTTAGGGATTTTTTTTGATTTTTATGATTTCTGGGGTTTTTTATGGTTTTTAGGGATTGTGAGGTGTCTTATGATTTTTTACAGGTTCTTAGGCTTTTTTAGGGGTTTTAGAATCTTTTTGGGATTTTTGATTATTTTGGGGTATTTAGGGGTTTTTTGAGTTTTTTTTTTGGTTTTAATGTTTTTTTGAGTATTTTAAAAAAATTAGGGGTTTTATGGGTTTTTAGAGTTTTAAGTGGATTTTAGGGTTTCTATGGGTTTTTACAAATTTTTTAGGTTTTATGTGTATTTATGGTTTTTAGGGTTTTTACATTTTCACATATTTTAGGGGGTTTAAAGGTTTTTATAGTTTTTATGGATTTTTAGGGATTTTGAGGGTTGTTAGGGTGTTTCCAGGGTTTTCATGGGTTTTAGTGTCTTTTGGTTTTTTAGGGTTTTTTTCTATTTTTTATGGTTTTAATGTTATTTATAGTATTTTAACATTTTTATGGGTTTTAAGTGTTTTTAGAGTTTTTATTGGTTTTCTATGGGTTTTTAGGGTTTTTAAGGTTTTAGGTGTTTTTATGGTTTTCAGTGAATTTTTCATGATTTTTAGGGCTTTTTACTTTTTCATGGATTTTATGGGTTTTGAGGAATTTTATGGTTTTCTGGGTTTTAAAGGGTTTTAGGGATTTTGAGGGTTTTAGGGGGTTTTCTAGGTTTTTAGGGTCCTTTTGGGTTTTTAGTGTTTTTTGAGTTTTTAGGGTTTAAAAGGTTTTTTAGATTTTTTAACATTTTTAGAGGTTTTAAGGGTTTTGACAGGTTTTTGTGGGTTTTTAGGGGTTTTATGGGTTTTTATGGGTTTTAGGAGTTTTTGGGGGGTTTTGGATTTTTGGGTTTTGCTACGTTTTCATGGACTTTTTGGGTTTTTAGGATTTTGGTTTTTAGGATTTTTATGTTTTTTAGTGCTTCTAGGGTTTTTTTTTAGGATTTTGTGGGTTTTTTGTTTTTTTATGGATTTTTATTGGATTTTTGGAGTTTTTAGGGGTTTTAAGGTTTTTTAGAGTTTTTTAACATTTTTAGGGTTTTTAAGGTTTTTAGGTTTTTTTATAGTTTTATGGGGTTTTCATGGTTTTTAGGGTTTTTTACATTTTCATGTATTTTTAGGGGGTTAATAGGATTTTTATGGTCTTATGGTTTTTTAGGGTTTTAGGGGTTTTAGGGATTTTTAGGGTTTTCGGGTTTTTAGGGGTTTTCAAGATTTTAAGGGCCTTTTGGGTTTTTATTGCTTTTTTGAGTTTTTAGAGTATTTATGCTTTGCTATAGTTTTTTAATGTTTTTAAGGTTTTTATTGGATTTTAATGTTTTTAGTGGTTTTTAGTGTTTTAATGGGTTTTTAAGGTTTATGGATTTTTATGGTTTTAGGGTTTTTTCAGGGTTTTTAGTGTTTTTATATTTTCATGAAATTTTAAGGGTTTTTAGGATTTTTATAGTTTTTAGGGGTTTTAGGGTTTTTAGGGATTTTGAGGGTTTTTCACGGGTTTGTATGATTTTTAAGATTTTTAAGTTTTTTAGGGTCTTTTTATGTTTTTAGGGTTATTTTCAGATTTTAAGGTTTTAAAAGTTTTTTAGAGTTTTAAACATGTTTAGGGGTTTTAAGTATTTTTATAGTTTTTAGAGTTTTTAGTGGTTTTTAGGTTTTGTATGGGTTTTCATGTTTTTTTAAGTTTTTTAGTGGTTTTTATGGTTTTCAAGGGTTTTTTTGGTTTTTTGGGTTTTTTTTTATTTTCATGGACTTTTAGGGGTTTTTTAGGATTTATTTGGATTTTAGGGTGGTTTAGGGTTTTTATGGATTTGTTATGGATTTCAGGGTTTTTAGGGGGTGTTAGGGTTTTTAAGGTTTTTCAGGATTTTTAGGGTCTTTTGCGTTTTTAGGGTTTTTACGGTTTTTTAGAGTTTTTAAAAGTTTTTTGGGGTTTTTAGGGTTTTTAGAGTTTTTAGTGGGTTGTTGGGGTTTTAATAGGTTTTAGGTATTTTAAGGTTTTTATGGTTTTATGGTTTTTATGATTTTTTATTGTTTTTAAGGTTTTTTTATGTTTTCATGGATGTTTAGGGGTTTTTTAAAATATTTAAGGGTTTTAGGGATTTTGAGGGCTTTTAGGATTTTTTAGGTGTTTTTAGGGTTTTCTGGGTTTCTAGGTTCTTTTCTATTTTTAGGGATTTTTTATTTTTTTAGGGGTTTTAATGTTTTTTAGAGTTTTTAATGTTTAAGGTTTTTAAGGTTTCTTAGAGTTTTTAGAGGTTTTTATAGTTTTTTATTTGTTTACAAGGGTATTTAGCATTTTTGGTTTTTTATGTTTTCATGGTTTTTTAAGGGTTATTATGATTTTTCTATTTTTAGGGTTTTTAGTGTTTTAGGGATTTTGAGTGGTTTTCAAGGGTTTTTCAGGGGGGTTTCGGGTTTTTGGGTTTTTTTTTTGAGTTTTTTCGAGTTTTTAATGTTTATAGAGTTTTTTTATCATTTTTTGGGTTTTAAGGGTTTTTGGAATTTTTAGTGGGTTTTAGGGTTTTATGGGGTTTTAAAGGTTTTTAGGGTTTTTTATGGTTTTTGAGTGTTTCTTTGGGTTTTTAAGATTGTTTACCTTTTCCTATATTTTTAGGGGATTTTTTGGTTTTTTATGGTTTTAGGGTTTTTTAGGTTTTTTGGATTTTTGGAAGGCTTTTATGGTTTTTAGGGGTTTTTAGGGTTTTTAGGGGTTTTTAGGGGCTTAGGGTCTTTTTTGGATTTTACATTTTTTTTGAGTTTTTTAGAGTTTTAAGGATTCTTAGCGATTTTAACATTTTTAGTGGTTTAAAAGTTTTTATTTGGTTTTCTAGGTTTTTATGGCTTTTAGGGTTTTAATGGTTTTTAGGGGTTTTGTAGTTTTCATGGGATTTTCTGGGTAATTAGGGTTTTTTATGCTTTAATGATTTTTAGGTGGTTTTTAAGATTTTTTGGGTTTTAGGGGTTTTTAGTGTTTTTAGTTATTTTGAGGGGTTTTATGGATTTTTAAGGGTCTTAAGGTGTTTTCAGGGGTTTTGGGGTCTTTTGGGTTTTTAGTGTTTTTTCTGAGTTTTTTAGGTTTTCAAGGTTTTTAACAGATTTTAAACGTTTTTAGGGGTTTTAAGGGTTTTTAAAGTTTTTAGTGTTTTTTAGGGTTTTATGGGTTTTGGGGGTTTTATTGGTTTTGGGGGTTTTTATGGGTTTTAGGGGTTTTCAAGGTTTTTAAGTGTTTTTATTTTTTCATGGATTTTTAGTGGTTTCTCAGGATATTTATGATATTTAGGGTTTCTTAGGGTTCTGAGGGATTTTGAGGGTTTTCAAGGTTTTTCAAAGGTTTTAGGGATTTTAGGGTCCTTTTTGGTTTTAAAGATATTTTAGATTTCATGGTTTTTAAGGTTTTTTGTAGCTTTTAATGTTTTTAGAGGTTTTAATCGATTTTAGAGTTTTTAGATGTTTCTTAGGGTGGTTATGGGTTTTTAGAGTTTTTAAAGGATTTTAGAGGTTTTTATAGTTTTTGGAGGTTTTTTAGGGTTTTGGGGTTTTTTACATTTTCATGGATTTTAGGGTTTTTTTTATTTTTAGGGCTGTTACATTTTTTAGGGATTTTGAGGAGTTTTTGGGTTTTTAGGGGGGTTTTGGGTTTTAGGGTTTTTCTGGGTTTTTATGGTCCATTGGGTTTTTAGTGTTTCTCTTATTTTTATAGGGTCTTTTGGATTTTTAGAGTTTTTTAACATTTTTTGGGGGTTTAAGGGTTTTTGGAGTTTTCAGTTGTTTTTAGGGTTTTTTTGGTTTTTAAGGTTTTTAATGGTTTTAAGCATTTTTTCAGTGTTTTAATGGGTTTTTACATTTTCATGGATTTTTAGGGGTTTCTTAGGAATTTTATGGCTTTTAGGGGTTTTTAGGATTTTTAGGGATTTTGAGGGGTTTAGGTGTTTTTAGGGATTCTCAAGATTTTTATGGAATTTTTTGTGTTTTATGGGTTTTTTTGAGTTTTTTAGTGTTTTAAAGGTTTTTGGAGTTTTTTTTAAAAATTTTAGGGATTTAAGGGTTTTTAGAGGTTTTAGTTTTTTTGGTTTTTTATTGGTTTTTAGGGTTTTTGTAGAATTTGAGAGATTTTATGGTCTCAAGGGTTTTTATGGTTTTTTATGCTTTCATGGATTTTTAGGGGTTTTTATGATTTTTATGGTTTTTAGGGTTTTAGTGATTTTTAGGGTTTTTAATAGAAATTTAGGGGTTTTCATGGTCTTTTGGTTATTTTGGGGTTTTAAAGTTTTTTTCCCAGTTTTTAGGGGTTTAAGGCTTTTTAGAGATTTTTTATTCTTTTAGGGGTTTTAAGGGTTTTTAGAATTTTTAGTGTTTTTAGGGTTTTATGGGTTTTTAGGATTTTTTTACAAGGTGTGGGTTTTTGGGATTTTTATGGGTTTTAGTGGTTTTTATGGTTTTTAGGGGGTTTTATCATTTTCTAAGGGCTTTTAAGGGTTTTAGGGTTTTTTACGTTTTCATGTATTTTTAGGTTTTTTTGGATTGTTGTGTCTTTTGTGGTTTTTAGGGTGTTTAGGTATTTTGAGGGTTTTTAGTGTTTTTAGGAGTTTTGGGATTTTTCTGTTTTTTTAGGGTCCTTTTGGGTTTTAAGGTTTTTTTTGACTTTTTTAAGGTTTTGGGGTTTTTTTTGAGTTTTTAGCGCTTTTAGGGAAAAGAAGGCACGGGCCAAGCGGAGAGCTTGGCGCCTCAATTTATAAAAAAAAAGTACAAAACAGTATAGGGGGGACTTGTACATTCGGGTGCGGATAGTGCCCTTCATGTCAGAGACTACATGAGACGTGCAAAAAGAAGGAGCAATGAATGACCACCGTGAGCAGCATTCTTCAATAGCCATCTTGGAAAGAACATCGGCCAACATATTTACTTCCCTATATGCATGAGTGATCTTGATACTCAGTTTCTTGGATAGTGATGCGAGACGCACGGGGTGGCCCGATCTTCACGGCGTAGGGCGGCGGATGATGGATGCGGTTTGGGGCTAAGTGGCGGGTGAAGGGTATGGATAGTGGATGCAAGTAGTCAACCAACGCTATATGGAGCGTGACCTACTACTTAGACAACGCACTCAAGGGAGGGGTGTGATGGCCAATCCACACAACAACGCACTTGGGTTGAGGCACGAAATTGGGGGCTTTGTGATCTTGGATCACCAATCTAACTTGTAGATTGACAAGGCAAGAATGCACAAGAGCAAGGGAAATTTGGAACAATCCTCACACAACGGAGAGAAACCAAGCATAATCTCTCAATTAGAATCTTGAATGCCAATACAATGCCATGGGGTGGCTATTTATAGCCAAGGGGGTGATACAATGGTCAAGGGTCTAATACCCTAAAGTCATAAAGTCTAAACCTACCTTGTCCCCTTAAAAGTCAAAAAGATAAAAGCCAACAAAGACTTTAAGAAGCACACAACTTTCCAACATAGCCCACCGGATTTGACTTTGAGTGCATAGCCCACCGGATTTGACTTTGGTGTCCAAAGATGCCATTTCTAGAATCCTCCATGTGGGCAAGGCCTCCAAATTCGTCCAACCATGTGGGCCAAGCTTTAATCATCAATTTTGGGCTTGAATAAGTGATATTATAGGCCCATTTGCTCCATCCATGCAAGGTAATACCCATTGGGCCTTTAATGAAGCAAGATGAGCGCCCATTGAAGCATTCAACCTCTTTAATCTCCCTCGTGTCATTGGGCCTTGCAAATCCAATTCCTCCACCCGAGCAATCGACTCTGTGCCTTCCGCATGGTTCGCATCATCCTCCCCATCTTGAAAAGGAGTCGTCCTCGACTCTTCATCCTCTACACCCAAAAAGGAGAAAGATCAGAAACATTGAAAGTGGCACTTACACCATACTCACTTGGCAAAGCTATCTTGTAAGCATTGTTGTTAATCTTCTCAAGAACTCGGAATGGTCCATCGCCTCGTGGCATGAGTTTTGATTTCCGCTTTTCAGGGAATATTTCCTTCCACATATGAATCCAAACCAAGTCACCGGGCTCAAACAACATTTGCTTGCGACCCTTGTTTGCACGATCCATATATTTTTGGGTCATCCGCTCGATATTTAACCTTGCCTTTTCATGGATTTTCTTGATGAATTCTGCACGCCCTTTTGCATCCATATTAACTGCTTCCTGTAAAGGCAAAGGAACTAGATCAATAGGCACAAGGGGGTTAAAGCCGTAAACTATTTCAAATGGAGAATATTGAGTAGTGGAATGCTTGGCCCTGTTATATGCGAATTCCACATGTGGCAGACACTCCTCCCAATTCTTGATATTCTTTTTGACAATTATTCGCAGAAGGGATGATAGTGTGCGATTCACCACCTCTGTTTGCCCATCGGTTTGTGGATGACAAGTAGTGGAAAATAATAACTTTGTACCGAGTTTTCTCCACAAGGTCTTCGAAAAGTAACTAAGAAATTTTGTGTCTCGATCCGACACAATGGTCCTTGGCATTCCATGATGCTTGACTACTTCCTGAAAGAAAAGTGTTGCAATGTTAGTGGCATCATCTGTTTTGTGACAGGGAATAAAATGTGCCATTTTTGAAAACCGATCCACCACAACAAAAATGGAATCTCTCCCCCTCTTAGTCCGTGGTAACCCCACAATAAAGTCCATTGATATGTCCTCCCAAGGGGTGTTGGGAATTGGGAGAGGAAGATATAGTCCATGTGGGTTCAGCTTTGATTTGGCTTTATGGCAAACAATGCACTTTCCCACAAATTTCTCAACATCTCTAGATATCCTAGGCCAATAAAAATGCTCACTAAGAACACTTAGAGTTTTTGAAACACCAAAATGCCCCATTAACCCACCCGAATGTGACTCCTTTAGTAAAAGTAAACGGATAGAACAATTAGGAATGCAAAGCTTATCAATCCGAAATAAGAATCCATCATGTAAATAGAACTTTTCCCAACTAACTCCAGGTTTACAATGTTCATAAGGTTCTCTAAAATCACTATCAGTGGCATATAAATCCTTAATGTATTCAAAACCAAGAAGTTTTGAATCCAACAAGGATAAAAGAGAATATCTACGTGAAAGTGCATCGGCCACAGTATTTTCTTTACCCTTTTTATGCTTGATGATATATGGAAATGATTCAATGAATTCCAGCCATCTAGCATGTCTCCTATTTAGTTTATGTTGGCTCCTAAGGTATTTAAGAGCCTCGTGATCAGAATGGATCACAAATTCTTTAGGCCAAAGATAGTGTTGCCATGTTTCGAGTACTCTAAACAATGCATACAACTCTTTATCATATGTAGCATAGTTTAGAGTTGGGCCATTTAACTTCTCACTAAAATAAGCAACAGGCTTACCTTCTTTCATGAGTACTCCTCCTATGCCAATTCCGCTTGCATCACATTCAATTTCAAAGGTCTTACCGAAGTCTGGAAGTGCAAGTAGAGGGGCGTGGGTGAGTCTCTCCTTTAGCGCATGGAAGGCTTTTTCTTGAGTTGTCCCCCATCTGAAAGGAACATTCTTCTTTGTCAATTCATTCAATGGTGCTGCTAGTGTGCTGAAGTCTTTCACAAATCTCCTGTAAAAACTAGCAAGCCCATGAAAACTTCTTACTTGTCCAACAGAGGTTGGAGTTGGCCATTCTTGTATTGCTTTGATCTTCTCGGTGTCCACTTCAACTCCATTTCCACTCACAACAAATCCAAGGAAAACAATCTTATCGAGACAAAATTCACACTTTTTTATGTTTCCAAACAGGTTTTCTTTCCTTAACACCTCTAAGACTTTTCTCAAATGATCTACATGCTCATGCAAAGTCCTACTATACACCAGAATATCATCAAAGTAAACTACCACAAATTTTCCAATATATGCACATAAGACATGATTCATTAACCTCATAAATGTGCTAGGTGCATTGGTGAGACCAAAGGGCATGACTAACCATTCATAAAGTCCATGTTTTGTCTTAAATGCAGTTTTCCACTCATCTCCTTCTTTCATCCTAATTTGATGGTAGCCACTTCTTAAATCAATTTTTGAGAAAATAGTTGAACCATTTAATTCATCTAGCATATCATCTAACCTAGGGATAGGATGATGATACCTGACCGTGATGTTGTTGATGGCTCTACAGTCAATGCACATTCTCCATGTTCCATCCTTCTTTGGTACTAGAAGCACCGGTACCGCACAAGGACTAAGACTCTCTCTCACATACCCCACATTCAACAACTCTTGAACTTGCCTTTGAATTTCTTTTGTCTCCTCCGGGTTGGTGCGATATGCTGGGTGGTTCGGTAGTGATGCTCCAGGTATGAGGTCAATTTGATGCTCAATACCTCTAATGGGTGGCAAACCCGGTGGCACCTCTTCGGGAAACACATCTTCAAATTCCTGCAACAAAGACTCAACAACATGTGTCAAAGAAGATGTTAAGTCGTTAGTGTTCAACATCACCTCTTTGTACATAAGTACTAAGAGATTTTGTCGAGAAATCAAAGCTTCCTTAACCTCACTCTTTTTTGCCAACATCACACTTTTCTCTCCTCTCAAATCTTTTTCCCCTCTTGATTTTTCTTTGCTCTTCATTTCTTTGCCTCTCTCATTTTCTATTTTTCCCTCATTCTCTCCTTTTTTCATTTTCTCTCTTTTTTTCCTCATCACTCTTTTTTTTCTTTTCTCTCAAAATGTGATCTTCTAGAATTTGCTTGGGGGACATGGGGTTGAGGGTTATAGGTTCCCCTCGGAGTACAAAAGAGTGACGGTTCAAGAAACCATCACGAGTAACACGCCGATCGTACTGCCATGGTCGACCCAATAACAAGTGGCACGCCTTCATAGGAACAATGTCGCACAATACCTCATCTTTGTACTTACCGATAGTGAACAATACCTTCACTTGCTTGGTGACCTTCAGCTCCCCACAATCATTCAACCACTGAAGTCGATATGGATTTGGATGCCTTAAAGTCGGGAGTCCCAACTTCTCCACCAACTCGGTGCTCGCCACATTGCTACAACTTCCACCATCAACAATAACACTACATACCTTCCCATTGATCTTGCATCGTGTATGGAAAAGGTTCTCCCGCTGCTCCTTTTCTCCAATGGTCATTTGTGCACTTAAAACTCTTCTAGTGACAAGAATCTCGCCATCTTCCGCAAATTCTCCATTTTCAATTTCTGGAGATTCATCTTCCTCCTCTTCGGAGCTCTCTCCATCGGTCTCCCATTCTCCATACTTTTTGATGATCATGGTATGACGGTTTGGGCATTCACTAGCAATGTGACCCCTTCCTTGACATTTAAAACACCGAATATCTCTATTCCTGGTTTGGTTAGCCTCAAAAGTAGGTTTCTTAGGTGGAAGAATTACCTTGTCACTTTTGCGATCAACCACCTCTTTTGCCTTTGATGGTTCTCCAATCTCCTTCCTTGGATTTCTCCATGGTGTGAAAGGGGTAGTGGGTTTCCTCATGTTGCTCCTCCTTTTGATTTGTTGCTCGATCTTGGTTGCTTGGTGGATCATATCTTGTATCTCTACATGGTGGTACATCTCCACTTGATCCGCAATCTCCCGATTGAGCCCATGTAAAAACTGTGCCATGGTTGCCTCCGGATCCTCCTCAACGTTTGCCCGAATCATGGCAATTTGCATCTCCTTGTAGTAGTCTTCTACACTCTTAATCCCTTGGATGAGGCGTTGAAGTTTGTTGTGGAGATCTCTATGGTAATGTGTGCGAACAAACCGCTTCTGCATGGTGAACTTCATGTCTTCCCAAGTGTTGATGGGACGTCCACCATATCTAGCCCTCTCCTTTTGAACTTGATCCCACCAAATTAAAGCATAATCAGAAAATTCAAGGGAAGCAAGTTTGACCTTTTTCTCCTCGGAATATGCATGGCATGAAAAGACCTGCTCGATCCGCATCTCCCACTCCAAGTATGCTTCTGGATCGCTTTTCCCAAGAAAAGAAGGGACCTTCACCTTGATCCCGCCAAGTAGGTCATCATCATGTTGTCTCCTTTGGGCTCCTCTCGGTTGTTGGTACAACCTCCTCCTTTGTGGTACTTCATCAAGATCATCATCAAAGTTCACCATCTCCTCCTCCATGATGTGGGGACGACGTGGTGCGGGAGCGCGTCGTGGGTTATCATGGAACATCCTTGGGATTGGTTTATTCTCCAATTCATCAATCCTCTCATGTAACACCTCCAACTTCCGATGAAGAAGCTTCTCGAAGTGGCTCACCAAAGCTTGCATTTGGAATTGCGTAGCTTCAGGTGCGGGAGATCTACTTCGACTTCCTTCATCGCTAACATGAGCAATTTTCTTCCCACGATCTTCTGCCATGATAAGTTACACAAACACAAACACACACCGGGGGGGAACACACACAATGATACACACTCACTCACACACGCGAGATGTACACACTCACACAAGATGTACACACTCACACACACAAATATACACACTCACGCACGCAATATATACACACTCACACGCACAAGATGTACACACACACGCACATAACAAGATGCACACACTCACACACACAAGATATATATATTTTTTGCTTATTTCTCTCCACTCTCAAAACTCAATTTGAATCCCAAGCTCTTATGAAATATAATACCTTGTTTAGGGTGATCAAGTGCCACAAATTCCTCCCCAATCAAGATTGTGTCGGGGGATGGTTTAACACAACCCGCTTGAGTGGTAAGGGGTTTAACAATGGTAAAGGGTCAAAAAGAGGGTGGAAGGAAGGGGTAGATAGGTGGATTGTGGGTTTTGCCCGATTGTGCAAGATAAGATAAAAAAATATGAGCCAAATACAAAAATGGGGATGAAGTAAAATGATGGAAAATGTTATATATGGAAATGGAAAGTGCTAATAATGTAAAGCACAAAGGAGTAATTGTATCCGCTCTTTTTTTTTGCTTTTTTTTTGTCAATTCTCCCCAAAAAGTGTTGTGCTTGGAGTTTTAAAGCACAAGATGATTGAACGGAGAGTAAGACAATTTTTTTTTCTTTTCTTTTTTTTTCGAAATCTCTCAAATAAATGATGTGCTTAATTTTGAAAAGCAAAAAATAATGAGTTGATAGATTTTTTTTTTGCGAGATACAAATCACATATAGAGAATTAAATGCGGAAAGAAGATGAATGAAAATTTGGCTCAATTTATAATAATCCAAGCTTGCACAAACTAGGACAATTCGGGAGGCTTTCAAGAAAAATGGATTTTTTTTGTTGAATGGGTGAATAATATGGAAAGATAAGGAGGGTAATGGATAGAATTAAGGTAAATGAAGGGATAGACGCCTACCGTGTCAACCGGAGCTCTGATACCAACTGATGCGAGACGCACGGGGTGGCCCGATCTTCACGGCGTAGGGCGGCGGATGATGGATGCGGTTTGGGGCTAAGTGACGGGTGAAGGGTATGGATAGTGGATGCAAGTAGTCAACCAACGCTATATGGAGCGTGACCTACTACTTAGACAACGCACTCAAGGGAGGGGTGTGATGGCCAATCCACACAACAATGCACTTGGGTTGAGGCACGGAATTGAGGGCTTTGTGATCTTGGATCACCAATCTAACTTGTAGATTGACAAGGCAAGAATGCACAAGAGCAAGGGAAATTTGGAACAATCCTCACACAACGGAGTGAAACCAAGCATAAGCTCTCAATTAGAATCTTGAATGCCAATACAATGCCATGGGGTGGCTATTTATAGCCAAGGGGGTGATACAATGGTCAAGGGTCTAATACCCTAAAGTCATAAAGTCTAAACCTACCTTGTACCCTTAAAAGTCAAAAAGATAAAATCCAACAAAGACTTTAAGAAGCACACAACTTTCCAACATAGCCCACCGGATTTGACTTTGAGTGCATAGCCCACCGGATTTGACTTTGGTGTCCAAAGATGCCATTTCTAGAATCCTCCATGTGGGCAAGGCCTCCAAATTCGTGCAACCATGTGGGCCAAGCTTTAATCATCAATTTTGGGCTTGAATAAGTGATATTATAGGCCCATTTGCTCCATCCATGCAAGGTAATACCCATTGGGCCTTTAATGAAGCAAGATGAGTGCCCATTGAAGCATTCAACCTCTTTAATCTCCCTCGTGTCATTGGGCCTTGAAAATCCAATTCCTCCACCCGAGCAATCGACTCTGTGCCTTCCGCATGGTTCGCATGCGAGATGCACGGGGTGGCCCGATCTTCACGGCGTAGGGCGGCAGATGATGGATGCGGTTTGGGGCTAAGTGACGGGTGAAGGGTATGGATAGTGGATGCAAGTAGTCAACCAATGCTATATGGAGCGTGACCTACTACTTAGACAACGCACTCAAGGGAGGGGTGTGATGGCCAATCCACACAACAACGCACTTGGGTTGAGGCACGAAATTGGGGGCTTTGTGATCTTGGATCACCAATCTAACTTGTAGATTGACAAGGCAAGAATGCACAAGAGCAAGGGAAATTTGGAACAATCCTCACACAACAGAGAGTAACCAAGCATAAGATCTCAATTAGAATCTTGAATGCCAATACAATGCCATGGGGTGGCTATTTATAGCCAAGGGGGTGATACAATGGTCAAGGGTCTAATACCCTAAAGTCATAATGTCTACA
The DNA here is from genome assembly GCA_963277665.1 of Viscum album. Lineage (NCBI taxonomy): Eukaryota > Viridiplantae > Streptophyta > Magnoliopsida > Santalales > Viscaceae > Viscum > Viscum album. Next base: position 1,517,596,457 of record OY728160.1, on the reverse strand, counting down.
CCTACCTTGTCCCCTTAAAAGTCAAAAAGATAAAAGCCAACAAAGACTTTAAGAAGCACACAACTTTCCAACATAGCCCACTGGATTTGACTTTGAGTGCATAGCCCACCGGATTTGACTTTGGTGTCCAAAGATGCCATTTCTAGAATCCTCCATGTGGGCAAGGCCTCCAAATTCGTGCAACCAAGTGGGCCAAGCTTTAATCATCAATTTTGGGCTTGAATAAGTGATATTATAGGCCCATTTGCTCCATCCATGCAAGGTAATACCCATTGGGCCTTTAATGAAGCAAGATGAGCGCCCATTGAAGCATTCAACCTCTTTAATCTCCCTCGTGTCATTGGGCCTTGCAAATCCAATTCCTCCACCCGAGCAATCGACTCTGTGCCTTCCGCATGGTTCGCATCATCCTCCCCCTCTTGAAAAGGAGTCGTCCTCAACTCTTCATCCTCTACACCCAAAAAAGGAGAAAGATCAGAAACATTGAAAGTGGCACTTACACCATACTCACCTGGAAAAGCTATCTTGTAAGCATTGTTGTTAATCTTCTCAAGAACTCGGAATGGTCCATCGCCTCGTGGCATGAGTTTTGATTTCCGCTTTTCAGGGAATCTTTCCTTCCGCATATGAATCCAAACCAAGTCACCGGGCTCCAACAACATTTTCTTGCGACCCTTGTTTGCACGATCCATATATTTTTGGGTCATCCGCTCGATATTTAACCTTGCCTTTTCATGGATTTTCTTGATGAATTCTGCACGCCCTTTTGCATCCATATTAACTGCTTCCTATAAAGGCAAAGGAACTAGATCAATAGGCGCAAGGGGGTTAAATCCGTAAACTATTTCAAATGGAGAATATTGAGTAGTGGAATGCTTGGCCCTGTTATATGCGAATTCCACATGTGGCAGACACTCCTCCCAATTCTTGATATTCTTTTTGACAATTATTCGCAGAAGGGATGATAGTGTGTGACTCACCACCTCTGTTTGCCCATCGGTTTGTGGATGACAAGTAGTGGAAAATAATAACTTTGTACTGAGTTTTCTCCACAAGGTCTTCCAAAAGTAACTAAGAAATTTTGTGCCTCGATCCGACACAATGGTCCTTGGCATTCCATGATGCTTGACTACTTCCTGAAAGAAAAGTGTTGCAATGTTAGTGGCATCATCTGTTTTGTGACAGGGAATAAAATGTGCCATTTTTGAAAACCGATCCACCACAACAAAAATGGAATCTCTCCCCCTCTTAGTCTGTGGTAACCCCACAATAAATTCCATTGATATGTCCTCCCAAGGGGTGTTGGGAATTAGGAGAGGAAGATATAGTCCATGTGGGTTCAGCTTTGATTTGGCTTTATGGCAAACAATGCACTTTCCCACAAATTTCTCAACATCTCTAGATATCCTAGGCCAATAAAAATGCTCATTGAGAACACTTAGAGTTTTTGAAACACCAAAATGCCCCATTAACCCACCCGAATGTGACTCCTTTAGTAAAAGTAAATGGATAGAGCAATTAGGAATGCAAAGCTTATCAATCCGAAATAAGAATCCATCATGTAAATAGAACTTTTCCCAACTAACTCCAGGTTTACAATGTTCATAAGGTTCTCTAAAATCACTATCAGTGGCATATAAATCCTTAATGTATTCAAAACCAAGAAGTTTTGAATCCAACAAGGATAAAAGAGAATATCTACGTGAAAGTGCATCGGCCACAGTATTTTCTTTACCCTTTTTATGCTTGATGATATATGGAAATGATTCAATGAATTTCAGCCATCTAGCATGTCTCCTATTTAGTTTATGTTGGCTCCTAAGGTATTTAAGAGCCTCGTGATCAGAATGGATCACAAATTCTTTAGGCCAAAGATAGTGTTGCCATGTTTCAAGTACTCTAAACAATGCATACAACTCTTTATCATATGTAGCATAGTTTAGAGTTGGGCCATTTAACTTCTCACTAAAATAAGCAATAGTCTTACCTTCTTGCATGAGTACTCCTCCTATGCCAATTCCGCTTGCATCACATTCAATTTCAAAGGTCTTACCGAAGTCTGGAAGTGCAAGTAGAGGGGCGTGGGTGAGTCTCTCCTTTAGCGCATGGAAGGCTTTTTCTTGAGTTGTCCCCCATTTGAAAGGAACATTCTTCTTTGTCAATTCATTCAATGGTGCTGCTAGTGTGCTGAAGTCTTTCACAAATCTCCTGTAAAAACTAGCAAGCCCATGAAAACTTCTTACCTGTCCAACAGAGGTTGGAGTTGGCCATTCTTGTATTGCTTTGATCTTCTCGGTGTCCACTTCAACTTCATTGCCACTCACAACAAATCCAAGGAAAACAATCTTATCGATACAAAATTCACACTTTTTTATGTTTCCAAACAAGTTTTCTTTCCTTAACACCTCTAAGACTTTTTTCAAATGATCTACATGCTCATGCAAAGTCCTACTATACACCAGAATATCATCAAAGTAAACTACCACAAATTTTCCAATATATGCACGTAAGATATGATTCATTAACCTCATAAATGTGCTAGGTGCATTGGTGAGACCAAAGGTCATGACTAACCATTCATAAAGTCCATGTTTTGTCTTAAATGCAGTTTTCCACTCATCTCCTTCTTTCATCCTAATTTGATGGTAGCCACTTCTTAAATCAATTTTTGAAAAAATAGTTGAACCATTTAATTCATCTAGCATATCATCTAACCTAGGGATAGGATGACGATACCTGACCGTGATGCTGTTGATGGCTCTACAGTCAATGCACATTCTCCATGTTCCATCCTTCTTTGGTACTAGAAGCACCAGTACCGCACAAGGACTAAGACTCTCTCTCACATACCCCACATTCAACAACTCTTGAACTTGCCTTTGAATTTCTTTTGTCTCCTCCGGGTTGGTGCGATATGCTGGGCGGTTCGGTAGTGATGCTCCAGGTATGAGGTCAATTTGATGCTCAATACCTCTAATGGGTGGCAAACCCGGTGGCACCTCTTCGGGAAACACATCTTCAAATTCCTGCAACAAAGACTCAACAACATGTGGCAAAGAAGATGTTAAGTCATTAGTGTTCAACATCACCTCTTTGTACATAAGTACTAAGAGATTTTGTCGAGAAATCAAAGCTTCCTTAACCTCACTCTTTTTTGCCAACATCACACTTTTCTCTCCTCTCAAATATTTTTCCCCTCTTGATTTTTCTTTTCTCTTCATTTCTTTGCCTCTCTCATTTTCTATTTTTCCCTCATTCTCTCCTTTTTTCATTTTCTCTCTTTTTTTCCTCATCACTCTTTTTTTTCTTTTCTCTCAAAATGTGATCTTCTAGAATTTTCTTGGGGGACATGGGGTTGAGGGTTATAGGTTCCCCTCGGAGTACAAAAGAGTGACGGTTCAAGAAACCATCATGAGTAACACGCCGATCGTACTGCCATGGTCGACCCAATAACAAGTGGAACGCCTTCATAGGAACAATGTCGCACAATACCTCATCTTTGTACTTACCGATGGTGAACGATACCTTCACTTGCTTGGTGACCTTCAGCTCCCCACAATCATTCAACCACTGAAGTCGGTATGGATTTGGATGCCTTAAAGTCGGGAGTCCCAACTTCTCCACCAACTCGGTGCTCGCCACATTGCTACAACTTCCACCATCAACAATAACACTACATACCTTCCCATTGATCTTGCATCGTGTATGGAAAAGGTTCTCCCGCTGTTCCTTTTCTCCAATGGTCATTTGTGCACTTAAAACTCTTCTAGTGACAAGAATCTCGCCATCTTCCGCAAATTCTCCATTTTCAATTTCTGGAGATTCATCTTCCTCCTCTTCGGAGCTCTCTCCATCGGTCTCCCATTATCCATACTTGTTGATGATCATGGTGCGACGGTTTGGGCATTAACTAGCAATGTGACCCCTTCCTTGACATTTAAAACACCGAATATCTCTATTCCTGGTTTGGTTAGCCTCAAAAGTAGGTTTCTTAGGTGGAAGAATTACCTTGTCACTTTTGCGATCAACCACCTCTTTTGCCTTTGATGGTTCTCCAATCTCCTTCCTTGTATTTCTCCATGGTGTGAAAGGGGTAGTGGGTTTCCTCATGTTGCTACTCCTTTTGATTTGTTGCTCGATCTTGGTTTCTTGGTGGATCATATCTTGTATCTCTACATGGTGGTACATCTCCACTTGATCCGCAATCTCCCGATTGAGCCCATGTAAAAACCGTGCCATGGTTGCCTCCGGATCCTCCTCAACGTTTGCCCGAATCATGGCAATTTGCATCTCCTTGTAGTAGTCATCTACACTCTTACTCCCTTGGATGAGGCATTGAAGTTTGTTGTGGAGATCTCTATGGTAATGTGTGGGAACAAACCGCTTCCGCATGGTGAACTTCATGTCTTCCCAAGTGTTGATGGGACGTCCACCATATCTAGCCCTCTCCTTTTGAACTTGATCCCACCAAATTAAAGCATAATCAGAAAATTCAAGGGAAGCAAGTTTGACCTTTTTCTCTTCGGAATATGCATGGCATGAAAAGACCTGCTCGATCCGCATCTCCCACTCCAAGTATGCTTCTGGATCGCTTTTCCCAAGAAAAGAAGGGACCTTCACCTTGATCCCGCCAAGTAGGTCGTCATCATGTTGTCTCCTTTGGGCTCCTCTCGGTTGTTGGTACAACCTCCTCCTTTGTGGGACTTCATCAAGATCATCATCAAAGTTCACCATCTCCTCCTCCATGATGTGGGGACGACGTGGTGCGGGAGCGCGTCGTGGGTTATCATGGAACATCCTTGGGCTTGGTTTATTCTCCAATTCATCAATCCTCTCATGTAACACCTCCAACTTCCGATCAAGAAGCTTCTCGAAGTGGCTCACCAAAGCTTGCATTTGGAATTGCGTAGCTTTAGGTGCGGGAGATCTACTTTGACTTCCTTCATCGCTAACATGAGCAATTTTCTTCCCACGATCTTCTGCCATGATAAGTTACACAAACACAAACACACACCGGGGGGGAACACACACAATGATACACACTCACTCACACACGCGAGATGTACACACTCACACAAGATGTACACACTCACACACACAAAGATACACACTCACGCACGCAATAAATACACACTCACACGCACAAGATGTACACACACACGCACACAACAAGATGCACACACTCACACACACAAGATATATATATTTTTTGCTTATTTCTCTCCACTCTCAAAACTCAATTTGAATCCCAAGCTCTTATGAAATATAATACCTTGTTTAGGGTGATCAAGTGCCACAAATTCCTCCCCAATCAAGATTGTGTCGGGGGATGGTTTAACACAACCCGCTTGAGTGGTAAGGGGTTTAACAATGGTAAAGGGTCAAAAAGAGGGTGGAAAGAAGGGGTAGATAGGTGGATTGTGGGTTTTGCCCGATTGTGCAAGATAAGATAAAAAAATATGAGCCAAATACAAAATGGGGATGAAGTAAAATGATGGAAAATGTTATATATGGAAATGGAAAGTGCTAATAATGTAAAGCACAAAGGAGTAATTGTATCCGCTCTTTTTTTGGCTTTTTTTTTGTCAATTATCCCCAAAAAGTGTTGTGCTTGGAGTTTTAAAGCACAATATGATTGAACGGAGAGTAAGACAATTTTTTTTTTTTTTCTTTTTTTTTCGAAATCTCTCAAATAAAGGATGTGCTTAATTTTGAAAAGCACAAAATGATGAGTTGAGAGATTTTTTTTTGCCGGATACAAATCACATATAGAGAATTAAATGCGGAAAGAAGATGAATGAAAATTTGGCTCAATCTATAATAATCCAAGCTTGCACAAACTAGAACAATTCGGGAGGCTTTCAAGAAAAATGGATTTTTTTTGTTGAATGGGTGAATAATATGGAAAGATAAGGAGGGTAATGGATAGAATTAAAGTAAATGAAGGGATAGACGCCTACCGTGTCAACCGGAGCTCTGATACCAACTGATGCGAGACGCACGGGGTGGCCCGATCTTCACGGCGTAGGGCGGCGGATGATGGATGCGGTTTGGGGCTAAGTGACGGGTGAAGGGTATGGATAGTGGATGCAAGTAGTCAACCAACACTATATGGAGCGTGACCTACTACTTAGACAATGCACTCAAGGGAGGGGTGTGATGGCCAATCCACACAACAACGCACTTGGGTTGAGGCACGGAATTGGGGGCTTTGTGATCTTGGATCACCAATCTAACTTGTAGATTGACAAGGCAAGAATGCATAAGAGCAAGGGAAATTTGGAACAATCCTCACACAACGGAGAGAAACCAAGCATAAGCTCTCAATTAGAATCTTGAATGCCAATACAATGCCATGGGGTGGCTATTTATAGCCAAGGGGGTGATACAATGGTCAAGGGTCTAATACCCTAAAGTCATAAAGTCTAAACCTACCTTGTCCCCTTAAAAGTCAAAAAGATAAAAGCCAACAAAGACTTTAAGAAGCACACAACTTTCCAACATAGCCCACCGGATTTGACTTTGAGTGCATAGCCCACCGGATTTGACTTTGGTGTCCAAAGATGCCATTTCTAGAATCCTCCATGTGGGCAAGGCCTCCAAATTCGTGCAACCATGTGGGCCAAGCTTTAATCATCAATTTTGGGCTTGAATAAGTGATATTATAGGCCCATTTGCTCCATCCATGCAAGGTAATACCCATTGGGTCTTTAATGAAGAAAGATGAGCACCCATTGAAGCATTCAACCTCTTTAATCTCCCTCGTGTCATTGGGCCTTGCAAATCCAATTCCTCCACCCGAGCAATTGACTCTGTGCCTTCCGCATGGTTCGCATCAGATAGGCCAAGGCATTCAATCCATTGGGGTAGAAGCCGCCATGGAACCTTCCTTGAGTTTTGGCGAAGAGCCTCCACTGCAAGCATCGAATCCGATTCAATCCATAAATGCATCCACCCAAATTGATTTGCAAAATGAACAGCCTTGATAATAGTCCAAATCTCTGCCTCATAAGCACATCCATTCCCAATGAAATGATAGAAGATACCCTTGAGAAAACCTCAATAAGTACGGAAAATAACACCACAACCTGAAGGGCCTCGTGAGTCTGCTGCCGCACCATCAACATTGACTTTGATCCATGACGAGATTGGTGGAATCCATCTAATGTACTTCATCATCATCGGTTTTTTGAACCTTCCAGGAACACCAAGAGTGCGGAGTGTAACAAGATCATTGATGCAGTTGTTCATCGTACCTGATTGAATACACCCAACCATTCGAACAACACTCTGCATGGCAATAATACACTCATGTGTGGAGCATGATTTATTCTGAAACATAGCAGAATTTCTCGCAGCCCATAGGAAGGCAACAATTGCCGCAGATGCAGCAAGAAAGAGATTGTGAAGCTGCTCACTGCAGCTGAAATCTGTAATAAAGAGCATCCTTTGGGAAAAGGTTCCAGGGGGTAAACGGAGACCAAAGACATCTTGCATGTAATTCCATAGTCTATGCGCAAGATTGCATTCAACAAAGAGGTGTTGTGTGCTTTCAGCACCTCGCATTTTAGCGCTTTTAGTGGTTTAAAGGGTTTTTAGAGTTTTTAATGGGTTTTTCGGTTTTTAGGGGTTTTAGGGGTTTTAGGGGTTTTTTATGGATTTTGGCGGGTTTTCAAGGTTTTTTGGTTTTTCCACGTTTTCATGGATTTTTAGGGGGTTTATCAAGGGGTTTTAGGGTATTGATGGGTTTTCTAGGATTTTTAGGGTCTTTTTGGGTTTTTAGGGTTTTTTGAGTTTTTTAGGGTTTTTAGGTTTTTACAGTTTTTTAACACTTTTAGGGTCTTAAGGGTTTTTAGAGTTTTAGTTGATTTTTAGGTTTTTTATCAATTTTTTGGGGTTTTAAGGGTTTTTATGGTTTTTATGGTTTTCATGGGTTTTCAAGGTTTTAGGGTTTTTTATGTTGTCAAGGATTTTAGGGGGTTTAAAGGTTTTTATTTTTTTTAGGCTTTTTAGGGTTTTAGGGTCTTTTTGAGTTTTTTTGGGTTTTAAGGTTTTTTAGAGTTTTTAACATTTTTAGGGGTTTTAAGTGGTTTTTGAGTATTTATTGGGTTTTTAGGTTCCTTATGGGTTCTTGATATATTTTATGGTTTTTAGCGGGTTTTTGGTTTCTAGGGGGGGTTTCAGGGTTTTTAAGGTTCTTTCATTTTCATGGATTTTTAGGGTTTTTTAGTATTTTTAATGTTTTTAGAGATTTTGAGGGTTTTAGGGTTTTTAGGAGGTTTTAGGGGTTTTAGGGTGTTTGTGTGGTTTTTGGAACTTTTGAGTTTTTTAGTGTTGTCCGGGTTTTTTAGAGTTCTTTAATGTTTTAGGGGTTTTAAGTTTTGTTATAGTTTTTAATAGTTTTTAGGGTTTTTAAGGGTTTTTAAGGGTTTTTTTGGTTTTTATGGTTTTCATGGTGTTTTTAGAGTTTTTAGGGGTTTTTATGTTTTCATGGATTTTTATGGGTTTTTTAGGTTTTTTATTGGTTTAAAGTGTCTTAGGGTTTTTAGGGATTTTTTAGATTCTTTACGGGTTTTCAATGGTTTTCAGTGTTTTTCAGGGTTTTAAGGTCTTTTAGGTATTAGGGTTTTTTTTGTGTTTTTAGGGTTTTTAAGTTTTCCTAGAGATTTTTTTATGTTTTTAGGGTTTTAAGGGTTTTTAGAGTTTTAGTGGATTTTGATGGTTTTTATGGATTTTTAGTAGTTTTTAAGGTTTTTCAAGGGTTTTATAGTTTTCAGTGGTTTTTATAGGTTTTTAGGGTTTTTTATGTTTCATGGATTTCAATGGGTTTTTTAGGGTTTTTGTGGTTTTTAGGTTTTTAGGGTTTTTATGGATTTTGAGGGGTTTTAGGGGTTTTAGGGTTTTAGGGGTTTTAGGGTTTTTATGGTCTTTTTATGTTTTTTTAGTTTTTTATTATTTTTATGGGTTTTTAACAATTTTTGGGGTTTAAAAGGTTTTTATAGTTTTTAGCGGTTTTTTATGCTTTTTTTGGGTTTTAGGGGTTTTTAGTTTTTTAGGGGCTTTTTGTGGTTTTCAGGGGTTTTTTAGGGTTTTTAGGGTTTTTTTATGGTTTCCTAGATTTTTAGGATTTTTTTGGATTTTAAGGGTTTTTAGGGGTTTTCAGGGTTCTTAGAGTTTTAGGGTTTTTTCAGGGCTTTTAGGGTGGTTTGGGTTTTATGGGTTATTAGAGTTTTTTAATGTTTTTAGAGGTTTTTGTTTTCATGGGGTTTTTTCATTTTTATGGTTTTTTACGTTTTCATGGATTTTAGGGATTTTTTAGGGTTTTATGGTTTTTAGAGTTGTTAGGGGTTTTAGGGATTTAGAGGTGTTTTAATGTTTTTCAGGGGGTTTTAAGGTTTGTGGTGTCTTTTTAAATTTTTAGGGGGGGGTTCATTTTTTTACGATTTTTAAGGTTTTTAGAGTTTGTTAATGTTTTTATTGGTTTTATGGGTTTTTATATTTTTTAGTGGGTTTTGGGGTTTTTATGGGTTTTTTTGGATTTTTAGGAGTTTTATGGATTTAATGGGTTTTCAAGGATTTAAGAGTTTTTTAGGTTTTCATGGATTTTTAGGGGTTTTTCAGGATTTTTATTATTTTAGGGGGTTTTGGAGTTTTTATGGGGTTTTCAAAGGTTTTTAGGGTTTTTAGGGTTTTTAGGGTCTTTTTTGTTTTTTAGGTTTTTTTTTTCAGATTTTAGGGGTTTTAAGGTTTTTAAGAGTTTTTAATGTTTTAGGGATTTTATGGACTTCTAGAGTTTTTAGTGATTTTTAAGTTTTTTATGGGTTTTTAGGGTTTTTAAGGTTTTTATTGTTTTTAAGGGTTTTTAGGGATTTTGAGGGATTTTGAGGGATTTTAGGGTTTTAAGTGGTTTTTTGGGTCTTTTTGAATTTTTGTGAGATTTTAGGGTTTTATGGTTTTTAGTGTTTTTTAATGTTTTAAGGGTTTACTAGGTTTTTAGATTTTTTAGTGGGTTTTTTGGGTTTTTATGTTTTCATTGATTTTTAGGGGTTCTTTAGGATTTTTATGGTTTTAGGGTTTTTTGAGTTTTTAGGGATTTTGAGGGCTTTTAGGGTTTTAAGTAGTTTTTAGGGTCTTTTTGGATTTTTATGAGTTTTTAGGGTTTTATTTTTTTTAGAGTTTTTTAATGTTTTTAAGGGTTTACTGGGGTTTTTAGAGTTTTTAGTTGGTTTTTTGGGTTTTATGGGGCTTTCAGGTCTTTTATGGTTTTTTGGGGTTTTTATATTTTCATGGAATTTTATATTTTTTCAGTATTTTTTAGGTTTTTTAATATTTTTAGGGTTTTTTGAGATTTTGAGGGGTCTTAGGGTTTTTTAAAGGTATTTTTGGGTATTTTATGTTTTTTTCGTGTTTTTTGGGTTTTTATTATAGTTTTTAGGGTTTTAAGGTTTTTAGAGTTTTTTTATCAATTTTAGGTGTTTTATAGGTTTTTAGAGTTTTTAGTTGTTTTTAGAGTTTTTTGGGGTTTTGGGTTTTTAAGGTTTTTAGTGGTTTTTTCAGGGTTTATAGTGTTTTTTACATTTTCATGGATTTTTATTGTTTTTTAGGATTTCTATGGGTTTTAGGGTTTTTAGTGTTTTTAGGTATTTTGATGGTTTTCAAGGGTTTTTACGATTTTTATGGATTTTTAGGGGTTTGGGGTATTTTTTAGGTTTTTTGGTTTTTTATTATTTTTAGGTTTTTAGATTTTTTAAAAAAAATTAGGAATTTTAATGGTTTTTTGACGTCTTAGTGATTTTTAGGCTCTTTATAGGTTTTTAGGGTATTTTAATTTTCTTAGGGGATTTTATGGTTTTCTGGGGTTTTCAGCATTTTTAGAGATCTTATGTTTTCCTTGATTTTTATGGGTTTTTTAGGATTTTTATGGTTTTTTTGTGATTTTTAGGTTTTTATGAATTTTGTGGGTTTTAGGGGTTTTCAGTGTTTTTTATGTTTTTAGGGGTTTTCAGGGTTTTTAGAGTCTTTTTGGGTTGTTAGGGTTTTTTGAGTTTTTAGAGTTATTAGAGTTTTTCATCATTTTTAGGGGGTTTAAGGGGTTTTAGTGCTTTTAGTGGTTTTTAGGGTTTTTATTTTTTTAGGTTATTTTATGGTTTTAGGGGTTTTATGATTTTTAGAGTTTTTTCAGGTTTTTTAGGTTATTTTATGTTTTCATGGATTTTTAGTGGTTTTTTAGGATTTTAATGGTTTTAGGGTTTTTAGTGATTTTGTGGGTTTTTAGGGTTTTCTATGGATTTTTAGGGTCTTTTTGGGTTTTAGGGGTTTTTAAAATTTTCTACAGTTTTAAAGGTTTTTTAGAGTTTTTATCTTTTATATGGGTTTTAAGGGGTTTTAGAGTTTTTAGTGGTTTTTAGGATTTTTATGGGTTATTAGGGGTTTTAAGGTTTTTATGGTTTTCAGGAGGTTTTGAAGGTTTTTAGTGTTTTTTAGAGATTTTGAGGGGTTTTAGGGTTTTCCAGAGGTTTTTATAGTTTTAGTGGTTTTCAGGGTTTTTAGGGTCTTTTGGGTTTCTTGAGTTTTTTTAGTTTTGAGGTGTTTTAAGGTATTTTAGGGTTTTTAACATTTCTTTGGTGTTTTAAGGGTTTTTAGAGTTTTAGTGGTTCTTATCGGTTTTTAGTGTTTTTAAGGTGTTTAGGGTTTTTTTGTTTTTCAGGGGGTTTTCATTGTTTTTTACGTTTTCATGGATTTTTAGGGGTTTTTTAGGATTTTATGGTTTTTAGGGTTTTTAGGGTTTTTATGGATTTTGAGGGGTTTTAGGGTTTTTATGGATTTTGAGGGGTTTTAGGGTTTTTAGGGCTTTTAGGGTCTTTTGGGTTTTTAGGGTATTTTTTAAGTTTTTAGGTTTTTTATGTCTTTTTTTTAGAGTTTTTAACATTTTTAGGGGGTTTATGGGTTTTTAGATTTTTTCTTGGTTTCTAGATTTTTTCTGGGTTTTTATGGGGTTTTAAGGTTTTTAGGGGTTCTTAAGGTTTTTTACATTTTCATGGATTTTTAAGTGTTCTTAGGATTTTTGTGGTTTTTATTTTCTTTTATGGTTTTTAGGGATTTTGACGGTTTTAAGATTTTTTATGGGTTTTCAATGTTTTAGGGTGTTTTTGGGTTTTTAAGTTTTTTTAAATGTTCTTAGAGTTTTTTAACATTTTAAAGGGTTTTAAGGGCTTTTAGCAGTTTTTTATTTTTTTATAGGCTTTTTGGTTTTTTAAGGTTTTTAGGGATTTTCAGGTGATTTTTATGGGTTTTTTCAGGTTTTTAGGCTATTTTTTACATTTTTATGGATTTTTAGGCATTTTTAGGACTATTATTGTTTTTTGGGAATTTTAGGGGTTTTATGGATTTTGAGGGGTTTTTTGGGTTTTTAGGGTTTTCGGTCTTTTTGAGTTTTTTGGGGTTTAAATTTTTTTAGAGTTTTTTGGGGTATTAAGGTTTTTTATTGTTTTTAGTGGTTCTTTAGGGGTTTTATGGGTTTTTAAGGTTGTTTAAGGTTTTAAGGGGTTTTATGGATTTCAGGGGTTTTTAAGAGTTTTTAGGGTTTTTTATGCTTTCATTGATTTTTAGGGGGGTTTTAGTATTTTTATGTTTTTTAGTATTTTTTAGTTTTTCTAGGGATTTTGAGGGGTTTTTATTGTTTTTAGGGGGTTTTAGGGTTTTTAGGATTTTTCAGGGTTTTAGGTTCTTTTTGGGTTTTAAGGTTTTTTTTTTGTGTTTTTAGGGTTTCTATGGTTTTTGAAAATTTTTAGGTGTTTCAGGGATTTTATAATTCTTAGTGGTTTTCAATGGTTTTTATGGGTTTTTAAAGTTTTTTAAGGTTTTAAGGTGTTTTAATGGGTTTTAGGGTGTTTTCATGGTTTTTATAGTTTTTTATGTTTTCCTGGATTTTTAGGATTTTTATGGTTTTTAGGGTCTTAGGTATTCTGAGGGTTTTTCGGAGTTTTCAAGGGTTTTTAAGGGTCTTTTGGGTTTTTATTGTTTTTTTGGTTTTTAGTGTTTTTAAGGGTTTTAGAAATTTTTAACATTTTTAGGGGGTTTATGGATTTTTAGAGTTTTTAGGGTTTTCATGGGATTTAAGGGTTTTATAAGGGTTTCATGGGTTTTATGCTTTTCAAGCGTTTTCAGGGTGTTTAAGGTTTTTTACATTTTCAAGGATTTTTAGGGGTTTTTTAGGATTTTTATTGTTTTTGTGGTTTTAGTATTTTTAGATATTTTGAGGGTTTTTTATGGTATTTTAGGGTTTTTTTGGTTTTTAGGGATTTTATGGTCTCTTTGAGTTTTTTTAGTTTCTTGAGTTTTTTAGGGTTTTTATGTTTTTTAGATTTTTTAGAAGTTTTTAGGGTTTTTTATGGTTTTTAGGATTTTTTAGGGTTTTTTATGTTTTTATGGATTTTTTGTGGTTTTTTATTATTTTTATGGGTTTTAAGGTTTTTTGGGTTTTTAAATTTTTGGGGGGGTTTGAGGTGTTTTTAATATTTTTAGGGGTTTTCAATGTTTTTAGGGTCTTTTGGGGGTTTTATGGTTTTTTTTGTGTTTTTCAGGTTTTTATGGTTTTTTAGAGTTTTTAACGTTTCTATGGGTTTAAGGGGTTTTTATAGTTTTTAGTGATTTTTAGGGTTTTTATGGGTTTTCGGGTTTTTAAACATTTTTAGGGGGGTTTATGGTTTTCAAGGGTTTTTTAGGGTTTTTAGGGGTTTTATGTTTTCATGGATTTGTAGGGATTTTTAGGATTTTTATAGTTTTTTGTATTTTTATGGTTTTTAGGGGTTTTCAATGTTTTTTGGGATTTTGAGGGTTCATAGGGTTTTTTGGGGGGGTTTTGGGATTTAGGGGTTTTCAGGGTTATTAGGGTCCTTTTGGGTTTTACGGTTTTTTTTGACTTTTTTAGGCTTTTAAATATTTTTTAGAGTTTTTTAGTGTTTTTAGGGGGTTTTAAATGTTTTTAGAGTTTTTAGTGGTTTTCAGGTTTTTATGGGTTTTAGGGTTTTTATGGTTTTTGGTGATTTTTATGTTTTTATGGGTTTTTTAGGGGTTTTAGGGTTTTTAGGGTTTTTATGGATTTAGATTTTTTTGTTGTTTTCATGTTTTTTTGGGGTTTTTTCATGGATTTTGAGGTTTTTAGGGGTTTTTAGGATTTTTATTGTTTTTAGGGTTTTTAGGGATTTTGAGGAGTCTTGAGGTTTTTAGGGTGTTTTTTCATGGGTTTTAGGGTCCTTTTTATTTTTATGGTTTTTTCTATGTTTTTAGGGTCTAAAAGGTTTTTAAGTGTTTTTTAAAATCTTTATTGGTTTTAAGGGTTTTAAGAGTTTTAAGTGATTTTTAGGGTTTTTATGGGTTTTTAGGGGTTTTTATGGTTTTCATAGGGCTTTTACGGTTTTCAAGGTTTTTTACATTTTCATGGATTTTTAGGTAGGTTTTAGGATTTTTATGGATTTTAGGGTTTTTAGGGGTGTTAGGGATTTTATGGGTTTGGTGTGGTTTTAGGGTTTTTCAGGGGTTTTTAGGGTTTTAGGGGTTTTCAGGGTTTTTAGGATCTTTTTTGGGTTTTTAGGGGTTTTTAGGGTTTTTTAGGGTTTTTTTGAGTTTTTAGGGGTTTTAAGCTTTTTAGAGTTTTTTTAAGTTTTTAGGGGTTTTATTTTTTTTATGGGTTTTTATGGGTTTTTAAGTTTTTAGGGGTTTTATGGTTTTCAGGGTTTTTTACGTTTTCATGGATTTTTGGGGTTTTTTAGTATTTGTATGGTTTTTAGAGTTTTTAGTGTTTTTAGGGATTTTTTTATTGTTTTAAGGATTTTCAGTGGGTTTTGGGTATTTTATGGGTTTTCAGGGTTTCTATAGTTTTTTGAGTTTTTTAGGGTTCTTAAGGGTTTTTAGATTTTTTAACGTTTTTAGGGATTTAAAGGTTTTTTTTTGAGTTTTTAGTGGTTTTTTATAGTTTTTATGGGTTTTATGGATTTTTAATGTTTTTAGGGGTCTTATGGTTTTTTGGGGGATTTCCGGGATTTTAGGGGTTTTACATTTTCATGGATTTTTAGGGGGTTTTAGGATTTTTATGGTTTTTAGGTTTTTAGGGATTTCGAGGGGTTTTAGTGTTTTCAGGGGGGGTTTGGGTTTTTGGGGACTTATTGATGTTTTAGGGTTTTTTGACATTTTCATAGTTTTTAATGTTTTTATATTCTTTTAGAGTTTTTAGGGGTTTTGGAGTTTTTAGTGGGTTTTATGGGGTTTCTAAGGTCTTTAGGTCTTTTTATGGTTTTTTGTGTTTTTTCAGAGTTTTTGGCGTTTTTTAAAGTTTAATGAATTTTAGGTATTTTGAGGGTTTTTATGTTTATTATGGGTTTTTGGTGTTTTATGATCTTCAGGGGCTTTAGTGGTGTTTTGGGTTCATTAGGGGTTTTAAGGATTTTTAGAGTTTTTTAGCATTTCTAGTGGTTTTAAGGGCATTTATACTTTTTAGTGGTTTTTGGCGTTTTTTAAAGGTTTGTTAGGGTTTTTATGGTTTTCATGGGTTCTTCAGGGTTATGAGGGTTTTTTATGTTTTCATAGTTTTTAAGGTTTTTTAGATTTTTAAACATTTTTACGGGTTTTATGGTTTTTCAAAGTTTTAAGTGATTTTTAGGGTTTTTAGATTTTTAAGGTTTTTTAAGGTTTTTATGGTTTTTTGGGTTTTCCAGAGTTTTTAGAGTTTTTTACGTCTTCATGGATTTTAGGGGTTTTTTAGAATTTTTATTATTTTTAGTATTTTTTAGTATTTTGAGGGATTTTGAGGGTTTTTAGGGTTTTTAAGGTCTTTTGGGTTTTTAGGATTTTTACGGGGTTTTAAGGGCTTTTCAGGGTTTTTTCTGAGTTTTTAAGGTTTTTTACATTCTCATGAATTTTTAGAGGTTTTTTAGGATTTTATAGTTTCTAAGGTTTTCTAGCTTTTTAGGGATTTCAAGGGTTTTAGGGGTTTTAGGGATTTTTAGGGGTTTTTATGTTTTTTTGAGTCTTTTTGGGTTTTTAGGGGTTTTTTTGAGTTTTTTTGGGTTCTTAAGGTTTTTAGAGTTTTTTAACATTTTTAGGGGTTGTAAAGGGGTTTTATAGTTTTAAGTTATTTTTAGGACTTTCATGAGTTTTTAGGGTTTTTATGGTTTTAAGGGGTTACTCAGGGTTTTAGGGTTTTTTATGTTTTTATCAATTTTTGGGAGATTTTTTGGATTTTTTTGGTTTCTTGGGGTTTTTAGTGTTTTTAGGGATTTTAAGGGGGTTTAGGTTTTTTCAGGGGTTTGGGGGTTTTTAAGGGTTTTTAGGGTTTTTAGGCATTTTTTGGGTTTCTTGGTTGTTTTTGAGTTTTTTAGGGTTTAAAATTTTTTAGAGTTTTTAACGTTTTCATGGCTTTTAAGGGTTTTTAGAGTTTTTAGTGGTTTTGAGGGTTTTTATGGGGTTTTAGGGTTTTAAAGGTTTTTAGGGGTTTTTAGGGTTTTTAGGGTTTTTTTAGAGTATTTAAAATTTTTATGTTTCATGGATTTTTAAGGGTATTTATGATTTTATGGTTTTTAGGGGAGTTTAGGAATTTTGGGGATTTTGTGGTTTTTTTTGGTTTTTCAGGGGGGGTTTTGATGTTTTCAAGGTTTTTAGGGTCTTTTGGGGGTTTTAGGGTTTTTAGGTATTTTTAAGGTTTTCTAGAATCTTTTTAAAAATTTAGGGGTTTTAGGGGTTTTAGAGTTTTTAATGCTTTTAGGGTTTTTTAAGGTTTTTAGGGATTTTTATGGTATTCAGGGGATTTCAGGGTTTTTAGAGTTTTTTCATTTTTCTTGATTTTTAGGTGGGGTTTTGGATTTTTATGGTTTTTCGGGTTTTTTAGGGTTTAGGGATTTTGATGGATTTTATAGGTTTTCAGGGGGGTTTTAGGGGTTTTCAAATTTTTTAGAAACCATTTGGGGTTTCATCTTTTTTTTTGATTTTTTCTCGGTTTTTGTGGGGTTTTTTGTTTTTTTAATGTTTTTAGGGGTTTTAAGGTATTTTAGAGTCTATGATTGTTTTTAGGGTTTTCATGGTTTTTTAGGATTTTTTATGGTATTTTTGGTTTTTATTGTTTTTAGGGGATTTTCAAGGCTTTTAGGGGTTTTTACGTCTTCATGGATTTTTAGGGGTTTTTAGAATTTTTATGGTTTTTATGGTTTTTAGGTTGTTTAGGGATTTTGAGGGTATTTAGTATTTTTTAGATCTTTTCATGGTTTTTAGGGTCTTTTTGGGTTTCAAGAGTTTATTTTGAGTTTTTTATGGTTTTTAAGTATTTTTAGAGTTTTTTAATATTTTTACGGGTTTAAAGGTTTTTCATCATTTTTAGTGGGGTTTTTTTATTTTTATGGGTTTTTAGAGTTTTTAAGGTTTTTAGGTGATTTTATGACTTTCGTAGATTTTTTGGGGTTTTTAGGGTTTTTTACGTTTTCATAGAATTTTAGAGGTTTTTCTTGGACTTTTTAGGTTTTTTACTTTTCTATGGATTTTGAGGGGTTTTCATGGTTTTTAGGGTCTTTTTGGGTCTTTATGATTTTTTTGAGTTTTTTAGGGGTTTTAATGTTTTTAGAGTTTTTTAACGCTTTTATGGGTTTAAGGGTTTTTAGAGTTTTTTGTGTGGTTTTTTGGTTTTTATGGGTTTTTAGGATTTTTAAGGTTTCTAGAGTTGTTATGGATTTTAGGGTTTTTTAGGTTTTTAGTGTTTTTTTTTCGTTTTTATGGATTTTTAGGGGTTTTTTTATTTCTATGGTTTTTAGGGGTTTTTTAGGTTTTTAGGGTTTATTATGTTTCCATATATTTTTAGGGGTTTTGAGGATTTTTATGGTTTTTTGGTTTTTTTAGGGTTTTTATGGATTTTCAGGGGTTTAGGGGTTTTTATGGTTTTTAGGGGTATTTCGGGTTTTAGGGTAGTTTTGGGTTTTTAGGGTTTTTTGAGTTTTTTAGAGGTTTTAATGTTTTTAGTGATTTATAATTTCTTTGGTGTTTTAAAGGGTTTTTAGGTTTTAAGTGGGTTTTAGGTTTTTTTGGGTTTTATGGTATTCAAGGGTTTTTCAGGGTCTTACGTTTTCATGGATTTTTAGGGATTTTACGAATTTTTGTGGTTTTAGGTTTTTTTAGTGTTTTTAGGGATTTTTTGAATTTTTATGGGTTTTCATGTGTTTTTGGGTTTTTTGGGGGTTTTTAGTGTTTTTAGTGTCTTTTGGGGTTTTAAAGGTTTTTTAGATTTTTTAACATTTTTTTGGGGTTTTAAGAGTTTTTAGAAATTTTAGTGTTTTTGGAGTTTTAATGGGTTTCAGGGTTTTTAAAATTTTTAGGGCTTTTAAGGTTTTTCTGGACTTTTAAGGTTTTTTACAGTTTTATAGATTTAAAGGAGTTGTTAGGATTTTTTTGGGTTTTAGGGTTTTTGAGGGTTTATAGGGATTTTTTGGGTTTATAGGTTTTTTAGGGTTTTTTTGGGGTTTTAGGGTTTTTCAGGGTTTTTAGGGTTTTTTTCGATTTTTAGGGTTTGTTTGAGTTTTTTAGGGTTTTAAGGTTTTTTTAAAAAATTAACATTTTTAGGAGTTTTTTAGGGTTTTGGAGTTTTAAGTGGGTTTTAGGGTTTTTATTTGTTTTTTTGGGTTTTTAAGGTTTTTAGTGGTTTTATGGTTTTCATGGGTTTTTAGGGTTTTGAGGATCTTTTTTGGGTTTTAGGGTTTTTTTTGAGTATTTAGGGGTTTTAATGTTTTTATAGTTTTTTAACAATTTTAGGGGTTTTAAGTGTTTTTAGATTTTTTAGTGGTTTTTAGGATTTTTATGTGTTTTTACTATTTTTAATGTTTTTTGGGGTTTTATGGTTTTAAGGGGATTTTCAGGGTTTTTTAAGTTTTCATGGATTTTTAGGGATTTTTATGGTTTTTATATTTTTAGTGTTTTTAGGGATTTTGGGGGGGTTTAGGGGTTTTCTGGGGTTTTTAGGAGTTTTTGGGGTCTTCAGGGGGTTTATGGGTTTTTTGAGTTTTTTAGGTTTTTAATTTTTTTTTGAGTTTTTAAACGTTTTTAGGGGTTTTAGAGGTTTTAGTGGTTTTTAGTTTTTTTTGAATTTTTAAGAATTTTAGGGGTTAATGGTTTTTAGGGGTTTTTTTTCAGGGTTTTAGGGGTTTTAATGTTTTCATGGATTTTTAGGGGTTTTATAGGATTTTTATGGATTTTAGAGGTTTTAGGGTTTCTAGGGTCTTTTTTGGATTTTAGGGGTTATTTTGAGTTTTTTTTAAGGATTTTAAGGTATTTTAGATTTTTTAACAATTTTAGGTGTTTTAGGGGTTTTACAGTTTTTGACAGTTTTTAGGGGTTTTATGGGTTTTTATTTTTTTATGGGTTTTGTGGTTTTTTATTTTTTTTGAAGGGTTTTTTTTTGGTTTTTTGGGTTTTTTATGTTTTCATGGATTTTTAGGATTTTTTGGGTTTTAGTGTTTTTATGAAATTTATGGTTTTTGAGGGTTTTATGGGTTTTCAAGGGGTTTGTAGGGTTTGTAGCGTTTTTTTGATCTTTTTAAGTTTTAGGGATTTTTTTTGAGTTTTTAGTGTTTTTAAGGTTTCTTAAAGTTTTGTAACATTTTTAGGTTTTCATGGGTTTTTAGAGTTTTTAGTGATTTTAAGGGGTTTTTTTGGGTTTTTAAGGTTTTTTGGAGGTTTTTTGGTTATTAGGCCTTTTTCCGGATTTTATAGATTTTACGTTTTCATTGATTTTTAGGGATCTTTTATGATTTTTTTTGTTTTTTATTATTTCTGGGGATTTTGAGGGGTTTTAGGGTTTTTAGTGGTTTTAGGGTCTTTTGGGTTTTTAGTTTTTTTTAGGTTTTTTAGGGATTTAAGGTTTTTTTAAAAAAATTAATATTTTTATCGAGTTTAAATGCTTTTAGAGTTTTTAGTGGTTTTTTAGGGTTTTTAGGGGTTTTTTGCGTTTTCATGGATTTTTAGGGTTTTTTTAGGATTTTTTGTGGTTTTTAGGGATTTAGGGTTTTTAGTGTCTTTTAGGGTTATTTGGGTTTTTTTGAATTTTTTATTGTTTTTAAGGATTTTTAGATTTTTTTAATGTTTTCTCGGTTTTAAGGGTTTTGAGAGTTTTCAGTGGGGTTTTAGGGTTTTATAGATTTTAGGGTTTTTTAAGGTTTTTAGGGGGTTTTATGGTTTTAAGTTGTTTTTCAGGGTTTTTTACATTTTCATGGATTTTTTAGGATTTTGTGGGTTTTAAGGTTTTTGAGGGTTTTTAGGGTTTTTCAGGGGTTTTAGGGGTTTTCATGGTTTTTAGGGTCTTTTGGGGGTTTTGTTTTTTTTTTAGTTTTTAGGGGTTTTATGGGTTTTTAGAGTTTTTTTAACATTTTAGGGGTTTTAAGGTTTTTTAGAGTTTTTCATGGTTTTTTTAAGGTTTTATGGTTTTTAGGTTTATTAATGTTTTTAAGGGTTTTTTTGGTTTTCAGGGGGTTTTAAAGGTTTTTAGGGTTTTTTATGTTTTCATGGATTTTAGGGGGTTTTTAGGACTTTTATGGTTTTTAGGATTTTATGGTTTATAGATATTTTGAGCTGTTTTAGGGTTTTTGGGGGTATTTAGGATTTTTCAATGTTTTTAGGGTCTTTTTGGGGTTTTAGGGGTTTTTCTTGATTTTTTAGGGTTTTAAGGGTTTTTAGAGTTTTTAGGGGTTTTATGGTTTCATGGGTTTTTCAGGATTTTTAGGGTTTTTTAAAGTTTTCATGGATTTTTAGGGGTTTTTTAGAATTTTTATGGGTTTTAGGGTTTTTAAGGATTTTTAAGGGTTTTAAGTTTTTGGGGTTTTTAAGATTTTTAGAGTTTTTGACGTTTTTAAAAGTTTTAAAGGTTTTGAGATTTTTTATTCAGTTTTTACGGTTTTTATGGGTTTTTAGGGTTTTTAATATTTTTGGGGGTTTTTAAGGTTTTCAGGGTTTTCTAGGATTTTTAGGATTTTTTACATTTTCATGGAATTTTTGGGGTTTCTTAGGATTTTTAGGATTTTATGGATTTTTAGTGTTTTTTGGGATTTTGAGGGGGTTTTAGGGGTTTTAGGGGGTATTTAGGGTTTTTAGAGTTTTTCAGGGTCTTTTGGGGGGTTTTATGAGTTTTTAGTGTTTTTAAGGTTTTTTAGAGTTTTTTACATTTTAAGTGGTTTTAAGTGTCATTAGAGTTTTTATTAGTTTCGATGGATTTTATGTGTTTTTTGGGTTTTTTAAGTTTTTAGGGGTTTTATGGTTTTTAAGGTTTTCTTGGTTTTTTGAGTTTTTTACATTTTCTTCAGTTTTTAGGGGTTTTTAAAGATTTTTAGGGTTTTTAGGATTTTTAGGGTTTTTAGGGATTTTGCCAGTTTTTAGGGTCTTGATTTTTTTAGTGTTTTTTAGTTTTTTGGGTTTTTAATGTTTTTTAGGGTTTTTTAATGTTTTTAGGGGTTTTAAGTGTTTTTAATGTTTTTAGTAGTTTTTTTGGGTTTTATGGTTTGTTAAGGTTTTTAGGGGTTTTTAGGGTTTTTAGGGTTTTTTAGGGTTTTGGGGGTATTTATGTTTTCATGGATTTTGGGGGGTTTTTAGGATTTCTATGGTTTTTTTATTTTTTTAGGATTCTTAGGGATTTTGAGGAGTTTTAGGGGTTTTCAAGGGTTTTTAAGGATTTAGTGTTTTTCAGGGTTTTTAGGGTCTTTTTAGGTTGTTTGGTTTTTTTTTGTGTTTCTAGGGTTGTAAGGTTTTTTAGTGTTTTTAAAGGTATTAAGGGTTTTTAGAGTTTTAGTGGTATTAGTATATTTATGGGGTTTTAGGGTTTTTTATATTTCTTAGGGGTATTATGGTTTTCAGGGGTTTTCTAGGTTTTTAGGGTTTTTACATTTCATGGATTTTTAGGGGTTTTTTTGGATTTTTAGGATTTTTAGGGTTTTTTAAGGTTTTTAATGTATTTTGGGTTTAAGGGGTTTTTAGGGTTTTATGGTTTTTAAATATTTTATTGATTTTGAGGGTTTAAGTGGTTTTTAGAGGTTTTTAGGGTTTTCATACTTTTAGGGTCTTTTGGGTTTTTAGAGAATTTTTTGAGTTTTTTATGGTTTTTTGAGGTTTTTGTAGTTTTTTTGGTTTTAGGGGTTTTAATGGTTTTTAAAATTTGTAGATGGTTTTTAGGATTTTTATGGGTTTTAGAGTTTTTGAAGGTTTTTATGAGTTTTTTTTGGTTTTCAAGGGGTTTTCAGGTTTTTTTTGGGTTTTCAAGGATTTTCAAGGGTTTTTTTGGGTTTTTAGGGGTTTTTAGGGGTTTTGGGGATTTTTTGGGTGTTTTGGGTTTTTAGGGATTTTTTTTTACTTTTATGGGGTTTTGAGGTTTTTTGGAGTTTTTAACATTTTTAGGAATTTTAAGGTTTTTTATTGTTTTTAGTGGGTCTTTAGGGTTTTCATGTGTTTTTAGGGTTATTTAAGGTTTTTCGGGGTTTGATGGTTCTCAGGGGTATTTTTAGGGTTTTAGGGTTTTTTACATTTTCATATACTTTTAAGGGTTTTTTTAGGGTTTTATGGTTTTTAAGATTTTTTAGTGTATTTAGGGAATTTGAAGGTTTTTAGGATTTTTCATGGGGGGTTAGGGTTTTGAGGGATTTTTGGTGTTATGGGTTTATTTGGGGTTTTAGGGGTTTTTTTGAATATTTTAGTGTTTTTAATATTTTTTAGAGTTTTTTAACATTTTTAGGGTTTCAAAGGGTTTTTATATTTTTTATAGGTTTTTATGGGTTTTATGGGGTTTTAGGGTTTTTTGAGGTTTTTATGGGGTTTTCAGGGTTTTTTACATTTTTATAGATTTGGGAGGGGGTTTGGATTTTAATGGTTTTTTGGATATTTTAGGGTTTTTTAGGGTTCTTAGTGTTTTTAAAGATTTTGAGGGGTTTTATAGTCTTTAGTAGTTTTTTAGGGTTTTTATTGGTTTTTAGGGGGTTTTATGGTTTTCAGGTGGTTTTCATGGTTTTTAGGATTTTTTAAGTTTTCATTGATTTTTTTGGGTCTTTTTTGGATTTTTATGGTGTTTAGTATTTTTTAGGTTTTTAAGGATTCTTAGGGTTTTTTCTGGGGGGTTTAGGGGTTTTAGGGGTGTTCATGGTTTTTAGGGTCTTTTTGGGTCTTTTGATTTTTTTATGGTTTTTTAGGTTTTTTAGGGTTTTTCACATTTTCATATATTTTTAACGTTTTTGGGGGTTTTTATGGTTTTTAAGAATTTGGTTTTCAGGGGTTTTTCAGGGTTTTTAGGGTTTTTCACATTTTCATGGATTTTTAACGTTTTTAGGGTTTTTATGGTTTTTAGGAATTTTGAGGGTTTTTAGGGTTTTTTAGGTGTATTTAGGGATTTTACGGGTTTCGAGGGTTTTTATGGTCTTTTAGGTTTTTAGTGTTTTTTAAATTTTTTAGGTGTTTAAAGGTTTTTTAGAATTATTTTAAGTTTTTAGCAGTTTTAAGGATTTCTAGAATTTTTATTGGGTTTTTAGGGTTTTAGGGGGGTTTTCTAGTTTTTAATGTTTTTAGGGTTTTTATGGTCTTTAGTGGGTTTTCAGGGTTTTTTTGGATTTTTTAAATTTTCATAATTTTTTGGGGATTTTTTATATTTTTTTAGGGTTTTTTGGCTATATTTTGGTTATTATGGGTTTTTTAGTTTTTTTATGAGAATTAAGGTTCTTTAAAGTTTTTTAGCTTTTTATAGGTTTTAAGGGATTTTAAATATTTTAGTGGTTTTCTAGGGTTTTTATGTGTTTTCAGTGTTTTTATGATTTTTAGATGTTCTAATGGTTTTCAAGGGGATTTCTATTTTTTAGGGTTGCTCACGTTGTCATGGATTTTTTTAGGATTTTTATGGTTTTTATTTTTTTTGGGTTTTTATGGATTTTGAGGGTTTAGGGGGGTTTTAGGGTTTTTAGTGGTTTTCAGGGTTTTTAGGGATTTTTTTATTTTTTTAGGGTTTTAAAAGTTTTTTAGAGTTTTTAAATCTTTTTAAGAGATTTAAGGGTTTTAGATTTTTTTGTGGTTTTAGGGTTATTATGGGTCTTTGGGGTTTTTTAATTTTTTTGAGTTTTTTAAGGGTTTTAGAATTTTTTAATGTTTTTAGGGTTTAAAGGGTTTTTATAGTTTTTAATGGTTTTTAGGATTTTTATGGATTCTAAAGGTTTTATGGGTTTTCATGGTTTACTATGGTGTTTCGATGTTTTTAGGTATTTTTACATCTTCATGGATTTTTAAGGGTTTTTTTAGATTTTTATGTTTTTTAATGTTTTTTAGGGTTTTTAGAGATTTTGAGAGTTTTGGTGTTTTTAGGGGTTTTTAGGCCTTTTTGGGTTTTTAGGGGTTTTTAAAGTTTTTAGGGGTTTTTCAGTTTTTCTGGGATTTTTTTTACTTTTATGGTTTTTTATGGGTTTTTAGGATTTCTATGGTTTTTAGTAGTTTTTTAGGGTTTTTAGGTTTTTAAGGGGTTTTAGGGTTTTTTAGAGTTTTTAGGGTTTTTAGGGTCTTTTTTGGAATTTTAGTGTTTTTTTAATTTTTAGGTTTTTTATGATATTTTATAGTTTTTTACATTTTTAGGTGTTTTAAGGGTTTTTAGAGTTTTTAATGGGTTTATGGGGTTTTATGGGGTTTTAAGGTTTTTAGGGGTTTTATGGTGTTTACGTTATCATAGATTTTTTTTGAGGTTTTTTAACATTTTTATGGTTTTTAGGGTTTCATAGGGTTTTTAGATAGTTTTAGGGATTTTATGGAATTTCGAAGGTTTTTAGGGTTTTTAGGGATTTTAGGGTTTTTATGGTCTTTGTGGATTGTTATGGTTTGTTTAGTATTTTAGGGGTCTTAAGTGTTTTTTGAGTTTTTTAATGTTTTTTGGGTTTTTAAGGGGATTAGAGTTTTTAATAGGTATTTAGGGTTTTTATCGGTTTTTTAGGGGTTTTAAAGGTTTTTAGGGGATTTAAGGGTTTTAGGGGTTTATTAGGGTTTTTAGGGGTTTTTACATTTTTATGGATTTTTAGGGGTTTTTTATGTTTTTTTATGTTTTTTATGGTATTTAGGATTTTTAGGGATTCTAAGGTTTTTTAGGGTTTTTTAGATGGTTTTAGGGTTTTTAGGGTCGTTAGGGTCTTTCATGGTTTGTATGGTTTTTCATGGGGTTTTAGGGGATTTATAGGTTTTTAGAGTTTTTTGCATTTTTTAGGGGTTTTATGGTTCTCAAGGGTTTTTGTAGGTTTTTAGGGTTTTTTAGGTTTTCATGGATTTTTAGGAAGTTTTTTTATTTTTAAGGTCTTTAGGGTTTTTATTATTTTTTTGGGGTTTTAGGATTTTTCATAGTTTTTTCTAGGTTTTTAGGCTTTTAGGGTCTTCTGGGTTTTTTAAGTGTTTTTTTAGGTTTTTAGGGTTTTTAAGGTTTTTGGAGTTTTATAACATTTTTAGGGATTTTAAGGGTTTTAAGGGGTTTTTGTGTTTTTTATTGTTTTTTGGGGTTTTATGGTTTTCAAGGGTTTTTTAGGGTTTTAGGGTTTTTTCATTTTCATAGATTTTTGGGTTTTATAGGATTTTTATGGTTTTTAGATTTTTTTTAGGGTTTTTAGGGTCTTTTGGGGTTTTTAGGGTTTTTTGAGTTTTTATGGCAAGGAAGATGCGAGGGTCGGGCTATTCTCGGCCCCCCTAAATTTATTAGAAAGAAAAAAAGGAGACAAAGCAGACAAGGGTGGGGAGGGGTCAAACGACCCACACCCAAAAAACCCCTTACAACCCACACCAAAAAAGAAAAACCAAGGAAGAAAAGGACTCAAAAAAAGACACAACATTGGCATCATCACATCACATCCAGCCAGTACCAGCATCCCGCAGCACCACATCCAATCATCACAGCAACACAGCAGCAGTACATCCAAAAAAACCAGCCCCAACAACCAACAGCACTAAAACTTTCATAACAGCCAATCACAACCAGCAACATCAAACCACAGCACAAGCACCGCAACCAAATGCAGAGCCATCTTCACCTCCTAGCAAACAACAACGAGAAACACACAGGACATCATCTATCACACTCAACAGAACATAAATCCCGCACCCATAGCTATTCAAAACCAAACAAGCACCACAGGTAGCAACCTTTATCTCATCTTGCCTGAAATCCAGCTTCAGCAACGGCTCACAACCAAACCGGAAACAACTCAAAATACCACATTCCACTATAGCAGCCAGGACGCAGCTCAACTTGACCAGAAACTCATCAGCAGCATAAACCAAAGGTGAGATTAAGTAACTAGAAGCACAAACCTGCACCTTCACTTTCAACAGCCACCAGAACCCGTCAAAAAGCCATGAGATCCAGCAAAACCCTCCCAGACTCAGATCGGGTCGGGCAGGGTCGGTCCGACCTGGTCGGATCGGACCCGGGCCCATCTGGACTCAGATACGCCTTTTTGGCCATATCTTGAGAACCGGACGTCCGTTTGATGAACCGTCTACGACACCGAAAACCTTAGATTGAGGCGGCCCTATTGGTATACTCCACTTGAGTTTTCAATAAAATTGAAGTACGACTGGGTTGGATCGAACTCGAATCCAACTGGGCCCTCGGAACGAAAACGCTAATAACTTACCGTTCGAGCGTCCGATTGACACGCTGTCAGTCACGTTGGGTCCCTTATGATGTGACGGACCTTCGTGATACTTATTAATGGAACTTCATGGTATTTTAAGTATCGACCGATGGATTGAGGAGAGGATTCTCCCGGAATCAAACGTTCTTAGTGTGGGAACCCTGTGGCTGACTGTACTTGAAGAATCTTCAGATCTTGTGTGGGTCGGAAACTACAGATCCTATGTGGGTCAACTCCGGATCCTCTGTGGGTCAGCATCTACGAATCCTGTGTGGGTCATCTTCAAATACTATGTGGTTCATCTTCGATCCTGTGTGGGTTAACAACAGAGCTTCTCGACGAAGTAAGATGATCTTGCAATACAACTAATCATCTGTACTTTCATACTTAATTTATACCTAGTGTGAGTTGAGTCTTTACCTTTGTGGTACATACCTTCGTGGTGTTACCTTCATGGTATTCTTTCCTTCGTGGAACAATGTGCTTTTTGCTAAAGAGTTGGGTCTTGTGTTTCCTCATGAACGAGATGGGTTTACTTGATAACTTAGGTATGTGTATGGTCATATACCTAAGTAGGGATGATTGTTTCTTCGTGCTTTGTGATTATGGTATTGATTTGTGGTTTATCCTTTGGGGATTCTGAGACACCATTGGGGGTCTTGGGGTCCCTACTGAGTATTGTTATACTCACCCCTGCATGGGTTACGCCTGCACCTTGTTGTGTCTTCTGCAGATGATGGAAAACATTTATCGAGGCTGAGGGTTCCAGGACTAGAGATTGCTCATAGGTGGACCATTAGATGAGACATACCGTAGAGATGACAGTTCGAGAGTTGTACCTACCCTTCAAGTAGGATCCTTGGCAGGTGTTCACAGGAGTTGTTTTCAGTTTTTCTTGTACTTTCTTGTTGGGCTTGTATTTCGGCCCCTTTACTTACTGTACTCACTCTATTTACTATATAGTTTACTTTGTACTTGTATCTTCCTATGAAAGGCGGGCTTGGGGTAGTCACGACACGGGCCTCGGGGGACGGGTCGTGACACTAAAACCCTAAAAACCCTTGAAAACCCCTAAAAACCCTATAAATCTCTAAAAACTCTAAAAACACCTAAAAACCTTTAAAAACCTTTGGAAATCCATGAAAACATAAAAAAACCTAAAAACCCTTAAAACCCCCAGAAAACAATTAAAACCCCTAAAAATCTTAATAACCCTAAAAAACCATAAAAACCGTTAAAAAATTTAAAAACTCTTAAAACCATTTAAACCCCTAAAACCCTTAAAAACTCTAAAAACCTTAAAAATACAAAAAAAACAGAAAAAAATATAAAAACCCAAAATGATTTCAAAACCCTGAAAAACATTAACTCTAAAAACTGCTAAAAACCCCTAAAATACACAAAACCCCTAAAAATACTAAAAATAATAAAATCCTACAAAACCCTAAAAAATCCATGAAAACGTATGAAACCCTAAAACTTTAAAGAACCCCTAAAAACCAAAAAAACCCTAAAAACCTTAAAAACCCTCCAAAACCATAAAAACCCTAAAAACCACTAAAATATCTAAAAACACATAAAACCCCTAAAACATTAAAAAACTCAAAAAATCTTAAAAACCATAAAAAACACAGAAAACCAAAAAAGACCCTAAAAACCTGAAAATCATTAAAAACCATAAAAGCACCTGAAAACCCTAAATCCCCTCAAAATCCATAAAAACTCTTAAAACCCTAAAGCCCTTGAAAACCCCTAAAACCCCCTAAAACCCCCCAAAACATAAAAATGATAAAAATCCTACAGAACCCCTAAAATCCATGAAAATGTTAAAAACCCTAAAAAACCTTGAAAAACCACGAAGAACTTAAAACCCCTAAAAACCATAAAAAACTCAAGAAAATCCTAAAACCCAAAAAGACTCTAAAAACCCTAAAAACCTCTAAAAACACTAAAAACCTATGAAAACCCCTAAAAACCCTCACAATCCCTAAATAGCCTAAAAACCCTAACATCCATAAAAATCATAAAATCCCTAAAAATCCCTGAAAACATAAAAACCCTTTAAAACCCCTGAAAACCATAAAAAAACCCTAAAAACATAAAACCCCCTAAAAATCTATAGAAACCATAAAAACCCAGAAAAAAAAACTCTAAAAACCCTTTAAACCCTAAAAACATTAAAAAACTATAAAAACATTTCAAACCCTAAAACTAAAAAAACCCTAAAAACCCATAAAAAACACTAACACCCCTCAAAATCCCTAAAAACCCTAAAAACCAAAAAAATCTTCAAAACCCCATAAAAACCCATGAAAACATAAAACCCCTAAAAACCCCAAAAAAACCCCTAAAAGCCAACTAAAAACTTTAAAAAACCTAAAAAACTCAAAAAAAACCCCAAAACCCCAAAATACCCTAAAAATACTGAAAACCCCAAAAAACACCTGAAAACCCCAAAAAACACTCAAAATCCCTAAAATACATAAAAACCCCAAAAATCATAAAAATCATAAACCCCCCCCCTAAAAATCCATGAAATCTTAAAATACCTTAAAAACCATGAAACCCCCAAAACCTTAAAAAACCTGAAAAGCCTAGAAAAAACCCTAAAAACCAATAAAAACACAACAAACCCTTGAAAATATAAAAACGTTAAAAAATTATAAAAAAAATTTAAACCCCTAAAAACTAAAAAAACCTGAAAAACCCTAAAACCCTTGTGAAATACTAAAACCCTCAAAATCCCTAAAAACCATAAAAATCTTAAAAAACTCTAAAAAGCCATGAAAACAGAAAAAACCCTAAAAATAAAAAACAACCTCTAAAAACCATAAAACCCCTAAAATATTAAAAAATCCTAAAAAACTAAAAAACCCCTAAACCACTAAAAACTCTAAAAACCCTTAAAACACTAAAAAATGTTAAAAAACTCAAAAAAAACTTGAATACCCTAAAATTTTTAAAAAACCCCTCAAAACCCAAAACACCCTCAAAACCCTGAGAAACCCTAAAAACCCATGAAAAACCCTAAAAATATTAAAATCCCTAAAAATACTAAAAACTATAATATTCCTAAAAAACCTCTAAAAATCCATGAAAACATAAAAAACCCTAAAAACCATGAAAACCCTCTAAAACCCATAAAACCAATAAAAACATTCAAAAACCTTAAAAAACCTTAAAACCCCTAAAACCCACTAAAAACTCTTAAAAACTTTTAAACCCCCAAAAAAATTAAAAACTCTAAAAGACGTAAAAAATCCTAAAAAACTCAAAAAAAAACCCTATTACACAAAAAGACATTAAAAACCCTAAAACCACCTAAAAACATCAGAAAGCCCAAAAAAACCAGAAAAATCACTAAAAATTCCTAAAAAACATAAAAATATTAAACCCCCTAGAAATCCATGAAAACATAAAAATCCCTAAAAACCCAGAAAACCCCTTGAAAAACCCCTGAAAACCATAAAAACTAATAAATAAGTAAAAAACCCTAAAACCCTAAAACCCCAAAAAACCCACTAAAAACTCTAAAAACCATTAAAACCCCTAAAAGACTTAAAAAACTCAAAAAACCTTAAAAACTCTAAAAAATTCAAAATTACCCAATAATCAAAGACACCCTAAACACCCTAAAAACACTAAAAAATCCATAAAAACCTAAAAAACCAAAAAAATCCTCAAAATCTCTAAAAACCCTAAAAACCATAAAACCCACAAAACTCCTAAAAACCCATAAAAATCAATGAAAACATAAAAAACACTCAAAACCATGAAAAACCCCTAAAACACATAAAAACCTTAAAAACCCTCAAAAACCTTAAGAACCACTAAAAATTCTAAAAACCCTGAAATCCCTAAAAACGTTAAAAAACTCTAAAAAACCTGAAAACCTTAAAATACTAAAAAAACCTTAAAAACCCTAAAAACCCTACCCCCCCCCCCCCCCCAAACCCCTAAAAACCCCGAAAACCCCTCAAAATCCATAAAAATGCTAAAAAACCCTAAAAACCCTAAAAAACCTAAAAACCCTAAAAATTCCATGAAAATGTAAAAAACCCATAAAACCCCTTAAAAACCTCGGATAACCATAAAACCCCTAAAACATTAAAAAAAACCACAAAAACTCTAAAATCCACTAAAAACTCTAAAAACCCCTAAAACCCCGAAATTTTTTAAAAAACTATAAAAAACCTTAAAACCCCCCAAAAAACCCAAAAAGACCCTAAAATCCTAAAAACTCTAAAAACCTAAAAAACCATCAAAATCCCTAAAAAACCTAAAACCCCCTAAAAACCCATATGAACCCTAAAAACCCCTTAAAACCATAAAAACCTCTAAAAACCCTAAAACCCCCTAAAAACCCAAAAAACCCTCAAGATCCCTATGGAAGTTGATGCTTATGAGTTTGGTGATGATGGTTCTGCATTGCTGCCGGATGTTGGTGTTCGTTGGATATGACGTGTTGATGTCGCTGCTGTGTCTGGTCTTTTGTGTATTTCTTTCATTGTTTTTGTTTTTGGGGCTTTTTTTTGGGTATGGGTCGATTGACTCTGCCCCACCCCTGTCTGCACTATCACCTCTTTTTTCATAATAAATTTTGGGGTGGACCAGGAATAGCCTGGCCCACCTTTCTTGCCCTAAAAACCCTAAAAACCATAAAAATCCTGAAAACCCCCAAAAAATTCATAAAAACGTAAACCCCTCTAAAAACCACTACAAACTCTAAAACCCCTTAAAACCTCTAAAAATGTTAAAAAGAGCTATTAAAATTAAAAACCTTAGAAAACTCAAATAACACTAAAAACCAGAAAAAACCCTAAAACCCTTGAGAAAACCCAAAAAACCAGTAAAACCCACAAAAACCTTAAAAACCCATAAAATCCTATAAAAACCACTAAAGCAATTAAAAAACCTTAAAATACCTAAAAATGTTAAAAATAATAAAAACCTTAAAAACCCTAAAACCCCTCAAAATCCCTAAAACCCTAAAAACCATACAAAACCTAAAAAACCAATAAAAAATCACGGGAAAGTAAAAAACCCAAAAAACCCTAAAAAACCCTGAAACCCCATAAAGCCCTAAAAACCCATAAAAACCCTAGAAACCATAAAAACTCTAAAAACTTTAAAAAGCCTAAGAAACTTAAAAAACACTAAAATCCTAAAATGGCCCTAAACACCAAAAAACCCTAAATCCCCTAAACCCCCCTGAAAAACCAAAAAAACCCCTCAAAATCCATAAAAAATATTAAAAACAATAAAAACCATAAAAATCCGAAAAAACGCCTAAAAATCCACGAAAATGGAAAAAAACCTAAAACCCTGAAAAACTCCTAAAACCCATAAAACCCCTAAAAACCTTAAGAAACCATAAAACCCCATAAAAAACCTAAAGAACTACTAAAAAAATCTAAAACGCCTAAAAACATTTAAAAACTCAAAAAAAACCTTTAAACCCCTAAAAACCCAAAGAAACCCTAAAAACCCCAAAAAACCCAAAAAACATGAAAAAACCTAAAACCCCTCACAATCCCTAAAAACCCTAAAAACACTAAAAAAACATAAAATTCCTTAAAACCCGCAAAAAAACAATGAAAACGTAAGAAACCCAAAAAACCCTAAAAAACCCTGAAAACAATAAAACCGAATAAAACATTAAAAACCCTAAAAACCTAAAAAAAACTCTAAAAAAACACTAAAAATCTAAAAAACCCTTAAATCCCCTAAAAATGTTAAAAAACTCTAAAGATCATTAAAAACCCTAAAAACATAAAAAAACCTCCTAAAACCCCCAAAAGACCCAAAAAACCAAAAAACCCTAAAAACCCAAAAAACACCCTAAACCCCTCAAAATCTATAAAAACCCTAAAAGACCTAAAAATAAAAAAAACCAAAAATAACTGTAAAAATCCATGAAAACAAAAAAATCCCTAATAACCCTTAAAACCACCTAAAAACCACAAAACCCCTAAAAACCATAGAAACCATAAAACCCATAAAAACCCTAAAAAACACGAAAAACTCTAAAAATCTTGAAAACCGCTTAAAATGTTAAAAAACTCTAAAAACCCTTAAGAACAAGAAAAAACTCAAAAAAAAGCCTCAAAACCCAAAAGGACCCTATAAATCCTTAAAAACCCTAAAACCATAAAAAAACCCCGAAGAACCTTAAAAACCCTGAAAATCCCAAAAATCCCTAAAACCCCATAAAATCCTTAAAAACCCTAAAACCCTAAAAATCCTAAAACACCCTAAAAATCCATGAAAATGAAAAAAACCCTAAAATCCATGAAAAACCCCCAAAACCATAAAAATCCTTAAAAACCTTAAAACCCATAAAACCCTAAAAAACAACTAAAAACTCTAAAAACACATTAAACCCCTAAAAACGTTAAAAAAATCTAAAATACCTTAAAACCCCTAAAATACTAAAAAATCATTCAAACCCAAAACAACCTAAAATCCTAAAAAACCATAAAAACCTTTGAAAAACATTAAAAACCCACAAAATCCCTGAAAACCCAAAAAAATTAAAAATAATGAAAAACCTAAAACACCCTTAAATCCATGAAAACGTAAAAAACCCTAAAATCCCTAAAAACTTGAAAAATCTAAAAACCCCTAAAAATGTTTAAAACTCTAAAAACCCTTTAAACCCCAAAAAACTCAAAAAAAAACCAAAAATGACCCTATAAATCCGGAAAGACCCTAAACCCTTTAAAACTGCTGAAAACCCCTAAAACACATCAAAATCCCCAAAAAACCCAAAATCTATAAAAATCATAAAAATTGTAAAACCCCTAAAAATTCATGAGAACATAAAAATCCCTAACAACCAAGAAAAACTCTTGGATACCATAAAACCCCCAAAAACCTTAATAACTCCAAAAACCTTAATAACTCCAAAAACCAATAAAACCCCTAAAAAACACTAAAAACTCTAAAAACCCTTAAAACCCATAAAAACATTAAAAAACACTAAAAACCTTTAAACCCTTGAAAAATAAAAAAAAACATCACAACCCAAGGAGACCCCAAAAAACTTGAAAATCCCAAAAACCCTAAAAAACTCTAAAAACCCTCAAAATCCCTAAAAAAACCTAAAAAAACTAAAAACCATAAAAATCCAAAAAATACACTAAATATCCATTAAAACGTTAAAAACCCTAAAACCCCATAGAAACTATAAAAATTGCTAAAAATCATAAAAAATTCTAAGAACCCATAAAAACCTAAAAAATCACTAAAAACTCTAAAACCCCTTAAAACCCTAAAAACATTAAAAGGCTCGAAAAAAAATTAAAACCCTTAAAAACTCAAAAATTCCCTAAAAACCCAAAAGGACTCTAAAAACCCTGAAAACAACTAGAAATCCCTGAAAACCCCTAAAAACCCTCAATATCCCGAAAAACCATGAAAACAATAAAAATCCTAAAAACACCTAAAAATCCATGAAAACGTAAAAACCCTAAAAACCCTTAAAAACCCATGAAAACCATTAAAACTCCTAAAAACCTTGAAAGCCCTAAAAACCCATAAAAACACAAAAAATCCACTAAAACCCCTAAAACGTTAAAAAACTCTAAAAAATATTAAAGCCCTAAAAACTCAAAAAAATCCTAAAAACACATAAGTCCTTAAAAGCATTGAAAAAACCAAAAAACTCTTGAAAATCCCTAAAAATCCTCAAAATCCCTGAAAACCCAAAATAACATAAAAATACTAAAAACCACTAAAAATCTGTGAAAATATAAAAAACCCTAATAACCTTGAAAAACCACCAACGACCATAAAAACCCATGAAACCCATAAAACCCCTAAAACCCCAAGGAACACTAAAAACCACTAAAAACCCTTAAAACTCAAAAAAATGTTAAAAAAATCTAAAAAAACTTAAAAATCAAAAAACAATAAAAAAAACCTAAAATCCCCAAAAGACCCTAAAACCCTAAAAACCCTAAAAAACCCTAAAACCCTCAAAATGACTAAAAACCCATAAAAATCCTAAAAAACATAAAAAAATCCATGAAAATGTAAAAAAATCTCAAAACTCTAAAAAACCCATGAAAACTATAAAACCCCCCAAAACCTTAAAAACCCTAAAAGGCAATAAAAATCCATAAAGACACCAAAAACTCTAAATACCCTTTAACCCCTAAAAATGTATAAAAACTTTAAAAAACCATATAAACCCCAAAAAACCCTAAAAACCCTAAAAAACCAAAAGTCTCTAAAAACCCTAAAAAATCTAAAAGCCCCTTAAAAATGTCAAAATCCCTAAAACACTAAAAACCCCTAAAAACAATAAAAATATTAAAAACCCAAAAAATCCATGAAAACCTAAGCCCTAAAAGACTGGAAAACCTAAGAAAACCACAAAACCACTAAAACATTAAAAACCCTAAAGCCACAAAAATTTATAAAAAACCTTCAAGTCCTTAAAAATGTTGAAAAGCTCTAAAAAACCTTAAAACTCTAAGAAAGTCAAAAAAAACCCTAAAAACCCCAAAACACCCTGAAAACCCCTAAAAACCTACAAATTCCCTAAAACCCCAAAAAACTAATAAAAACTACAAAATTCCAAAAAAACCCTAAACTTTCATGAAAGCGCAAAACCCTAAAAAACCCCTAAAAACCATAAAAACCCCTAAAACCCCTAAAACCCTAAAAACCCTTGAAAACCCCTAAAAACCATCGAAAAGCCAAAAAAACTAAAAACCCCTAAAACCAAAAAAATCAATAAAACCCCTAAAAATTCATGAAAACATATAAACCCCTAAAAACCATGAAAACCCCCTAAAACCCATAAATAACTAAAAACCACTAAAGACTCTAAAAACCCTTAAAGCCCAAAAAACTTTAAAAACCCATTAAAACTCAAAAACACCATAAAAACAAAAAGACCCTAAAAACCCTAAAATCCCCTAAATACCCTAAACCCCTTAGAAAACCCTAAAAATACACAAAATCCCTAAAAAACACAAAAAAACCCTAAAAACCATAAAAATCCTAAAAACCCCCTAACAATCCATCAATACTTAAAAACCCGAAAAACCCCATGAAAACCATAAAACTCCTAAAAATCGTAAAAAACCCTAAAAACCCATAAAGGCCTAAAAATGACTTTAAACCCAAAACCCCTACAAACATTAAAAACTATAAAAAAATTAATACCCAAAAAATATCAAAAACAACCCTAAAAACCCAAAAAACCCTTAAAAACCCTAAAACCCCTAGAAACCCCTGAAACCCCCCCAAAAAAATCAAAATCGATAAAAACACTAAAAAACCCTAAAAACCATAAAAACCATAAAAACCCTAAAAACCACCTAAAAATCCATGATAACAAAAAAACCCAAAAAACACTAAAAACCCCTAAAACCAGAAAAATCCCTAAAAAACTTAAAAAATCTAAAAACCCAAAAAAACACTAAAACTATAAAAAACCGTTCGAACCCCAAAAAACATTAAAATAGTCAAAACACCTTAAAATCCATATAAATAAAAAAATATCCAAAAAACCCAAAAGACCCTAAAAACCCTAAAATACTCTAAAAACCCTAAAAACCCTGAAAACTTTAAAAAAACCCAAAATACCCCTTAAAACCCTAAAACCCACTAAAAAATCGAAAAACCATTTATACCCTTAAAAGTTTTAAAAAACAATAAAAAACC
Organism: Viscum album; assembly: GCA_963277665.1. Classification (NCBI taxonomy): domain Eukaryota; kingdom Viridiplantae; phylum Streptophyta; class Magnoliopsida; order Santalales; family Viscaceae; genus Viscum; species Viscum album. The sequence continues at coordinate 1,517,560,128 of OY728160.1, read as the reverse complement.
TTAAAACCCTAAAAAACTCAAAAAACCCCTAAAAACCCAAAACACCCAAAACACCCTGAAAACCCGAAAAACTCTAAAAACCCATGAAAACCCCAAACAACCATCAAAATCCCTAAAAACCCTTAAAATCCCTAAAAACCATAAAAATCATAAAAACCCCTAAAAGTCCATGAATATTTAAAAAACCCTAAAACCTTGAAAAACCATTGAAAACAAAAAAAGCCTAAAAACCTTGAAAACCCTAAAAACCCATAAAAACCCTAAAAACCACAAAAAACTCTAAAAACCCTTAAACCCCTAAAAATGTTAAAAAACTTTGAAAAAACATGAAAACCCTACAAAAACCCAAAAAAACCCTAAAAACCCAAAACGACCCTAAAATTCCGAGAAACACTAAAAACCCTAAATACATATGAAAACCCATAAAAACCTTCAAAATCCCTAAAACCCCTAAAAAACCTAAAAATCATAAAAATCCTAAAAAGCCCCCAAAAGTCCATAAAAATATAAAAAACCACTAAAGACTCTGAAAACCCCCTAAAAACCATAAAAACCCCTAAAAACCGTAAAAACCCCTTAAAACCTTAAAAACCACTAAAAACACATAAAAACCCAAAAAACCACTAAAAACTCTAAAACCCTTAAAAACTCCAAAAATGTTAAAAAACTCTACAAATCTTTAATACAGCTAAAAATAAAAAAACATTTAAAAACCCCAGAAGACCCTAAAAACCTTGGAAACCCAAAAAACCTTAAAACCCATTGAGAAACCCTAAAATCTCTCAAAATCCCTAAAAACCTTAAATATCCTAAAACCCCTCTAAAAATCCATGAAAATGTAAAAACCCGTAAATACCTTGAAAACCCAAAAAACCCCTAAAAACCTTAAAAAATCCTAAAAACCCATTAAAACCACTCAAAACCCTAAAAACCCTAAAATCCATTAAAACGTTTAGAACTCTAAAAAACCTTAAAATCCCTAAAAAACTAAAAAAATCCTAAAAACCAAAAAAGGCCAAAAAAATATGAAAACCCCTAAAACCACTAAAAACACAAAAAACAATGGTAAAACCCTAAAAACCATCAAAATATAAAAAATCCTAAAATCCCTTAAAAACATAAAAATCTTAAAAAACCCAAAAAATACAGGAAAACATAAAAAGCCCTAAAAACCACAAAAAACCATAAAAACCATAAAAAACCTTAAAACCTTAAAAAACCCTAAAAATATAAAATGAATAAAAATTTTAAAAACCCTTAAAACCCCTAAATTTGTTAAAAACACAGGAACTCAAAAAAATCATACAAATACAAGAGGCCTTAAAACCTCCTAAAAATGGCCAAAATCTCTAAAAACCCTAAAAAACATACAAATCCTAAAAACCCCCAAAAAATCCATGAAAACATAAAACAGCCAAAAAAACCCCTAAAAACCCCCTAAAAGCCATAAAAAACCTAACATAAAAAAACCTAAATCCACAAAAAACTCTAAAAACCCTTTAAACCCCTAAAAATGTTAAAAAACTCTAAACAACCTTAAAAACCCTAAAAAACTAAAAAAACCCTAAAATCACAAATAGACCCTGAAAACACCTAAAACCCTCTAAAAAACCCCAAAACCCCTCAAAATACCTAAAAACCTAAAAACCCTAGAAATCATAAAAATCCTACAACCCCTTAAAATCCATGAAAACATAAAAATAACAAAAACCCTAAAAAGCCCCTAAAAACCATAAAAACCCATAAAAACCTTTAAAACCCTAAAACCCCATAAAAATCCTAAAGAACAACTAAAAACTCTAAAGACCCTTAAAACCCCTAAAAATGCTAAAAACTCTAAAAAAACTCTAAAAGCCTAAAAAACTCTAAAAACCCTAAAAACCAAAAAAGACACTAAAAACTATGAAAAATAAAAAAAACCCTCATAATCCATAAAAACCATAAAAACACTAAAAACCATAAAAGTCCTAAAACCCCCTAAAAATCTATGAACACAAAAGAAACCCTAAAAACCCTAAAACCCCTGAAAACTATAAAAACCCCTAAAAACCTTATAAAACCCTAAAAACCCATAAAATCCCTAAAAACCAATAAAAATATAAAAATCCTTAAAACCCCAAAAAATGTTAAAAAAACTCTAAAAACCATAAAAAACACTAAAAACACAAAAAACACAAAAAATCCAAATGAACCTAAAATCCTAAAAACCCCTAAATCACCCCAAAACTCCTTAAAATCTCTAAAAAAACCTAGAAAGCCTAAAAATAATAAAAAGACCTTAAAAATCTATGAAAACATAAAATTCCTTAAAAACCATGAAAACCCCTCAAAAATATAAAACCCTCTATAAACCTTAAAACCCCTAAACCCCCATAAAACACTAAAAATCCACTAAAAACTCTAAAACCCTTAAAACCCCAAAAAATGTTAAAAAATATAGAAAAAAACCTTAAAACCCAGAAAAAAACTAAAAACCCCTCAAAACCCAAAATGACCCTATAAACCCTAAAAATCTTAAAAACCATAAAACCCTTAAAAACCCCTAAAAACCATTGAAATATCAAAAAACCCTAAAAACACTATAAGAATAAAAATATTTAAAAACCCTTAAAATATTTGAAAGCATAAAAAACCCTAAAAACACTAAAAAAGACTTGAAAACCATAAAACACCTAAAAACCATAAAAACCCTAAAAACACATAAAAACCCAAAACCACTCAAAACACTAAAAACCCTTAAACCCCTAAAAAGGTTAAAAAACTCTAAAAAACAAAAATCCTAAAAATCCTTTTAAAACCATAAAATACCTAAAAAACCTCTAAAAATCCATGAAAACGTAAAAAACACTAAGAACGTGGAAAATCCCTTAAAAACCATAAAAACCCCGAAAAACCATAACAAACTCTAAAAACCCAAAAATCCATTAAAAACTCTAAAACCCTTAAAACCCCTAAAAATGTTAAAAAACTCTATAAAACCATACAAATCCTAAGAAAGTAAAAAAACCCAAGAAGATGCTAAAAACCCAAAAAATCCCAAAAAAACCACTAAAACCCTCAAAATTCCTAAAAAACCTAAAAAGCCTGTAAAAAACCCTAAGACCCCATAAGAATGTAAAAAACCATAAAAACCATAAAACCCTAAAAAACTTTGAAAAACCTAAAATTCCATAATAACCCTAAAAACCACTAAAAATTCGAAAAACCTAAAAAACCCCAAAATATGTAAAAAAATCAAAAAAATCTTTAAAACCCTAAAAAACTCAAAAAAACCTTAAAACCCTAAAATATCCAAAAAACCACTAAAAACCCTAAAAATCCTAAAAATTCCTAAAACCCCCTAACACTCCTCAAAACCCCTAAAACCCCTAAAAAACACTAAAAACCATATAAATCCTAAAAACCCCTAAAAATCCATGAAAATGTTAAAAAAAACCCTACAACCCTTCAAGCGACTGAAGGGTGACCTGAGACCGGTGGGTGATGCTCCTTTATCTACTGAGGTGGGGGATGAAGCTCCTGATGAAGATGGGTCTGTGGCATCTAATTTTTTGGTTGGTCCTGTCAGGAATGAAAGCAAGCATCTGAGCCTCATTGGTGAAGGGATGGAGAAGGAGACACTGCCGAACCCTTCAGCTATTTTTGTGCAAGGAGAAATTCAGGGATAGGAGTTGGTCTTAACCTCTAATCTCTTTGTGGGCTTGGACCCTATGGAATCTGTGGAAAATGAGGAGGGGGTCTTGTGAGTTAGGATTTGCAGGTTGTGGCGGCTAAGGATGAATCTGATGCCCTTCAGGAGACGGCTTTGCTTCCATTTTGTGAAGGAATGAGGCAAATGGGAGTGGAGGATCCCTTAACTTCTAAGAAAATGTCAGAGCTGGTGTTGGCTGATGTTGTTGTGCTTGGGGATAGTATTATTGATTCCCTTTAGCCTGGGCAGCAATCTGATAACCTTCCTACAGTTAGGAGGACTGTGGAGCAACCTGATCTGAGCTTTGCTCTTGTGTTGTTTGAGACTCTACCTCCGTGTGTTGAGCAACATCAAAAAGAGATCCTGTAGAAGCCAGATCTACAACTGATGCTCTTCCTTGGGGATGAGAATGATGAACATATAAGGTTGGGGAAAATTTTTGGGGATCACAATGACATTATGTATACTAATTTGGCTAGGATTAGGAGGGAGCAGGATTCGATGGGTCTCCCTGATTCTTCTGGCTTGGCCTCATACCTCAAGAGGAAGTCGCGGTCTGTTCCTAGATCTGGTAGTCCGGGAAACGTGGTTGAGCCTGCTGCTACCTCTCATAGAAAGCATGGCAATATCAAGCCCAGGGCGCTGAGTAGTGACGATGTGCTGCAAAGCAAGAAGGCGGTCCTTGGCACACCCCTAGTGATTCAGAGAACAAGGAGGGATTATTCCTCCCTTCCTAGGTCAATTACTACCAGATCTTCCTCTAAGGCAAGTAAAGAGGGAGATGCCCATGGGGGGAAGGCAGAGTAGGCAAGGCGCAGTCGAATGTGGACCTCAGGTAATATTGTTCACCCTTTCTCAAGCAATATGAATCTTCTGAATGGGATTCGGAAGAGTCGGATGCTTCCTATGGTTATGGTGCTAATGGGGATCCTTATGGGGATAGAGAAGTTGATTTGTAGCTCCTGTTTCTTTCTTTTTGCCTATTGGGTCTTTTGGACTTTGGTGTGTGGGGGTTCTGGGCCTTTGGTGTGGGTAGTTTGACCCCGCCCGCCCTTGTCTACTTTTCTTTTCTTTTATAAAATTTGGGGGCTCAGGAATATCCTGGCCTCGCACCTTCCTCGCCCTAAAAAAGTTAAAAAACTCAAAAAACCTTAAAACCCCTAAAAACTCAAAAAATCAAAAAACACCAATAATACCCAAAAACCCCAAAAAAATTCCTTAAAATCCTAAAATATCTTGAAAACCCCTAAAACCCCGCAAAATCCCTCAAACCCATAAAAACCCTAAAATCCATAAAAATCCTAAAAACCTCTTAAAAATCAATGAAAACATAAAAACCCCCAAAAAACCTGAAAAACCCATAAGAACCTTAAAAAAATAGTAAAAAAACCACAAAACCCCTAAAAACCACTTAAAACTCAAAAAAAAACTCAAAAAAAAAACCGAAAACCCATAAAACCTTAAAAACTCTACAAAACATCAAATACCGGAAAAAAAACCTCAAAAAATCCTAAAAACCCAAAAGACCCTAAAAACCCTAAAACCCCCTAAAAACCCACGAAAACCAGTAAAACCCTAAAAATTCCTATAAACCCTAAAAACCATTAAAAATCCTAAAACACCCCTAAAAATCCATGAAAATGTAAAAAATACTAAAAACCCAGAAAACACCCTTAAAACCATAAAGCCCCTTAAAACCTTAAAAATCCAAAAACCATAAAAAACCTAAAACCCACTAAAAACTCAAAAAACCCTTAAAACACCTAAAAACGTTAAAAACTCTAAAAAAACTTCAAAATCCAAGAACACATAAAAAACCCTTGAAACCCTAAAAGACTGTAAAACCCTAAAACCCATAAACCTCTAAAAACTATAAATACCCCAGAAAAACCCTAAACCCCCAAAAATCCCTAAAACCCTAAAAATCCCTAAAAACCATAAAAATCTAAAAAAACCCTAAAAATACATGAAACCGTAAGAAAACCTAAACCTCAAGAAACCCCTGAAAACCATGAAACCCCCTAAAAACCTTAAAAAACCCAAAAAAACCCATAAAAACCCTAAAAAGCCCCTAAAAATTCTAAAAACCCATAAAACCCCTAAAATGTTAAAAAACTTTAAAAACCCTAAAAAATCCAAAAAAACTCAAAAAATACCCTAAAAACCCAAAAAGACCCTAAAAACCCTGAAAAACCTTAAAACCCTAAAAACAACTGAAAAATCCTAAAACCCTCAAAATCGCTAAAAACCCTAAAAAACCCTTAAACCCATAAACATTCTAAAAAACCCCTAAAATCGATGAAAATGTAAAAAACCCAAATAACCTAGAAAAAACCCCAAAAACCATAAAAATACCTAAAAACATTAAAAAACATAAAAGCCATAAAAACCCTAAAAACCCTCTAAAAACTCTAAAAATCCTTAAAACCCACAAAATAGTTAAAAACTATAAAAATCTATAAAAACAATAAAATATTAAAAAAAATACTAGAATCCAAAAAGACCCTAAAGACTTTAAAAAACAGCGAAAATCCTTAAGAACTAAAAAAACCCATCAAAATCCCTAAAAAACCTAAAAAATAGTAAAAACCATAAAAATCCTAAAAAACCCCTAAAAATCCATGAAAACATAAAAAACCTTAAAAACCTTGAAAAGCGCCTAAATACCATTAAAACCCATAAACCCTTAAATATCTTAAAATCCCATAAAAACCCTAAATACCACTAAAAACTCTAAAAACCCTTAAACCCTCTTAAAAACCCTAAAATCTTAAAAATATCTTAAAAACCTTAAAACCCCTAAGAAAATAAAAAAACCATAAAACCCAAAAAATAAAAGAAAAACCTTGAAAATCATTAAAACCACTGAAAACTCTTAAAAGCCCTCAAAATCCCTAAAAATCCTAAAAACCATTAAAATCCTAAAAACCCTTTAAAAACCCATGAAGACGTAAAAAAACCTATAAACTATGAAAAAACCCTCAAAACCTAAACTCCTAAATTTTTTAAAAAACTCAAAAAACACATAAAACCCTTAAAAACTCAAGAAAACCCCCAAACATTCAAAAAGTACTTGACAAACACATGAAAACCCCCTAAAATCTAAAAACCATAAAAATCCTAAAAAACACCTTAAAATCCATGAAAACGTAAAAACCCCTAAAACCCTAAAAACCATTAAAAACAATAAAAAATTATAAAACTCGTAAAAACCATAAAACTCCATAAAAACCATAAACCCACTAAAAAATCTAAAAATCCTTAAAATCCCTAAAAACATTAATAAACTCTAAAAAAATTACGAACCAAAAAAATAAAAAAACCCTAAAAATCCAAAAGACCAAAAAACCCTTGAAAACCCCTATAAACCCTAAAACCCCCTAAAAAACCTTAAGACCCCTCGAAATCTCAAAAATCCCTAAAAATCTCTGAATGCCATCAAAATCCTAACAAACCCCTAAAATCCATGAAAACGTAGAAACCCAAAAAAACCCTGAAAAACTCATGAAAACCCTAAAAACCCAGTATTTTTTTTTGAAAACCCTTAAAACCCCTAAAAATGTTAAAAACTATAAAGAACCTTAAAATCCCAAAAAAAAACCAAAAAAACCTAAAACCCCAGAATGACCCTAAAAACCTAAAAACCCCTAAAAATCCTAGAAACCACTGAAAACCCCTAAAAACCCTCAAAATCGCTAAAAACCATAAAAACCCACAAAACCCCTAAAAATCCATGAAAATGTAAAAAACCCTAAAAACCCTTGAAAACCCCTCAAAATAAAAAAACCCTAAAACCTTAAAAAACCTAAAATTCCATAAAACTCTTAAAAACCACTAAAAACTCTAAAACCCCTTAAAATACATAAAAATGTTAAAAAAACTCTAAAAACCCTAAAATCTCAAAAAAAACCCTAAAACCCCAAAAGACCATAAAACCCCTGAAAACCCTAAAAACCCTAACCCCCTGAAAAACCCTAAACCCCACAAAATCCCAAAAACCCCTAGAAACCCTAAAAACAATAAAAATCCTTAAAAATTCCCAAAAATACAAGAAAATGTAAAAACCCTAAAAACCTTAAAAACCCCTGAAATCCATAAAAATCCATAAGAACATTAAAAAACCCTAAAAACAACTAAAAACTCTAAAAACCCTTTATAAATTTAATTAAAAAAAAAACTCTAAAAAACATTTAACCCCTAAAAAACTCAAAAAAAACCCTAAAAAAAGACCCTAAAACCCATGATGTGGAGCTTGACATTGCTTGGTTTTCCCTAGAGGTGGGGATACTATTTGGTTTGGGAAATGCTTTTACAGATTGAGGCAGGTGATGTTGGGTGTTTCTGAGTGGTGTTGTTGGGGGTTTCTGCTAGATGCTCGGGTGACAAATGTGAGGCACTGCTTACTACGGGTGGGATTCTGCTTGTGGATGTTATGAGGTGATATGAGGAGATAGTTGTGGGGATGGTGCGTTGTGTTACATGGAAGGAAAGATTTTCTTTTTTTGGATTGGAAGTGTTGGGGAGGATAGTGTTTGGATGTGATGATGGGTGCTGGTTTTGGGAGCTAGTGGTGCTATATTACTGGAGCTGGATTATGGACTCTAGAGGTGGTGTGGTTTTGGATTATGGTGCCTAAGGTTGTTGGAGCTGCTCTGGGAGTAGGGTGATGTTGTTTTTTTGTTGGAGTTAATCATTGATGTTGGGCTAGATATGGGATCTGGGCTACTGGGTGCTGGTGTGTTATGAGTTGGGAGCTGAGGCTGAGGCTTTGGAAGATGGCACTTGAGGTGACAGGGAGTTGTTTTCTGCATGTTGGGGGTTGGTGCTTCAATCACTGGGAGCTGGGGCTAAGTGCTTGAGTGAGGATCCTGGATGGGATTTGCATTTTTGGTTGTTGTTTGAGTTGGGTTGTGTTTGCTAGGAGTTGTTATGGGAGTTGTGTTGGAGATGTTGGGTGATGTTGTTGAGGGGTGCTAGAAGCTACTGGGAGGTATCAAGAGAGGACTGGTTGTTATTGGTTGGGTATAGGGGATGCTGGTTTGCCTGGTGTTGGCTGGGATGTGTTGAAGATTGTGTTACTATGGACTGGGTGGTGCTGGAGCATGTGATGTCGGATGGGTTGTTGGAGTGGAGCGGGCTATTGCTTAGTGGGTTGTACTACTAGTGTGGAGTGGGATGGAGTGGGCTGTTGTGATGTTCTCTAGTTTCTTTCAAATTTCCAGTTGGTGGTCCTATCTATTTGGTGGTGGGGAGTGATGTTGGCCTTTGTTGTCTGTTATGCTTGCTAGTGGACAGAGGCGGTGGAGTGTGGAATACTGGCTTGGTCCTAGGTTTTGCTTCTTGTTTGCTACCGTTGTTGGCCTTCAGGCTAGGTATTTCACCCTTTGGGTGACCCTTTCGTACTTCAATTCCTTCTCCTTTAATATATTTATTATACTTTCCTAGCAGAAAAGAAACACTAAAAACTCTAAAATCCCTTAAAACCCCTAAAATCGTTAAAAACTCTAAAAAACCTTAAAAACCCTAAAAGTCAAAAAAACCCCAAAAACCAAAAAGATCGTAAAATCCCTGAACACCCCTAAAACCCCTAAAAATCATTGAAATCCCCTAAAACCCCCCCAAAACCCAAAAAACACATTAAATCCCCTAAAAAAGACAAAAGACCCTAAAAACACAGAAAACCCCTAAAACCCCTAAAAACTCTAAAAACCCCCAAAAATACCTAAAATCCCTCAAAATCCGAAAAAATCCGAAAAACCCTAAAAACCATAAAAATGAAAATGCAACCCTAAAAGTCCATAAAAATGTAAAACACCCTAAAAACCCTAAAAAACTAAAGAAAATCATAAAACCCCCTAAAATATTAAAAACCCTAAAATCACGAAAACTCACTAAAAATTCTAAAACCCTTGAAAACCCAAAAAACCTTAAAAAGAACTAAAAACCTTAAAAACACTAAAAAATCAAAAAACCCTAAAACACCCAAAAAACCATAAACATCCTAAATAACCCCTAAAATCCATGAAAATATAAAAACCCTATAAACCATGAAAAACCCAGGAAAACCATAAAAGCCCAAAAAATCTTAAAAACCCTAAAACCCATAAAACCCACTAAAAACTCGAAAAACCCTTAAAACCATAAAAATGTTAAAAACATCTAAAAAAACTTCAAAACCCTAAAAAACTCAAAAAAAACCCTGAAAATACAAAAAAACTAAAAACCCTAACAAAACTTAAAAACCTATTAAAACCCCTAAAACCCATCAAAATCCCTAAAAACACTAAAAACACTAAAAACCAAAAAAATATTTAAACCCCCTTAAAATTCCCTAACAACATAAAAAAGCCAAAAAACAATGAAATTCCGTAGAAAACCATAAAACATCCTAAGAACCTTAAAAACATTAAAAAATCCAAAAAACCCATAAAACCCCTAAAACCACTTAAAACTCTAAAAACCGTTAAAACCCTAAAAATGTTAAAAAAAATCTAAAAACCTTAAAAACCCTAAAAAAATCGAAAAAAACACTAAAAACCAAGAAAAACTCCAAAATCCCTGAAAAACCCTAAAACCCCTAAAAACCCTAAAACCCCTCAAAATCTCAAAAAATCATAAAAACCATAGAAATCCTAAAAACCACAAAAAAATCAATGAAAACATAAAAAACCCTAAAAAGCCCTACAAAACCATAAAACCCCTAAAAACCTTACAAAATCCTAAAATCCCATAAAAACCTAAAATCCCATTAAACTAAAACTCTACATACCCTTTAAACCCCTAAAAACGTTAAAAAAACCCTAAAAATTCAAAAAATCCCTAAAACCATAAAACCACTTAAAAACCCTAAAACCCCTCAAAATCCCATAAACCCCAAAAACCCAGAAAATCATAAAAATCCTAAAAAACCCCTAAAAGTCCAGGAAAACGTGAAAAACCTAAAAACCCTGAAAACCCCCTGAAAACCATAAATCCCCTACAACCCTTAAAAACCCTAAAACCCCTTTAAAACCCTAAAAACCCACTAAAAACTCTAAAAACCCTTATAACCCCTAAAATGTCAAAAAAAAACTCTAAAAAAGCTTAAAACCCTAAAATCTCAAAAAAATCTTAAAAAGGAAAAAAGACCCTAAAAACTCTTGAAAAAACCCTAAAAACCATCAAAAACCCTAAAAACCATAAAAATTCTAAAAAACCCCTAATAGTCCATGAAAATGTAAAAAACCTAAAACCCCCCTGAGAAACGTAAAAACACCTAAAAACCTTAAAAATCCTAAACATCCATAAAAACCCTGAAAAATTACAAAAAACTCTAAAAACCCTTAAAACCACTAAAAACGTTAAAAAACTCTAAAAAAACTTAAAACCCTAAAAAACCCTAAAAACCCAAAAGACCCAAAAAAAACCATGAAATACCCTAAAATCCCTAAAAACAAAAAAAAATCCTTTAAAAAAACCTAAAAACCCTCAAAATCCCTAAAAACCCTAAAAAACCCTAAAAATCCCAAGAAACCATAAAAATCCTAAAACACCCCAAAAATCCAAGAAAACATATAAACCTATAACCCCTAAAATCCCTAAAATCCTAAAATCCCTAAAAATGCCTGAAAACTATAACCCCCCCAAAAAAATCTTAAAAACCCCAAAAAACCAACTAAAAACTCTAAAAACCCTTAAAACCCCAAAAAACGTTAAAAACACATATAAACCTTAAAACCCTAAAAAAATAAAAAACCCTAAAACCCCTAAAAACCATAAAACCCCTAGAAAACCCTAAAAACCCTCAAAATCTCAAAAAACTCAAAAAAATTCTAAAAACCATAAAAAACCTATAAAACCCCTAAAATCTATGAAAACATAAAAACCCTAAAAACCGCTAAAAACTATAAAATCCCCAAAAAAACCTTTAAAACCCTAAAAAACCCACTAAAACACTAAAAACCCTTAAAACCCCCAAAAAACATTAAAAACTTTAAAAAACATTAAAAACCCTAAAAATCTCGAAAAAAATATAAAAACCATGAAAAACAATAAAAACCCCTAAAAAACCTTTAAAACCCTCAAAATCACAAAAAAAACTTAAAAACCCTAAAAACTATAAAAATCCTAAAAAGCCACTAAAAATCCATGAAAATGTAAAAAACTCTAAAAATCCTAAAAAACCCCAGAAAAATAAAAAAAATAACTAAAAACTTTAAAAATCCCTAAAACCCCATAAAAACCCTAAAACTACTAAAAACTATAAAAACACTTAAAACCCATAAAAATGTTAAAAGACTATAAAACCCCTAAAAATCAAAAAACCCTAAAACCAAAAAAGACCCTTGAAAAACCCTAAAAACACTAAAAACATTTAAAAACCCCAAAAAACCCTCAAAAACCTTTAAAACCCTAAAAAATAATAAAAAACCATAAAACCCATAAAAATCCAAAACAACCCCTAAAAATTCTTGAAAACTTAAAAAAACCTAAAACCCCTAAATACTCCTAAAATCATAAAAAGGCCCTAAAAACCTTAAAATCCCTAAAACCACATAAAAACCCTTAAAACCCATAAAATGTTAAAGAACTCTAAAAAACCTTAAAACCCTTAAAATACAAAAAACCCTAAAAACCTAAAATGACCTTAAATACCATGAAAACCATAAAAACCCTAAAAACACTAGAAAACCCCTAAAAATCCTAAAAATCCCTAAAAAACCTAAAATCCCAAGAAACCGCTAAAAATCCCCATAAAAACCCTAAAACCCCTAAAAACCCCTAAAACCCATAAAACCCTTAAAAACTTAAAAACCCTCAAAACCCATAAAACCCTAAAAAACACAAAAAACTCTAAAAACCCTTAAAACCCCCAAAAATTTTAAAAACTTTAAAAAACCCTAAAAAACTCAAAAAACCCCTAAAACCAAAAATAGACCCTAAAACCCATAACAATACTAAAAAAACTAAAAATCCATGAAAACATAAAAATTCATAAAAACCCATAAAAACCACAAAACCCCTAAAAACCTTAAAAACATTAAAAACCCATAAAAACCCTAAAAACCACTAAAAACTATAAAAAACATTAAAACACATAAAATTTGTATAAAATATATAAAAACATTAAAACCCCTAAAAAACTCAAAAAAACCCTAAAAACCCTAAAAGACCCTAAAAACCCTAAAAACCTTAAAACCCCCGAAAACCCCTCAAAATCCCTAAAAACCAAAAAACCCTTTAAAACCCATAAAAATCTTAAAAGCCCCTAATATACATGAAAATGTAAAAAACCCAAAAAACCGTGAAAAACTCCTGAAAACTATAAAACCCCTAAAATTCTTAAGCAACCAGAAAAAACCATAAAAACAAAAAAACCCACTAAAAACTCTAAAAATCATTAAAAACCCTAAAATCATTAAAAAACTCAAAAAACCTTAAAACCTTAAAAACCTTAAAAACCCTAAAAACAAAAAAAAATCCTAAATACCATAAAAATATTTAACAATCCCAAAAAGTACATGAAATGTAAAAAACCCTAAAACCCTAAAAACCCCTTAAAAATCATAAAAACCAACAAATATTAAAAAAACCCTAAAAACCCATAAAAAACCTAAAAAAACTAAAAACTCTAAAACAATTAAAACCCCAAAAACTATAAAAAACTCTAAAAAACCATAAAACCCCTAAAAACAAAAAAGAACCCTAAAAACCCAAAAAGTACTCAAAAATCCTGAAAAACACTAAAACCTCTAAAATCTCTGAAAACCCCTAAAAACCATCAAAATCCATAAAAACCCTAAAAACCATAAAAATCATAAAAATCCTAAAAAACCACTAGAAATCCATGAAAATTTAAAAAACCTATAAAAACCCCTCAAAACCATAAAAACCCCTAAAACCCTTAAGATGAAGAAGAAGAAAAGAGAGATGGCGCACTTCTCGCTTTGATGGCGCTCATGCCACTACACTGATGGCTTGAAGACAACAGAATGGTGGTGACCTGGCATCCCCCCTCTACGGGGAGGGGCCACTTCTGACCCCTGCTAAGGAAAGATTCTCTCCCCTTCTCAGATCTTGACTCGCTTCCTGCTTTCCCGCGGATTGATCTCTACCCTAAAGTGTCGGGCTTGCATGAAGGGATACCAAAGCTTCCTCTATCCATTGTGGAATTAAATAAGGCCTCCTCACTTCATAGTCTGACCCTTGTGGCCAAGTTCTTGAGTTGGTGTCCCCCAGTTGATGTTTTTGATAGGTTTGTGTTCGAGCATTGGGATCTCAGGGTTCATGTTACTGTGGGTCTGGTTGATTCTAGTCATATTTTGATTCATTTTTTGTCAGAGGAGGACCTCATCTGGGCCTATTCCTCAGCTCCTCGTAGATGTAATGCTGCTCGCTTCTCCCTTTTTTGGTGGAATTTTGAATTTCATTTGAATCACCACTCCCCTTTGATGGCGATTTGGGTAAGGTTCCCTGAGCTCCCTCTTCCCTTCCAAAATTTATCTATTCTTTCCATGTTGGGGAATTTGGTGGGGCGGTTCCTGTGTCTGGATAGCCGCACCAGGGCCCTCTGTCACCCAATTTCTCTGAGGGTTTATGTTGAAGTTGATGTCTTGAAGGAACCAGTGTATTTCGTTTGGATTGAGATTGGCGAAGAGCTTCGTTGGAAGCAGCCGGTGGTTTTCAAATCGTGGGTAAATTACTGCACCTCTTGCTATTCTCTTGGTCATTTGAAAAGGGATTATGGTCGAAGGGATGGCGTGGTGGCTAGGTTTGGCAAGGAGTCCATCCCCTCGATGGTTAGCTCCACAGGAGACATGGAGGCAAGGAATGTTGTTCCTAGGGATCCTCTGCTGGACGTTCGGGGATTTGACAAGATGGAGGATGAGGACTTATCTCCTCGGGTTTCTTCGGGAGAGACTGTTTTGGTCAAGAGAGTATTTTCACGAGTGAAGCAGGGCTTGGTCCTGGGGAGTGATGCATCTTCTGAAATGGGAGATGTCATTACTGTTGGAACTGGGGATGGTTCCCCACAGCCTGATACTGGTAGGGGCATAGGCTTGGCCTCAAATTTGGATTATCTTGGAATAGAGGGGGTGCCTTTGCTAGGCCCTTCAGTCGATGCTAGATGTGGTCATGAGTTGACTCTTTTCCTGAAGCGGTCCTTCGATATGAATCATATGATCTCCATGGGTACTGAGGAAAGGGCCCAGGGGGGCTGGGTGCTGTAGGAGATGGAAGCTAACGATATCCTTAAGGATGCAGACATGCCTTACCCTATTATTGGTTCTTGGGCTTTGGATGTGGAAGGTCCCCTTCCCACTGATGGATGGAGCATGGAGCAGCCTAACATGAGCATGGATCTTGTTCTGATCGAGAAGCTGTTGCCCTGTGTTGAACTGTCTGACCCGATTATGCTGGATTGTTCGGAGATACGTCTTGAGCAACATATTTTTGATATCTTCCTCAAGCCGGAGCTGTAGTCGGTGATCTACCTCGAAGGAGATGAGAATGATGAGCACATAAGACTTGGAGAAATCCTTGGGGACTGTGATGATCTCATGTATTCCAGCTTGAATAGAATAAAGAAGATGAAGGAGATGACGGGTCTTTCTGATTCATCTGGTTGTAAGTCGAAGAGAAGGCCGCGGTCGAAACCTGAATGTTTCAAGCAGGAAGACATGGTTGCGCCTGCCGCCTCAAATCAAAGGAAGAGCAAGTTGCAGAGTGACCCTCTGGTGAAACAGAGGGCTAGGAGGGACTATTCTTCCCGGCCCAGGCCTATGGCTACCAGGGCCTCTTCCAAGTCCAGTAGAGGCAAAAGCAACGCTCATGGGAGGGGAGATTGAGCTACCAATGTGAAACCGGATGTGGAACTTAGGAAATATTATGCAGCCTTCCTCAAGTAGTATGAATCCTCTGAATGGGAGTCGGTGGACTTGGATTCTTCCTTGGGTTATGGCACTGATGGTGATCCCTATGGTGATGATGATTTTGTTCGGTAGTTGTTTTTCTTTTTGGGCTCCTGGACCTTTTTGTGTGGGTTGTCAGGGCTTTGGGTGTGGGTTGTTTGACCCTACCCCTCCCTTGTTTGCTACTCTTTTTCTCATCTTTTTATTAATGAGGGGTCAGGGATCGCCAGGCCTCGCACCTTCCTTTCCCCTAAAACCCTTAAAACCCCTAAAAACCCATAAAACAGAATAAAAACTCAAAAAAACCTTAAAACCCCTAAAAACGTTAAAAAACTCTAAAAACCTTAAAAACACTAAAAAACTCAAAATAAACCAAAAAACCCAAAAAGAACCTAAAAACCATGAAATCCTTAAAAACCTAAAAAATCCTGAAAAACCCTAAAAACCCACAAAATCTCTAAAAACCCTAAAAAATCTAAAAACCATAAAAATCCTAAAAACCCCTAAAAATCGATGAAAATGTAAAAAAAACTAAAAAATATGAAAACCCCTGATAACCATAAAACCCCTAAAACCTTAGAAAACCATAAAAACACATAAAAACATAAAAACCCACTAAAAACTCTAAAAACCCTAAAAACTCAAAAAAACCAAAAACAACCCTAAAATCCCTAGAAAATCCTAAAAAGCCTAAAAAGCCCTGAAAAAAACTTTTAAACACCTCAAAATCTCAAAAAAAACCCTAAAAACCCTAAAAACCCTAAAAACCCTAAAAACCCTAAAAACCCTAAAAAACCATAAAAACCCACAAGAACCCTAAAAACCCACTAAAAACTATAAAACCCCTTAAAACCCCATAAAAATCCAAAAACATAAAAAACCCTAAAAACCCAAAAAGACCCTAAAAACCCTAAAAACCAACAAAAATTGCTGAAAACTCCTAAAAACCCTCAAAATCTATAAAAAACCTAAAAACCATAAAAACCATAAAACCATAAAAATCCTAAAAACCCCTAAAAATCCACGAAAACGTAAAAACCCATAAAACCCTAAATCCCCATTAAAACCATAAAAAATCCAAAATCCTCACCAAAACCCAAAAAACCCACCAAAAGCTCTAAAACCCTTTAAATACCTAAAACCATTAAAAACTCTAAAAAACCATAAAACCTTAACAAACTCAAAAAAAATGTTAAAACCCAAAACGAACCTAAAAACCCTGAAACCCCCTAAAAACCCTAAAAAACCCTAAAAAATCACAAAATCCTTAAAAACCCAAAACACCCAAAAAACCATAAAAATCGTAAAACCCCCTTAAAATCTATAAAAACATAAAAAACCCTAAAAACCCAGAAAACCCCATAAAAACCATAAGGTCCCCTAAAATCCTTTTAAACCCCTAAAAACCCATAAAGACCCTAAAAACCCTAAAAACCCCTAAAAAACTTAAAGAACTCTAGAAAACATTAAAACCCTTAAAAAACTCAAAAAAAACCCTAAAAACATTAAAATCCCTTAAAAACTCTAAAAATGTTAAAGATCTCTAGAAAATCCTAAAAACCCTAAAAACTCAAAAAAAACCCAAAAACCCCAATAAGACCCTAAAAACCCTAAAAAACTCTAAAAACCATAAAGCTACATAAAACCCCTAAAAACACTAAAAATCCCTAGAAACCATAAAAACTATAAAAATACTGAAAACCCATAAAATTCCATGAAAACATAAAAACCCCTAAAAACCATGAAAACCTTAAACCATAAAAACCCATAAAATCATTAAAAAACAAAAAAAACCCCAAAAAACCACTAAAATCTATGAAACACTTAAACACCTTTCAAATGTCGAAAAACTCTAGAAAATCTAAAAAACCCTAAAAACTCTAAAAACTCTAAAAACCCAAAAAGACCCTAAGAACCCTGAAAACCCCTAAAAACCCTAAAACCCTGAAAAAACCTAAAAACCCTCACAATCCCTAAAAACCCTTAAAAACTAAAAACCATAAAAAACCTAAAAAACCCCCTAAAAATCCAAGAAAATGTAAAAAACATTAAAACATAGAAAACCAACAAGAAACCCCTGAAAACCATAAAAATCACTAAAAACCTTAAATAACCCTTGAAACCTATAATAACCTTAAAACCCACTAAAAACTCTAAAAACCTTTGAAACCCTAAAAAACGTTTAAAATCTCTAAAAGCCTTTAAAACCCTAAAAAAATCAAAAAAAATCCCTAAAACCCCTGAAACCCTTGAAACCCCTCAAAGTTTCTAAAAATCATAAACACCCTAAAATCCATAAAAATCAAAAAATCCCATAAAAATACATGAAAACGTAAAAAACACTAAAAACCATGAAAGACCCCTAAAATCCATAAAAACCACTAAAAGCCTTAAAAACCCTAAAAACCCATAAAATCCTTAAAAACACTAAAAACTCTAAAAACCCTCACAACCCTTAAAAACATTAAAAAACTCTAAAAAAATCTTAAAAACACTAAAAAACTCAAAAAAACCTAGAAAACCCAAAAAGACCCTAAAACCCTTAAAACCCCTAAAAACCCAAAAATCCCCTTAAAACCCCTAAAACCATCAAAACCCTAAAAACCCAAAAAAACATAAAAATCCTAAAAAAAAACTAAAAAATTTAAGAACCCTTAAAAACCCTAAAAATGTTAAAAAACTCTAAAAAAATATAAAAACCCTAAAAAACTCAAAAAACCATAAAAACCCAAAAAACCCAAAAAAAACACTAAAAACCCTCAAAATCTCTCAAAATCACTAAAAGTCCCTAAAATCTATAAAAATACTAAAACCCCTAAAAATCCATGAAAACACTAAAAACCCTAAAAACCCACTTAAAACCATAAAAAATCCCAAAAAACCTTAAAAATCCCTAAATACCCATAAAACCCACTAAATGATCTAAAAAATCCTAAAACCCCTAAAAATGTTAAAAAATTATAAAAACCATTAAAAAAACTAAACAACTTAGAAAACCCTAAAACCCCAAAAGACCATAAAAATCCTAAAAGCACAAAAAAACCTAAAACCCAAAAGACCCTAAAACCTAAAAAATACCTAAAAATCCTAAAACCCCCCTAAAATCCATGAAAATGTAAAAAACCCCAAAAACCCTTAAAAACCCATGAAAACCATAAAACCCCTAAAAACCTTAAACCCCCCCTAAAACCCTTAAAAAACTCCTAAAAAACTTAAAATCAATAAATAATCTAAAAACACTTAGAATCCCTAAAACATTAAAACACACTAAAACCTTAAAACACTAAAGAAGTCAAAAAAGCCCTAAAACCCTAAAAAGACCCAAAAAACCCTAAAAATAAAAAAAACCTATAAACCTTCAAAATCCATGAAAAAATTAAAACCCTAAAAACCTTGAAAAACTCACAAATAGCATAAAAACCTATAAAAACCTTAAAAACTGCTAAAAAACCATAAAATCCCTAAAAACCACTAAAATATCTAAAAACCCTTTAAACCCTTAAAAATGTTAAAAAACTCTGAAAACCCTTAAAAACTAAAGAAAATTCTAAAAACCCAAAAAAGACCCTTAAAACCCTTAATAACCCTAAAAACACTAAAAACCCAGGAAAATCCCTAAAATCCCTAAAAAACCCTAAAAACCCTTAAAAACCCTAAAACCAAAAAAACTCCAAAAAATCCATGAAAAAATAAAAAACCCTGAAAACCCTGAAAATACCCTAAAAATCACAACACCCCTAAAAAAATTTAAAAAACCTAGAAGCCCATAAAACACTAAAAACCCACTAAAAACTCTAAAAAACCTTTAAACACCTAAAAACGTTAAAAACTTTAAAAAACCTAAAAAACACTAAAAATTCAAAAAAAAAACCCTAAACCCCCAAAGGACCCTAAAACTTTGAAAAATCCTAAAAACCCTAAAACCCCCTAAAAACACTAAAAGCCAGCAAAATCCCTAAAAACCCTAAAAATCCCTAAAAATCCATAAAAATACTAAAAACCCCCTAAAAGTCCATGAAAACATAAAAATCCCTGAAAACCCCCTAAAAACCAAAAAAACCCTAAAACCTTAGATAATCCTAAATACCCATAAATTCCCTAACAAACTACTAAAATCTCTAAAAACCCTTAATACCCCCAAAACATTGAAAAAATCTAAAAACCCTTAAAACCCCTAAAAACTCAAAAAAAAAACCCCTAAAATCTCACCCTAAAAATCCTAAAAACCCTTGAAAACCCTAAAAATCCTTAAAAACTCTAAAAAACCTAAAAAACAATAAAAATCCTAAAAACACCTAAAAGTTCATGAAAATGTAAAAAACCCTAAAAACCCTGAAAAACCCCTAAAACCCTTAAAAACCCTAAATACCCATAAAACAATAAAAACTATGAAAGCCCTCAACACCCCTAAAATGTAAAAAAACTATAAAAATCTGGAAAAAAAATCAGAAAAAACCCTAAAAACCCAAAATGACCCTAAAAAACCTAAAAACAATAAAAACACTTGAAAACCCATAAACCATAAAAATCTATAAAATCCATTGAAATCCTAAAAAAACTCCTTAGAATCCATGAAAACGCAAAAAACTCTAAGAACCCTAAACAACCCCTAAAGACTATAAAGACCCATAAAAACTTAAAAAACCTAAAAACCCATAAAAACCTCTAAAAACCACTAAAAACACCAAAACCCCTTTAAACATCTTAAAACGTTAAAAACTCTAAAAAACATTAAAAACCCAAAAAACTCAGAAAGAGCACCTGAAAACCCAAGACACAAAAAACCCTGAAAACCAATAAAAACTAAAAACCATCAAGTCCATAACCAACCTAAAATACCAAAAAATCATAAAAGCTCCTTAATATTCCATGAAAACGTAAAAAAAACCTAAAAAACCTGTAAACCCCTGAAAACCATAAACCCCCTAAAAACCTTAAAAACCCTAAAACCCATAAAAACTCTAAAAAAATACTAAAACTCTAAAAACGCTTATAATTCCCTAAAAATGTTAAAAAAAAAATTTTAAAAACCGTAATACCACAAAAAACTCTAAAAAAACTTAATACCAAAAAAACTCAAAAAAACCCTAAAACCCCAAAAGACCTTAAACCCCTAAAATCCCCTGAAAACCCTAAAAACCCACAACATTCCTAAAAACCCTAAAAACCTAAAGACCCTAAAACACCCCTAAAATCCATGAGAACGTGAAAAACCGTAAAAACCATGAAAAACCCCTAAATCCCATAAAAATCCCTAAAAACCATAAAATCCCTGAAAACTCATAAAAACCCTAAAAACCCACTAAAACCCACTAAAACTCTTAAAACCCCATAAAACCCCTAAAAATGTTAAAAACTCTAAGAAAAACGTAAAACCCCTAAAAACTAAGAGAATCCAAAAAGACCTTAAAACCCTGAAAAACCCAAACCCCTAAAAACTCCTTAAAACCCATAAAATCCTCAAAATCCCTAAAATCCCTAAAAACCATTAAAATCCAAAAATAACTCTAAAAATCCATGTAAATGTAAAAAATCCTAATAAACCTAAAAAACCCCTAATAGCCATAACCCCCCCCCCAACCATAAAAAAAACTCTAAAACCCATAAAATCCTTAAAACCCCTCTAAAAACCCTTAAAACCCTTAAAACCTCTAAAAAAATTAAAAAAATATAAATATCCTTAAAAATCCAAAAAAAACTAAAAAAAATACTAAAAACCCCAAAAGACACTAAAATCCCTAAAAACCCTAAAAACCCTTGAAAAGCTTGAAAACCCCTCAAAATTTCCTGAACTTCCCCTTCCCTTTCAAAATTTCTCTATTATTTCGATGCTTGGAAATTTGGTGGGGAGGTTCCTTTGTGTGGATAGTAGGACTAGGTCCCTTTGTCATCTGGTTTCCCAAAGGGCCTTTGTTGAAGTTGATGCTTCGAAGGCTCCAGTGGATGTTGTCTGGATTGCGGTGGGGGAAGAACTCAGGTGGAGATAGCCTGTTATCTTTGAGCAATGGCTGGTGTTCTGCTCTTCTTGTTGGAGCTTTGGGCACAGTGATAAATCTGAAGGATATTATTGCCCTGGCAGTGGTGGTGGTTTTCTGGATTGCATGTCTTCTCGTGAGATCATCCTCCCTCTACTGGAGGTTAAGGGGACAACGGGGGTGGCTGAGCTATTATCCCCTAGGAGGCAGTCAGAATTAGGGAAGGCTGCTGTGATGGGCGTCTGGAAAGGGAATGATCAGATGGAGGATCCCTATGCATTGGAACTGGGACGAGATGATATAGTTGGTTTGAAGGATAATGAGAGTACTGATGGATCCTCTTTAGCAGTTAAGGTTGTTGCGACTGCTTTCCAGGTTGCAGCCCTGGCTGAGCCCGCAGTGGTGGATGTGCTGGTGGGAGATGTCGTGAAGGAGGCATTGGCTGTTCAGGGCACGAGGACTGGGGATGAGTGCCCCAGGGTGCAATACTCTAATTGGCGTGATGCCCCTCTGGTTCTGTCCGGGTGTGCCAGTGTGGGGGGACCTGACATGGAGCCTGGGTTATCTCCTCCCACAGACAGCACTAGCGATGCTGAGGATCATCCCAGTGCTCAGGTTTTGAACCCTCTCCCGGGGAATGTTGGGGATGCTGGTGATTCGTCCATGAACCTGCAGAGGGCTATGGTCCTCCATGGTGTTCCCTCTACTGAATATCATTGTGTGCAATTGCATGAGATGGTGTGGGTTGAACGGGAAAGGTTCCCGCTTGAGGGTGAAGCTAAGAGGATTGGGGAGAGGTTTTCTAAGGCTGATTGTCGGATAAATGCTGCTATGGTCAGATCAAAGGAGGAAAGGAACAAAAGAGGTGCTGAAACTCCTGGGTTAATGGGTAAGAAAGGGAAGTCACCATCTGCTGTCAGCGATGGAGTCACTTGTGCGAAATCAAGTTTTGAAGCTGGATCCACTTCTGCCCCCTCGAGGCGAAGACAGAGGAAGGATTATTCCACCATCCCACGTCCTATGGCGACCAGGGCCTCTTCAAGGGTAGTCAGACTTAATCTAAAAGTGAATAAGCGAGAGCGGCCTTCAATTTCCGCTGAGCAAGAGAAGACTAGGATGAAGCTGCTATCCAGGCTTGGCATGCAAGAGGATTTTGAGTCTGGATGGGACTCAATGGACATGGGTGCTGAGTCAGACTTCAATTTGGCTGATGTGGGTGATGGCTTTGGTGTGGGCATTGGGTATCGTGGTGCGGAGATGGATGATTTTGGTGGTGAAATTGACCGATCCTCCCCTTATGTGCCTTCCTTTTGGACTATTTTGGCGTGTCCTTTTTTATTTTTTCTCTTCCTTTCTTTTGGGTCCTTCAGGCTAAGGTAGTAAGGGGTTTTGGGTGTGGATCATTTGATCCCTCCCCTGCCTTGTCTGTAGTGTCTTTGTGTTTTTTTAATAAATTTTGGGGGGTGCCAGGAATAGCCTGGACCCGAGCCTTCCTTGCCCAAAAGACCCTAAAAACCCTTGAAACACCCTAAAAGCCCTCGAAATCCAATAAAAACCCTAAAAAACCCTAGAAACCATAAAAAACTTTAAAAATCTCAAAAAATCCATGAAAATGTAAAAAACCCTAAATAACCAATGGGAACGAAAAAAAACCTAAAGACCTTAAAAACCCATAAAAATAATAAAAACCACTAAAAACTCTAAAAATCCTTAAAACTCCTATAAACATCAAAAACTCTAAAAAACCTAAAAAGAACCTAAAACCCCTAAAACCCCTTAAAACCCACAAAATCCCTAAAACCCTAAAAAACATAAAAATCCTAAAAAAACCCTAAAAATCAATGAAAACGTAAAGGACTCAAAAAACTATAAAAACACCTAAAAACCATAAAACCCCTAAAAAACCTTTTAAATACCTAAAAACCCAAAAAACCCTAAAAACACTAAAAATCTCTAAAACACTTAAAACCCCTAAAAATCTTATAAAACTCTAAAAACCTTAAAACCCTAAAAATTTAAAAAAATCTCTCTAAAACCCCAAAAGGACCCTAAAACCCATAAAAACCCTAAAAACCCCTGAAAAACCCCTAGAATCCCTAAAAACCCTAAAACCATAAAAATCCTAAGAAAACCCAAAAATTTACATGAAAATGTAAAAAACCCTTAAAACCATAAAAACCACCAAAAACCTTAAAAAACCTAAAACCCCATAAAAACCATAAAAATCACTAAAAACCTTGAAAAGCATCAAAACACCTAAAAACCATAAAAACCCAAAAAACTACTAAAACTATAAAATCCCTTAAAACCCCTAAAAAAATTAAAAACATTAAAAAACCCTAAAAACTGTAAAAGCTCAAAAAAACCTAAAATACCAAAAGGCCCTAAAAACTTTAAAACCGTAAAACCCCAAAAAATCCTAAAACACCTCAAATTCCCTAAAAAACCTAAAAATGTTTAAAAAATCTTAAAACCCTTAAAAAGCCTAAAAAAGTCAAAAAAAATAGTAACCCCCGAAAGACCCTAAAAACTCTAAAAACCCATAAAAACCTATGAAAAACCTTAAAATACCCTCAAATTTCCAAAAAACCCAAAAAACCCTAAAACCAATAAAAATCCTAAAACCCCCAAAAAATCCATGAACACGTAAAAAACTCTAAAAAACCTCAGAAACCCCTTAAAATCATAAATTCCCTTAAAAACCATAAATACCTGTAAAAAACCTCTAAAAATCACAAAACCAATAAAAATGTTAAAAAAATTCTAAAAACCTATTAAATCAAAAAAAAAACTCAAGAAAACCCTAAAAACCCAAAAGACCCTAAAACCCTAAAAACCCTTGATAACCTTAAAAACCCTAAAAAAATCATAAAAACCCACAAAATTCGTAAAAATCCTAAAAAACCTAAAATTGATAAAAATCCTAAAAACTGCTAAAAATTCATGAAAACATAAAAAACACTAAAAAACCAGAAAACCCCCTTAAAACCATAGAAAACCTTTAAACCCTTCAATACCCTTAAAAACCCATAAAATCCCAAAAAACACTAAAAACTCTGAAAACCCTTAAAATCCACAAAATTGTTAAAAAATCTAAAAAAACCTTAAAAACCCTAAAAAGCTCAAAAAAACCCCTAAAACCCCAAAAAGATCCTAAAACCTGAAATAAACTAAAAAACTCTTAAAAACCCAAAAAACCCAAAAAACCAAAAACCCCCTAAAAACCCTAAAAACCCATCAGAATCCTTAAAAACTGCTAAGAATCCATAAAAAAATAGAAAACTCTAAGCCCCCCCCCAAAAAAACACTTGAAAACCATAAAACCCCTAAAAATCTAAAAAACTTTAACACTCCTAAAAATGTTAAAAAAACTCTAAAAAACCTTACAAACCCTAGAAAACTAGAAAAAACAATAAAAAATCAAAAAGACCCTAAAACCCCTAAAAACCCTAAAAAACCAAAAACCCCTGACAACACCTAAAAACCCTAAAAATCCCTAAAACCCTAAAATCTATAAAAATCCTGAAAACCCCCTAAAAATCCATGAAAACATAAAAAACCCTTAAAACCCTGAAAACCCCTGAAAACCATAAAACCTATAAAAACCTAAAATACCCTAAAAACCCATAAAAACCCTAAAAACCCACTAAAACCTATAAAAACTATTAAGAACCATAAAAATGATAAAAACTCTAAAAAACATTAAAAACCCTAAAAGAACCTAAAAACCAAAAAAGACCCTAAAAACCCTAAAAACCATAAAACCCCCTAAAAAACCCTAACATCCCTCAAAATCCCTAAAAACCCTAAAAACACTAAAAACCCTCAAAATAAAAAACCCTCAAAATCCATGAAAACATAAAAAACCCCTAAAAACTTTGAAAACCCCGAAAAGACCATAAAACCCCTCAAAACCCCTAGAAACCCTTGAAAACCCCTAAAAACCATAAAAATCCCTAAAAACCCCAAAACACCCAAAAACCATAAAAATCCTAAAAATCCATGAAAATGTAAAAAACACAAAAAAACCCTAAAACACCCAAAAAACCATAAAAATCCAAAAAATCCATTAAAATGTAAAAAATGCAAAAAAAACCCCTAAAAACGCTAAAAACTCTAAAAACCATTTAAACCCCTAAAAACATTAAAAAACTCTAAAAAACCTTAAAAACTCTAAAACGTCAAAAAAAAACCCCAAAAACCCCAGAAAAGGCCCTAAAATCCCTGGAGGCCCCTAAAAACCATAAAACCAATGAAAAATCCCAAAACCCCTCAAAAACCCAAATAACCTTAAAAACCCATAAAAATCCTAAAAAAACACTGAAAATCCCTGAAAACATAAAACCCCCCGAAAAATCCTAGAAACTCGGAAAAACCCCTAAAAACCACTAAAAAATATAAAAACCATTAAAACCATTAAGAATGTTAAAAATCTCTAAAAACCGTAAAAACACCAAAAAACTCTAAAAAATCCAAAAAGACCCTAAAAACTCTGAAAACCACTAAAAACCCAAATAAAACCTTCAAACCCCCTTAAAACTTACAAAATCATTAAAAACTACAAAAATCATAAAAAATCCCTAAAACCCATGGAAACCTAAAAACCCTGAAAACCATAAAAAACCCTGAAAACCCCTGAAAACAATAAATACCACTAAAACATATAAAAACCCTAAACCCCCATAAAACCCTAAAAACTACTAAAATCTATAAAAACCCTTAAAACCAATAAAAATGTTAAAAACTCTAAAAAACCATAAAACCCAAAAAAACTCAAAAAACCCCCTAAAAATCCAAAACACCCGGAAAAACATTTAAAACCCTAAAACCCCATAAAAAGTATCAAAATACATAAAAACTCTAAAATACCCAAAAAATCCATGAAAACCCTAAAAGACCTAAAAAACCCTGAAAAACCTTGAAAGCTATAAAAACCATAAATAATCCTAAAACCCCATTAAAACCCTAAAAACCCACTAAAAACTCTAAAGCCCCTTTAAACCCCTAGAAACGTTAAAAATGTTAAAAACCCTTAAAACCCCTAAAAACTCAAAAAACACTAAAAATAAAAAAAGACACTAAAAACCCCAAAAACCAGCAAAATCACTAAAAACCCTAAAAAATCATAAATACCCCTAAAAACTGTAAAAAACCTTGAAACCCCTAAAAACCCTTAAAAGCAATAAAAAATAATAAAAAACCCTCAAAATCCCTAAAAACTGAAAAACCCATAAAAATCCATGAAAATGTAAAAAACCCTAAAAACCCTAAAAACCCCTAAAAACCATAAAACCCCTAAAAACCTTAAAAACCCCTAAAACTCCAAAATGTCCCTAAAACCCAAAAAATACCTAAAAATAGAAAAAAACCTAAAAACCTTTGAAAAACCCTCAAAATCTCTAAAAACCATAAAAACCCTAAAACCATAAAAATCCTAAAAATCCCCAAAAAATCTATGAAAATGTAAAAAATCCTAAAAAGCCTGAAATCCCATGAAAACCATAAATTCCCCTAAAACATTAAAAATCTAAAAACCCATAAAAACCCTAAAAAACTAAAAAAACCTAAAATTAAAAAAAGATCCTAAAACCCCTAAAAATCCATGAAAACCCTAAAAACTAATGTAAACTCTAAAAACCTTCAAAATCCCTAAAAACTCTGAAAACCAGAAAAACCTCTAAAACCCCCTAAAAACCTTGCCTTGCAAAAAAACCCCTAAAAACCTAAAAATAAATAAAATCTCTAAAAACCCTTAAACCCCTGGAAAAGTTAAAAAACTCTAAAAAACATTAAAACCCCTAAAAAACTCTAAAAAAACCCTAAAAACTGAAAAAGGACCCTAAAACCCTAAATTCCCAAACACGTTTTTGATGGAGACTTCGGAGGCTCGGCTCCCTCATGATGTAGGATTCCCCTCCCTCCCAGGTTCAAGACGATGGCGGCCCAAGCGCCTCCCCCATCTCTATGGGGAAGGGTCCTCCCTCTGAGGACCGCTCTTTCTCTCCTTTCTCTTCCCCTAATTTGATACCCTCCTTTCCACGAATGGTGCTTTGTCCGAAGGTTCCGGAGCTCTATGAAGGACGACCACAGCTTCCCCCTTTCACTTTAGGAGTTCAAAAAAGCTTTGGATATGCACTTCTTGACTCTGGTTTCAAGGTTCCTGAAGTGGTGCCCCCTGGTGGAAAATTTTGACAGGTTTGTCTTTGAACTTTGGAATCTACAAGATCGTACGATGGTGGGTCTAGTTGACAGCTCCCACATCATGATTCGCTTCGAATATGAAGAATACTTGATACTTTCCTGGTCTGCGGCACCCCGAAGCTACAATGGCACTCGCTTCTCCCTCTTTTGGTGGAGTTTCAACTTTCACCTGAAGCGTAACTCCCTGATGGTTGCGACTTGGCTTAGATTTATTGAACTCCTCCTTCCCTTCCAAAATTTCTCTATTATTTCTATTCTTGGGAATCTGGTGGGGAGATTCCTCTATGTGGATAGTAGGACTCGGGCCCTCTATCACCCTGTTGTCCCAAGGGCCTTCGTTGAGGTTGATGCTTCAAAGGATCTGGTGGATGCTGTCTGGATTGTTGTGGGGGAGTGGTCCATTGGAAACAGCCAATAATTTTTGAATCATGGCCGGTTTTCTATTCTAGCTGTTGGAGCTTCGGGCATAATTCTCAGTCTGGAGGATGTGCTGACCCTGTTAGGAGTGGTTTAAACCTAGTTTAGTTGAGTTTTGGTGAGAACAACCGTGCTCTGGTGGAGGCGAATGGGGTCAAGGGGGTGACCGAGCCTTTTCCCTCCCAACCATTGGTTCCTGCAGTTCATGTTCCTCTCATGAAAGACCTAATTTCTAGGAGCGATATTGAAGTAGTATTGATCGAATCAGGTGGTTTCAGTTTAAGTTTGGCTGGGAATGTATGCGAATCAGGAGAGGTAGTCACTGAAGCAGTGCTCAGTGCTGAAGGGAGAACTCAGTATTGTGCTACTGAGGTTTGTGAACATGGTAATTTTTCAAGGAGACAGTTGGAAAAGGAGAAGGATGTTGTGCAGGAAACTTGGCATGGGAATGAGCATTTGGAGGCTCCCCTGATGCTGTCCCTAGAAAGGGAGGCTATGGACTGAAAGAAAAGTATTGGGGGTGCTAGTAGTATCATACTGTCAGACGTGAATGTTGTGACTCTGCAAGACAGGTTTAAGTACTTAGCCTCGGCTGAGCCAGTTGATACTGATGTGCTGGCGGGTGAGCTCGTGCAGTGGGATGTGGCTGAGTAGGGTATGAGGGCTGGGGATGAGTGGAAACTTTCCTCGGCTAAGAAAGAGATGATCATGGTAGAGGAGCAGACCTGGAGTCCTGGGGTGCGATGCCCCAGTTGGCGAACTTCCCCCCTGGTGCTTACTGGGCGTGGTGATGCAGAGAGACCTGAAATGGGGGCTAGGACAAGTTCTCTTGTTTAAGAGAATAGCACTAGCTGTGTGGAGGGTTTTCCTGGTACTCATGTTGAGGATCCAATTGGGATCCCTCCACCGGGCCCCAACATTGATGAAGGCGAGCTGGCCCCGAACCTGCAGAGGGCCATGGTTGTTTATGGTGTTCCATCCGTTGAAGACCATTGTGTGCTACTGCATGACATGATGATGGTTGAATGGGAAAGGTTTCTCCTTGAGGATGAGGCTAGGAGACTTGGGGAGAGGTTTGTTGAGGATGATCACATGATAAACACTGATATGGCCAGGTGCAAGGAAGAAAAGAAAACGCTCCAAAAAAGGGGTGGCTCAACTCCTGGTACAGGAAGCAAGAATGGGAACAAAGAGGCCTCAAGCATGGCCAACAATGGAGTAATACATGAGAAGGTAGTCCATGAAGATGGTTCGATCTCTTCCCCCCCCAAAGGGAAGGCAGCGGAAGGATTACTCTGCCCTTCCAAGACCGATGGGGACCTGGGCCACCTCCAGGGCGGACAAACTGAATCTCAAAGTCAAAAAACAGGAGCGGCCTCCGCGAAATGCTGAGTAGGAGAGGGCCAGAGATAAACTTTTTTCTATGATCAGAATGTTGGAGGACTACGAGTCAGGTTAGGACTTGATGGATACAGGAGCTGACTCAGACTTCTGCTTTACTGATGTGGTCGTTGGTCTGGGTGCAAGCTTTGGATCCTGAGGTGTGGACCTGGATGACTTTGGTGGTGACATTGACTGACTTGCTATTTCTCTCTTTTGTGTGTCTTTTATTTTGGACTTTTGGGGTGTGAGTCTTTTGTGTCTTTTTCTTTCTTTGTTTTCTTTTTGGGGATTGTTTTTGGGTATGGGTCGATTGATCCTGCCCCTCCCTGATCTGCAGTGTCCTCATTTTCTTAATAAAGTTTGGGGGGCTAGGCTAGCCTAGTCCTGCACCTCTTCTGCCCTAAAAACATTGAAAGCCCCCCAAAACCCAAGAAACCCCAAAACCCACTAAAAACTCTAAAAACCCTTAAAAACCCTACATGTGTTAAAATTTTCAAAAAAACCCTTAAAACCTTATTTTTTTTTAAAACCCCTAAAAACCCGAAAAAACCCTAAAAACCATAAAAATTATAAAAACCCCTAAAAATCAATGAAAAAGTAAAACCCCTAAAAATAATGAAAAAACCCTGAAAACCAAAAAAAAACCCTAAAACATTAAAAAACCATGAAAACCCATAAAAACTCTAAAAAACATTAAAACCCTATAAAAGCCCTAAAATCCCAAAAAGACCCTAAAAACCTTAAAACACCCTAAAAACCCTCAAAAGCATTAAAAACCCTAAAATAAACTAAAATAAATAAAAATCCTAAAAACCCCTAAAAATCCATGAAAATGTAAAAACCCCAAAAACCAAAAAAAATCCTAAAAATAATTAAAAACTCTAAATTCATTTTAAACCCCTAAAAGTGTTAAAAATTATAAAAAACCTTAAAACTCTAAAAATTAAAAAAAAACCTAAAACCCCAAAAGACTCTAAAAACCATGAAAAACTGTAAAACCCTCTGAAAAACTGTAAAACCCCTCAAAATCCCCAAAAAACCTAAAAAACCTAAAAACCCTAAAGATCCATGAAAACATAGAAAACCTTAAAACCCTAAAAACCCCTGAAATCCATAAAAACCCCTAAAAACCATAAAAAACCTAAAACCCAATAAACCCTAAAAATCACTAAAAACTCTAAAAACCCTTAAAAATCCTAAAAACTTTAAAATACTCTAAAAACCTTAAAAATACTAAAAACACAAAAAAACCATAAAACCCAAAAAACCCTAAATCCCAAAAAAACCCTAAAAATCATAAACCCCCTACAAAACCCTACACACCCTAAAAATCCCTAAAAACTCTAAAAAAAATCCTAAAATCCATTAAAAACCTAACACCCCCCTCCAAAAATCTATGAAAATTCAAAATACCCTAAAACCTTGAAAAATTCATAAAAAACATAAAACCCCAAAAATCATAAAAACCCTAAATACACATAAAACCCCTAAAAATTAGTGAGATTTAAAACCCTTAAAACCCCATAAAACATTAAAAAACACTAAAAAACCATAAAAACCATAAAAACTTTAAAAAACACTAAAAACCCAAAAATACCCTAGAAACCCTAAAGACCATTAAAAACCCTGAAAACCCCTGAAAACCCCTAAAAACCCAGAAAACTATAAAAATCCTAAAAAACCCCTAAAAATCCATGAAAACATAAAAAACCCAAAATACCCAAAAAAAACCCCGAAAAACATAAAAACCTCTAAGAACCTTAAAAAAACTAAAAATAAAACACTAAAAACCTATAAAACTTTAAAACCCTTTAAACCCTTGAAAACGTTAAAAATTCTTAAAAACCTAAAAACCCCCAAAAAACATAAAAAATCCTAAAAACCTTGAAAACCCTTAAAATCCCCTTAAAACCTTAAAAACCCTTAAAATTAATAAAAAACCTAAAAACCCTAAATAGCATAAAAGTGATAAACCCCCCTAAAAAACCATCAAAACGTAAAAAAACCCTAAAAACCCTTAAAAACCCCTAAAAACCCTAAAACCCCCTAAAAACCTTAAAAACCTTAAAATACCACTAAGAAATCCAAAAAACCTTAAATCCTATAAAAATTTTAAAAAAATATAAAAAACTTTAAAAACCCTAAAATTCTCAAAAAAAATCCTAAAAACCCAAAAAGACCCTGAAAACCCTAAAAACCCTAGAACCTTTAAAAACCCCTAAAAACCTTCAAAATCCCTTAAAACCACAAAAATACCCTAAATACCATGACAATCCAAAAAACCTAAAAAACCATGAAAACATAAAAAACCCTAAAACCCTAAATAACCCATTAAAACCATAAAACCCCTAAAAATATAAAAATAATAATAATAACCCATAAAGACCCTAAAAACAACTAAAATATCTAAAAACTCTTAAAACCCCAAAAAATGTTAACAAACAAACCCCTAAAAACACAAAGAACACGTTTTCTGAGAAGAGATGGTGGCACACTCTCCTGGTGCTCTCTCCCCCTCGACGCGATTTCTAGGGTTTCCTCTTAATCCTCATGGTAATGGCATCTTTGGTTCTTCGCCCCTGGATGCTTGGGATTTTGGGGTGCGCTCTTGGCAACATCGAGCTATTGCTGTTTTCTTCGATGTGGATTTTGTTCTTCTGAAGCTTTGCGCTTTACAAGCGATGGCGCTGACCGGGGCATCGGCACCAGATCCCTTCTTGGCCCCAGATAATGGAGAGAGATCCTGGAAACATTAGTCAGAAACAACATTCTCCGGTTCAATGGTGGAAGGTGTTATTTGGTGGCCTCCTCCTTTTCGAGCAGTGACCTCAATTGAGCTTCCATTGACTCTGGAAGTGGCGCGGAATGATTTTGATTCTCCTCAGCATGGGTCGTCAGGCAGTGACGACTCTTCCTTCTATCAGATCTCAGGTTCTCGATCCTATGTTGTACAAGGTTTTTTCTATGTTTTGGTTCGATCCTTTTTTCAGTTCGTGAAACAGCTACAGGTGCGTGATCAACCTAGTCTCTCGGCTTCATCTCTGCTCCAGTTTGTTGATGCTAGATTCAGTCGGACGTTTTGGCATTCTATGCTCTCCTATTTCTTGGTTGTGATTTCAGTTATGAAAGGGTTCTGGTTTCTGGTTTTGCTGAGATGGGTTAGGCGATTTTTGTGCAATTGTTGGTGGTATGC
The DNA here is from genome assembly GCA_963277665.1 of Viscum album. Taxonomy (NCBI): domain Eukaryota; kingdom Viridiplantae; phylum Streptophyta; class Magnoliopsida; order Santalales; family Viscaceae; genus Viscum; species Viscum album. The sequence goes on along the minus strand of OY728160.1, from coordinate 1,517,527,377 downwards.
GGTTAGCTATGCTTGAGGTGTGGAATGCTGAAAGTTGTTTGGTTCAAAGGCCTTGATTACTAGATGTTGAGCTATGATTCCTTGGTTGACGATGGGTTAGGATGTGATGGTTGTTGTTTTATGAGCTGCAAGTTGATAGGAACTGGTTGGCATGGAGGCGGTGATGCTTTTGTTGTTTATGCCGGTGATTTGGTGCCATCGTTCGTCGAAGGTTGCTGCTTGTTTCTTGGGCAGATGAGATTGACTTGGCATTCTATGCAGGAGATGCATCTGTGTTACTTTTTGGCTGCTATGTTGGACTGTGGTTTTCTGTTCTGTGGTTGGTTTGGTTGTGATTTGTTGCGTGCAATGGTCTTTGGTCATGATGAGTGACGCTGGATGTTGTATTACGTTCCTCGATGTGATACTTGGTGTGGAATGCTAGAAGTTGACTAGATAGGAGGTGATGGTTTTTGGGTTTCAAGTCGCTGGGTGATGGCTGCTAATTGGTTGGGATGTGATAAAATATGGTGGTGCTTGGTGATGGTTGTTGATTCGCTGCGTGGTGGTGAAGGTGAGATTTATGTCTTTGACGCTAGTGGTTGGTGATTGTGATTGGCAAGGTGGTGGAGGTTGATGAAATTGGTGTTGTATGACACTGGATGTTGATTTGCTGGGGGATGATGCTGGTGATACTTTTGGTTCTTCGGCTTTCCTATTTTGTGTGTCTTTTTTCTTTTCTTTGTTTTCTTTTCTTTGTTTTCCTTTGGGGATTGTTTTTGGGTATGGGTTGATTGACCCTGCCCCTCCTCGGTCTGCTTTGTTCTTATTTTCATTAATAATTTTGGGGACTAGGCTTGCCTAGTCCTGAACCTCTTCTACCCAAAAAATGTTAAAATACTATAAAACCCTAAAAAACTCAAAAAAATCCAAAATCCCCCAAAAGACCCTAAAACCCTAAAACCCCATGAAAACCCTAAAAATCGTTGAAAACCTTCAAAATCCCTAAAAACCCTAAGAAACTCTAAAACCATTAAAATCCTATAAACCCCCTAAAAAAATGAAAAGGTCAAAAAACCAAAAAACCCTAAAAAACCACTAAAAACCAAAAAAAAACCCTAAAACCCTAAAAACCATAAAAAAAATAAATTCCCTAAAAACCAATAAAAACTCTAAAAACCCTTAAAACCCATAAAAATAATAGAAAACACTAAAAAACCTTTAAAACTCAAAAACCCAATTAAAACCCAAAAAGATGCTAAAAACTCTATAAAACCATAAAACCCCTAAAAACCCCTGAAAACCCTAATAACCCTCAAAATCTATAAAAACCATAAAAATACTAATAAACCCCTAAAAATTCGTGAAAACATAAAAAACCTTAAAAACCATAAAATCCCTAAAAACATTAAAAAAAACCCCAAAACCCCAAAAAACCACTAAAAACTATAACACTACAGAAATTAGGTTATTTGCAATGGGGAATTTACGACGGGGCCCTGTCGCAAAAGGACATTTAGGACGGGGTCCTATTGGAGAAAATAGTGTTGTAAGTAGAATTTTTTGGGATGGGAAATTCACCCATCGTAAATAGTTTCTTCGAGTTTTTTAAAAAACCCCTATCACGATAGTTTGTCAAAAATAGGTTCTCTGAGTTTTTAAAAAAAACCATGTCGTGACGGGCCCATCGTAAATTCTATTTACCATGGGTAGGTTTTCCCATCACAAATAACTAAAAAAATTACTATTCATAAAATTTAATAATAAAATATTAATAATAATAATAAAATAATGTTAAAAAAATAATAACAAAATAATATTAATAAGAAATATTAATAAAATAATTATAATATAAATAATATTAATATAATAATAATTATAAATAATAATAATAATAATAATATTAATATTAATAAATAAATAATATTAATAAAATAATAAATAATATTATTAGTATTAATATTAATATTAATAAATAATATTAATTAAATTAATAATAATAATAATTTAATAATAAAAAATTAAAAAATAATAAAAACCTCAATAATCACAAAAACATAAAAAAATAATAATAACAATAAAATAATAAAAGATAATAATAATTAATAAAATAATAACCACATAAAAAATATAAAAAAATTAAATAATAAATTAATAAATATTAAAAAATAAATAAATAATAAAATAATAAAAAAACAAAATATTCACAACAATATAAAAAATGAACAATATATAAATGTAAATATATAATATTACAAAAAAAATTACATTTAAATTTTGTATCATAAAAATTAAATACATCACTGAGGGGTATTTTGGCGGAGCTGGAGGAGATGGTGGAGAAAACTCCATCTCTAAACTATGAGTCAGATATCGCATGTACTTCATCATCTGCTGGTTTTGTTGCTCCAATAATCAAAATATCTTCTCCCTGCTACTGTTGCTGCTGCGATCGACGCATCACAATATGTATGCCCTGGTTTTGGATACCTAAGGATAAAATTGGACTTGGTTGACACAAATTGGTAATTTATAATCACCTTAAGATTGAAAATTCTATGCTTTACTAAAAAGGTATAAATCATAGAATTTACATTCATCAGATGATGAAACCAATTTATGCCAACCATATCCAAATTTGTTATTGCGCCAATTTATGCCAACCATATCCAAATTTTTTATTGCGCCAATTTATGCCAAGCATGTCCAGTCATCAAGGCATCTTCTCCTCCTGCTACTACTATTGTTGTCATCAACACGTCATATTCTTCCTACCCTAGTATATACCGGTCTCACTGTGTGTCAGGTTGAGGTGTGGTTGATTCTTACATGTCCCAAAGTCTCAAAATAATCCTAACTGCCAATGTAACCATGTTTCCATTATCTTTCTACGTCAAAATCCCAACACTACATATTGACTCAATGTTCTTAGCTGGATTTTTTTTCTCGTTGTTGAAAGTTAGAAAAGAAGAATAAGCTCATCTGGCCATTATATCACGAGAAGTCACCACAATGGGCACATGATCTCCCTTTACTCTCCTATCTTTCAATAATGAGAAATGTGTTTTGGCTAAAAACATCAAATCAATATGTAGCATTGGCAGTTCAACAAAGAAAGACAATGAATATGGAAAACATGGTTAGATTGGCAGAAAGAATCATTTTATCTCTTTTGTGGCTTGTTACAGATAGTTGAAAACAAAACATGATTTCCCAAAAGATCTGTAAAAAAACTAAATAAGTATTATATAAAAATGATAAGGAAATTAATCATTATTTATCGATATTTATCGCAATTTACCACTATTTATCAAAATTTACCACTATTTATCACTATTTACTTCTATTTAAAGCTTTTTACCAGTAATTACCGCTAATTACTGCTAATTGACGTAATTTATTATTAATTATTACTAAGGAGTATTATTTTTTACAATTTACCACTATTTATTACTATTTACCGCTATTTATAAATACTTACTGCTATTTATTACTATTTACGACTATTTATTAGTATTTACATCTATTTAATACTATTTACCGCTATTTATTACTATTTACCACTAATTATTACTATTTAGTGCTAATTATTACTAATTACCGCTAATTATAACTAATTACCGCTAATTACCGCTAATTACCATTAATTACTGCTAATTACTACTAATTACCTCTAATTACTTCTAATTACCTCTAATTATCGCTAATTAGTGCTAATTACCGATAATTATCACTAATTATCTCTAATTATCGCTAATTATCTCTAATTATCTCTAATTATCTCTAATTATTAATATTTATTACTAATTATTAATATTTATTACTAATAATTAATATTTATTACTAATTATTACTATTTATTACTAATCATTACTAATTATTACCAATTACCACTAATTATTACCAATTATCTCTAATTATTACCAATTACTACTAATTATTACTAATTAACGCTAATTATTACTAAATACCGCTAATTATTACTAATTATGGCTAATTATTATTAATTAACAATAATAATTACTATTTATTACTAGTTATTACTATTTATTACTATTTATTATTACTAATTATAGCTAATTATTACAATTTATTACTGATTATTATTATTTATTATTATTTATTACTAATTATTACTATTTATAACTATTTATTACTCATTATTACTAATTACTACTAATTATTACTAATTAACGCTTATTTTTACTAATTACCACTAATTATTACTAATTACCGCTAATTATTATTAATTATTACTATTTATTACTATTTATTACTATTTATTACTCTTTATTACTAATTATTACTAATAATTACTTATTATTGCTAATTATTACTAATTATTACTAATTGCCACTATTTATTACTAATTGTTGTTATTTATTACTAATTATTAATATTTATTAATATTTATTACTAATTATTACTATTTATTACTAATTACTACTAATTATTACTAATTATTACTATTTATTACTAATTACAGCTAATTATTACTAATTACCGCTAATTGTTACTAATTACCGGTAATTCTTACTAATTACCGCTAATTATTACTAATTTTCGCTAATTATTACTAATTACTGCTAAATATTACTAATTACTACTAATTATTACTAATTACCACTAATTATTACTAATTTTCTCTAATTATTACTAATTGTCTTTAATTATCACCAATAACCCCTAATTATTACTATTTACCACTAATTATTATAATTTATTGCTATTTATTAATATTTATTACTATTTATTAATATTTATTATTATTAATTAGTATTTATTACTATTTATTACTAATTATTATTAATTATTACTATTTATTACCATTTTTTACAAACTATCTCTAATTATGACTATTTATCGCTAATTTTAACTAATTATTACTATTTATCGCTAATTATTACTATTTATCGCTAATTATTACTATTTACTACTAATTATTACTATTTACCACTAATTATTACTAATTATTAATAACTATTAATATTAATTACTATTTATTATTATTTATTATTATTTATTAATATTTATTACTAACACTACAGGAAAACGAAATATTTGCGACGGGCGATTTGCGACGGGATCCCGTCGCAAAAGACCTTTTGCGACGGGGCTCCGTCGCAAATCGCCCGTTGCCGAAAACGGCGTCACAAATAGGTGTTTTTGCGGCGGTCCCGTTGCAAAAAGAGTATTTGCGACGACATTTTTCCCCCGTCGCAAATGAGTTTTCGTTTATATATAAAAAGGTATTTGCGACGGGCCGTCGCAGATATATTAGTTGCAACGGGTTTCTAACCCGTCGCAAATGGGAAATCTAAAAAATATTTGCGACGAAGGTAGTTGCGACGGACCGTCGCAGAAATTTTTTTACAACGGGTATTCTTCCCGTCGCAAATGTTACAGTAAAAAATTTTTTACAACGGGACACCCTGTCGCAAATATTCCCGTCGCAAATACTAAAAAAATAAAAAAATAATAATAATTAATACAAATCGTATAATATTATATAATAATAATAATAATAATAATAATATAAAAAAAATATATTATTATAATATAAATAAAAAAATATATAAAATATAATTATGAAATATTAATATAAAATAATAATATGAATATAAATAATATAATATAATATAATAATACTAATATTAATAATATAAAAAATCAATATAATATTATTATTATTAAATTATATATATAATAATAATATTAATATTAATAATATAAAGAAATTATATTATTATAATATTAATAATAAAAAATATATATAATATAATTATGAAATATTAATATCAAAAAATAATAATAATATGAATATAAAGAATATTATATTTTATATTATGAAATATTAATATCAAAAAATAATAATAATAGTACTAATATTAATAATATAAAAAATTAATATATTATTATTATTATTAAAATAAACATACATATTTATGAAAAAATAATATTAATAATATTAATATTAATAAAATTATAAAATTATAAACTTCTCATTATTAACAATAAATATAAAATATTAAAAGTAATATTACTAAAATAAGCAGATATTAAAAATAATACTAATAAGTAATAAAATATTAAAAAAATAAAAACAAATTAAATCATGCAATATTCGTACCAATATAAAAAAGGAATTTTAAATAGTTAATATGACAATAAACTACGAACTCAAATTTTCATTACATGTAAAAAAATCACTGGGGGTGGATAATCTGGAGGACCTGGAGGAGGTGGTGGAGAAAACTTCATCCCTAAACTATGAGTCAGACGACGCATATACTCCATCTGCTCCTGATGTTGCTCTTCATATCGACGCCTCTCCTCACCCTGCTGTTGACGCATCTGCTCATGCCATTGACACATCTCCTCATTGTGCTGCTGACACATCTGCTCCTGCCCCTGACGCAAATCCTCTATAAGCTGACTCTGAGCACGCAGCTGCTCCTGATACTGTGAGACATAAGATGATGTCTCTCCACGAGCTCCTCTCGAGCTGGACGCCGACATCGCAGTAGTACCATAATAAGCTGCAGGAGTCAAATGAGAGCCGATACCAACTACTCGGCCCTTTTTGAAGCCATACCGGGTCGCCTGCATCCATGTCGTCTCATCAAAATGGTGGGCACTAGTCTGATCACCCGTCTCGTCTTGACTCTCAGCTTGTGTCTGAGAGGTCGCGGCCTCATATGACTCCTTTAGTTTCAATTAGAAATTAAAATAATGAAAAGATTATATACATTTAATTTGCAAACTGAAAAGAAAATAAAACTGACCACAATCTGACGCTGGCAGTCACCTCTAATCTCTCCAGTAGCTGGATCAGTGTACATCCTCCGATAAACGTCGTACGTCATAATACCGGGCTGCTCGGCTTCCTATATGAATGTAAAATAAACTGTTTATATTTAAAGTTGTATAAAATATTAAAAAAAAGTACTTATCAGACGCTCTCTATGCGCACTGAATGTACGACTACCGGCTCGATGCGTCACCTCTTGTCTCCCCCGATTCTATCGACCCAATGCAGATCTCCTCTGAAACCCACCACCCAACTAGTGTGTACATAATCCATCCCAAACATGAGATGAAATGTACTTTGGTCGGTGGGCTCTACAGGAATCATCAAATTCTGTCACTCCGGCTTCCTCACAGCCGTCTTTCTCAAATTATGCAAAAACTGACGGAAACGGTCACGCATAGACACCACCCATGCCGTGTGGATAGTGGCATGCATGCTCTCATCGATGAGATACCATAAACCCTAATATAAAGTTATTAATGAATTAAATTTCAAAATAAATAATATTTAATTATGTACCAGCCAATGATCGAACATGGCAGCCTGCATATCAGCAGGAATCTGATCCCATGTGATCTAGGGCTGAGAAAAATAATTGCACAAGATAGCGCTCCCCTGTCCAATAGCTATATGCGTAAAACTGTGGAAAAAGAACAAATAATCAAATAATTAGAATATAAATAAATTATAATGAAAGATAACTAAAATACACAGGTTACCATACCACCGAGTGTGCGCATCGAATCCAAGAGGTGGACGTTGCTCCGGGATAGGATCTGGAATCATCAGTCTGGCAAGACCAGCCCCCTCTGAGTGCATCCTATAGTTCCAATAGCCTGAGGGTCAGATGACTCAAGAACCTCATCATCCATAGGTATATCAGCCTCCAACAACTGACGAAACGTTTCTGAGTCCATCTGAAACATGAAATGATTGTTATTAGCAAACAATTGAAAATAACAATTATGTATAGATATATATTTGTTATGATTCTAACCAGCATTTTACTGTGGCAATGTTCATCTTCATCATCATCTTCATAGTTTTCAATGTCAATGTCTTCACCTTCCTCATCAACATCATCAATTTCCATATTAGTTTCACTTTCATCATCTCTTGTCATTTCAAATTCAGTTGTAACATCATTGACAACATCATCACCATCGACCCTTATTATGGGGTGTCATCCTCGATATTCATGTCTCTTTGTGAAAAAGATGTGTTTTGAGGAGTGTCCTGAAAATTTTTATTTACTTGCACTTCAGTGGAAACACATTCAGTTTGAGTAAACTGATTTTCTCGAGATTTAACTTTTATTATACTCCACCAATAATCCAACTCTTTTACAATAGCACAGTATTTTGCATAATAAATTTGATATGCCTGATGAGCCAATAAAAATGGTTCATTTACTGCAAGAAGACTTTTATGTTTAATACCAACAATTCCATGAGTCGGATGAATACGCAAGCCTCTCTCAGTATCCAGTTTAAACATTTTTACATAATTCTATCCCAAATAACACAGTTCAATAATTTCTTCAAGCATGCCGTAAAAGTCAACCTCAATATCTCTATGATGTGATCCCTTCAAACAAACACCACTATTCATTGTTTTCTTTAATTCCCCATATGCACGTGTATGAAACCGATAACCATTCACCACATATGCATTATAAGATTTAACCATTTTGGATGGTGAGCTACTCAATATACGCAATCGACTATCAATCTTATCAGCATGTACAGATACCTGAAAATTTGTAAAACATTTATCACTATTACAAGTAATAAATTGATTTTATATGTAAAACCAAAAAAAAATTTATGTTACCAGTTTTTGAAACCAGTAGGCAAATTTTTTTTGCCGACGTTCTTCTAATCCAGCTGCTTTAATTTGTGGAAATTGTTTCTTAATATGATCATCATATAACCTACAAATACAATATGATTAATTTACTATAACAGAATCTATAGAATAAGGGATAGGATCACTCATTGTACAATCGGTGACATTTCTACACAGTTGAGTAGAACATATGTATGAGCTCTATGATGTTCATCATCTGAAATCCATCTATCATGAACTCCACCAAATCCAAGTTCGAGCTGATTGACAACTGATAATTGATTGTCCATATGATCATCAACATTCCCATCGTTCCAGCCCATGCGGTTAAATTTTGAGGGATATTCATATTCAAAATAATGAGAGCAGAATAAAGCAATTTTCTCTTGCAAATAAGCTTCAGCAATTGAGCCTTCAACTGATGCTTTGTTACGTACTTTTTTCTTCAATTTTTGCATGTATCTCTCAAATGGGTACATCCATCGAAACTGAACCGGACCTCCACATTTTGCTTCATGTGGAAAATCTAATATCAAATGTTCCATTGAGTCAAAGAAAGCCGGCGGAAATATTTTTTCCAGTTTGCATATAATTACAACAACTTCTTCCAGTTTTCTTAGTGTATCGTAGTCTGTTGTCACCGCACACATGTCTCGGAAAAAATATGATATATCTATTATCGAATCCAAAATATTAGAATTCAACAAACCTCTTAATCCAATAGGTATAACTCTTTCCATTATAACATGACAGTCATGACTTTTTAATCCGGTAATATGACCATTTTTAACACATCTGCCCAAGTTGGAAGCATAGTCATCTAGAAGTCTCAAATCTGCAATCCACTGATAAAATAATAAGCAACTCTCTTTGGTCAGTGTATAAGCTTCTTTTGGCTTCATTAATCTCTGTGATCTGACATTTTCAAACAATTCAAGTTCTGGTCGCCTGCAAATTTGGGCAAGATCTAATCGTGACTTTACATTATCTTTTGTTTTACCCGGTGTATCCAAAACTGTATGAAATAAATTATCAAAACAGTTCTTCTTAATATGCATGACATCCAATATGTGTTGGAACAACAAATCAGACGAATATGGCAGATTCCAAAAAATGCTCTGTTTTGTCCAATTATGTTCTTTCCCAAAGCCATGAATTTTCTGTTGGTTTATTGTCGGTCCAAAAGTGATGGAAGGTAATGAAAATACAACTGATTGTAACTCTGTACTTGAGATCATTTTTGGAGGTTCATCTCTTTCAATTATGCCTTTTCTGAAATGAGATTTATTCCTCCGAAAAGGATGATCGATTGGAAGAAATCTGCGATGACAGTCAAAATAGCAAGGTTTTGTTTTCCATTCACGGTCATAAATGCTTTTTTATCTCCCATACAGTAAGGACATGATTTTGGACCATGTGTACTCCAGCCAGATAACATGCCATATGTCGGGAAGTCACTAATTGTCCACATCAAAGCAGATTTCATTACAAAATTCTATTTCGCAGCAACATCATATGTACCAACACCATGACTCCACAATAAATTTAACTCATCAATCAATGGTTTCAAATAAAAATCAATATTCTTTTTCAGATGTCCTGGGATTAATAATGTCAAAAAGATATAAGGCTCTTTCATCAACATCCATGGAGGCAAATTGTACAGAGTTATAAAGATAGACCAACAGGAATACTGACTACCAAAAGATCCAAATAGACAAAAACTGTCAGTAGAAATACCCAATGGCACGTTTCGGGATTCTAAAGAAAAAGACGGATGCACTTGATCAAAATGTTTCCATGAATCACCATCAGATGGATGAATCAAGCTTTTACCATTTGAAATATTGGTTTTGTGCCATGACATAATTGTCGCTGTGTTCCGAGACATAAATAAACATTGCAACCTGGGTATAAGCAGGAAATATCTAAACTGTTTTATAGGAATCAATCCAGACATGATTGATCGCTCATCTAACTCAATTTTCTTTTCATTTGTGTGTTGAGGTTGATAGGAAATTTCTACCTCCACATGTAATATTTTCTTTTACTGTCAAAATTATAATTATCACCACCTCTATGCTGGCAAGGAGGTTGATAATTTTAATAGTAAAATAAAATATTACATGTGGAGGCAGAAGTTTCCTGTCAAGCCTCAACACACAAATGAAAAGAAAATTGAGGTAGATGAGCGGTCAATCACGCTTGCTAATTTTCCTAATTATTTTATTTTTAATTGTTTCCTAATTATTTTTAATCGTTTCCTAATTATTTTTAATTGTTTCCTAATTATTTTTAATTGTTTCCTAATTATTTTTAATTGTTTACTAATTATTTTTAATTATTTCCTAATTATTTTTAATTGTTTCCTAATTATTTTTAATTGTTTCATAATTATTTTTAATTATTTCCTAATTATTTTTAATTATTTCCTAATTATTTTTAATTGTTTCCTAATTATTTTTAATTGTTTCCTAATTATTTTTAATTATTTCCTAATTATTTTAATTGTTTCCTAATTATTTTAATTGTTTCCTAATTATTTTATTTTTAATTGTTTCCTAATTATTTTTAATTGTTTTTAATTGTTTACTAATTATTTTTAATTGTTTTTAATTGTTTCCTAATTGTTTTTAATTGTTTCCTAATTGTTTTTAATTATTTCCTAATTGTTTTTAATTGTTTCCTAATTGTTTTTAATTGTTTCCTAATTATTTTTAATTGTTTCCTAATTGTTTCATAATTGTTTTTAATTGTTTCCTAATTATTTTTAATTATTTCCTAATTATTTGTAATTTTTTCCTGATTATTTTTAATTGTTTCCTAATTATTTTTAATTGTTTCCTTATTATTTTTAATTGTTTCCTAATTATTTTTAATTATTTCCTAATTATTTCCTAATTATTTGATGATTATTTTAATTAAATCTAATTATTTCTTAATTATTTAATAATTATATAATTATTCCTAATTAAATATAACTATTTCTAATTATTTCTAATTAAATATATTTATTTCTAATTATTACCAAAACATCCTCCAGGAGTGTCGAACCAAGAGTGCAGCAAGACCCGTTGTCGTGTACCAGGTTACCCCGAGTCAAGCTCGAAACACCTTGTCAGAGTTTTCACTCCTAGGTACATCTGTCCCAAAGCCGCCTCTACTTGTTCGTATCCAGACAAGGACTATTTGGTACAACCACTTAATCTAATTATATTATATAGTTACTAAACATTCTATTAAAAAAATTAAAATTAACAATTAAAAATAAAATTAACAGTTAAAAATAATTTAACAATTAAAAAAACTATAGATACCTTTGATATTTTGAAGCAGTTTGTGCCTCCTAACTCCTTCTCTGCTCTTCTCGTAAGAAAAATTAAAATAAAAAAAATTCTACTTAGAAATGGAAGTTAAAGAGAGAGAGGAAGAAAGAGGAAGAAAGAGGAAGAGAGATATGAATGATTTGAAAAAAAATGGATGGGGGTATATATAGGTTAGAATATTTGCGACGGACTTATTTGTGACGGGATCCCATCGCTAATACAAGTATTTGTGATGGTATACCGTCGCAAATACCTTCGCCCGCATTAATTACGGGTGGCGGTTAAAAGTGTTTTTGCGATGAGCCCGTCACAAAAAGTTGTCTGCCGACATACCATTAGCGACGGGTGGATATCCCCGTCGCAAATTGCTATTTACCGCCGCCGGTATTTGCGACGGGCCCCATCGCAAATACCTTCGCCCGCATTTAATATGGGAGGCGGTTAAAAGGGTGTTTACGACGGGCCCGTCACAAATAACTGCAGGCCGACATACCATTAGCGACGGGCGGCTATCCCCATCGCAAAATCCTATTTACCACCGCCGGTATTGGCGACGGGACCCGTCGCAAGTAACACCTGCTGAATATTTTTTTGTGACGGGACAATTACCCGTCGCAGATAGTATTTACCACCGTCGGGTACTTACGACGAGACGAAGGTCACCGTCGCAATTAGGCTTCCCGCGTTTTGGCGCGCAAACCGCACCATATCTATTGTGATGGGTCCTGTATTCTCGTCGCAAATAACTGACAATTTGCGACGGACATATATTCCCGTCGCAAATACGCTTTTCGTCAGATATTTTGCGATGGGATTTATGCCCGTCGCAAATAACCCGTCGCAATAATCGATTTTTCCCGTAGTGTAATTATTACTAATTAGCTCTAATTATTACTATTTACTGCTAATTATTACTATCTACTGCTAATTATTATTAATTATTACTATTTACTTCTATTTATTACTATTTATTACTATTTATTACTAATTATGACAATTTATTACTATGTATTATTATTTATTACTATTTATTACTATTTATTATTATTTATTCCTATTTATTACTAATTGCATGTATTTATTACTAATTACAGCTAATTATTACTAATTACTGGTAGTTATTACAAATTATCGCTAATTATTACAAATTACCCCTAATTATTATAAATTACCACTAATTACTGCTAATTATTAGTATCAATTAGAATTTATAAATATTTATTACTATTTATTACTAATTACTGTTAATATTTACTAATTACCACTAATTATTACTAATTACAGCTAATTATTACAGTTTATTACTATTTATTACTTATTAATAATAATTAATACTAATTGCTAATAATTAATAATAATAAATACAAATTCCTACTAATTAATAATAATTAAAACTAATTAATAATAATTAATACTAATTACACGTAATTTTTATTAATTAATGATATTTGAACCAATTCTTACAAATTAATACTATTTACTTTTAAATAAAAAAATTAAATCTTAATGAAACAACATATTTGTAAAAATAAATAATGAAAAATAAAACTATCTAATTCTAATTTAATTTAATTGTCACTAATTAACAGTAATTATAACTAATATAAAATAAAATAAATTAACTAAAAAATAAAAGCAATGGATAAAAACATTAAAACAGAATCTTTTGTACGATGGAAGGTCTTGAAAATCAATATGATGTAAAATTTTAAACTTTGAAAAAATTGAAGAGAAAAATATGAGAGTAGAGAGGGAGAAAGGAGTTGAGAAAGTTGTGAAATGAGAAAAAACGGATGGGGAATATATAGGTTAGATTATTTGCGACGAGAGTATTTTCAATGGGATTCCCATCGTAAATGCTAACCCTCCTATTAATTAGGGGTGGTGATTAAAAAGATATTTGTGATGGGTCCCGTCGCAAATAGCTACCTGCCGACATAGCATTTACGACAATATCTGTCGCGAATGCTAACCGATGAAAAATGTAATTACGACGGGGCACGTTGCAAATACCTAGCATTTACGACGGGTGTAACCACCCGTCCCAATAAACAATTTTTTCATAGTGTAAAAACCCTTAAAACCCCTGAAAACGTAAAAAAGCTCTAAAAAACTTAAAACCCCTAAAAACTCAAAAAATACTAAAAACCCAAAAAGACCATAAGAACCCTGAAAAACCATAAAAACAATAAAATGCATGAAAGACCCTAAAACTGCTCAAAATCCTAGAAACCCAAAAAACCCTATAACCAATAAAAATCCTAAAAATGAGAAAGGTTTTTCGGCTAAGGACATCAAATCAATATGTAGCATTGGCAGATCAACAAAGAAAGATAATGAATATGGAAAACATGGTTAGATTCGCAGAAAGTATCATTTTATCTCTTTTGTGGCTTGTTACATATAGTTGAAAACAAAACATGATTTCCCAAAAGATCTGTGAAAAAAACTAAATAAGTATTATATAAAAATGATAAGGAAATTAATCATTATTTATCTATATTTATCGCTATTTACCACTATTTATCGATATTTACCACTATTTATCGCTATTTACTGCTATTTACTGCTATTTACCGTTATTTACCTCTAATTACCACTAATTACTACTAATTAATGCAATTTATTACTAATTATTACTAATGAGTATTATTTTTTACAATTTACAGCTATTTATTACTATTTACCACTATTTATAACTACTTACTGCTATTTCTTACTATTTACAACTATTTATTACTATTTACATCTATTTAATACTAATTACCGCTATTTATTTCTATTTACCACTAATTATTACTATTTAGTTCTAATTATTACTAATTACCGCTAATTATTACTAATTACCGCTAATTACCACTAATTACTACTAATTACCGCTAATTACTTCTAATTACCGTTAATTACTGCTAATTACTGCTAATTACCGCTAATTGTCACTAATTATCTCCAATTATTGCTAATTATCTCTAATTATCTCTAATTATCTCTAATTATCTCTAATTATTAATATTTATTACTAATTATTAATATTTATTACTAATCATTAATATTTACTTCTAATTATGACTATTTATTACTATTTATTACTAATCTTTACTAATTATTACCAATTGCCATTAATTATTACCAATTACCACTAATTATTACAAATTATCATTAATTATTACTAATTAATGCTAATTATTACTAATTACCGCTAATTATTACTAATTACGACTAATTATTATTAATTACTGCTAATAATTCCTATTTATTACTAATTATTACTAGTTATTACTATTTATTATTACTAATTATAGTTAATTATTACAATTTATTACTGATTATTACTATATATTAATATTTATTACTATTTATTACTATTTATTACTATTTATTACTATTTATTACTAATTAGTGCTAATTATTACTAATTACCGCAAATTATTACTAATTACCGCTAATTAATACTAATTACCGCTAATTGTTATTATTTATAACTATTTATTACTATTTATTACTATTTATTACTCTTTATTACTAAATATTACGAATAATTACTTATTATTGCTAATTATTATTAATTATTACTAATTGCCGCTATTTATTACTAATTGCTGTTATTTATTACTAATTATTACTATTTATTACTATTTATTACTAATTATTACTATTTATTACTAATTACCGCTAATTATTACTGATTATTACTATTTATTACAAATTACCGCTAATTATTACTAATTACCGCTAATTGTTACTAATTACCGCTAATTGTTACTAATTACCGCTAATTATTACTAATTACCGCTAATTATTACTTATTTCTGCTAATTATTACTAATTATCGCTAAATATTTCTAATTACCCCTAATTATTACTAATTACCGCTAATTATTACTAATTATCCCTAATTATTACTAATTGCTTTTAATTATTACCAATAACCGCTAATTATTACTATTTACCGCTAATTATTACAATTTATTTCTTATTTATTAATATTTATTACTATTTATTACTATTTATTAATATTTATTACTAATTATTACTAATTATTAATCTTTATTACTAATTATTACTAATTTTTACTAATTTTTACTAATTATTACTATTTATTACTAATTTTTACAAACTATCACTAATTATTACTATTTATCGCTAACTTTATCTATTTATTACTAATTATTACTATTTAACTAATATAAAATAAATTAAATTTACTAAAAAATAAAAGCAATCGATAAATACATTAAAACAGAATCTTTCGTACGGTGGAAGGCCTTGAAAATCAATATGATGTAAAATTTTAAACTTTGAAAAAATTGAAGAGAAAAATATGAGAGTAGAGAGGGAGAAAAGAGTTGAGAAAGTTGTGAAATGAGAAAAAAACGGATGGGGGTATATATAGGTTAGATTATTTGCGGCGGGAATATTTGCAATGAGATTCCCGTCGCAAATGCTAAACCCTCCTATTAATTAGGGATGGGGTTTAAAAAGATATTTATGACAAGTCCCGTCGAAAATACCTACCTGCCGACATAGCATTTACTACAAGATCCATCGCGAATGCTAACCGATGAAAAAAGTAATTAAGACGGGACACGTTGCAAATACCAAGCATTTGCGACGGGTGTAACCACCCATCCCAATAAACAATTTTTTTATAGTGTAAAAACCCTTAAAACCCCTAAAAACGTTAAAAAACTCTAAAAAACATTAAAACCCCCAAAAAACTCAAAAAACACTAAAAACCCCAAAACACTCTAAAAACCCTGAAAAACCATAAAAACCATAAAACACCTGAAAGCCCCTAAAACCACTCAAAATACTAGAAACCCAAAAAACCCTATAACCAATAAAAATCCTAAAAGCCCCTAAAATCCATGAAAATGTAAAAAACCCTAAAAACCCATAAAACCCCCTAAAAACCATAAAACACCTAAAAACCTTAAAAAACCCAAAAACCCATAAGAACCCTAAAAACTACTAAAAACTCAAAAAAAACCCTTAAAACTTCTAAAAATGTTAAGAAACTCTAAAAATCCTTAAACCCCAAAAAAATTACAAAAAATCATAAAAACCCAAAAAATACCCTAAAAACCCTGAAAATTCTTAAAAACCCATGAAAATCCATAAAAACCCTCAAAATCCATAAAACCATATAAAACCTTAAAAACCACAAAAATTCTAAAAAACCCCTAAAAATCCATGAAAATGTAAAAAAATCCTAAAACCCCTGAAAACCCCCTAAAAACTATAAAAACCCCTAAAAACCTTAAAAAACTTAAAAACCCATAAAAATCCTAAAAACCACAATGAGATGGCGGCCTTCTCTCCCAGTGGTTCTCTCTCGTCGCGGCGCTCCCCTCTTCGAGCCTCGGTAGATCGGGATCTCCCCACGGTGGTCGCGGCTTGCATTGGTGGTTCTTGGTGGTGTTGGCCCTTGACAGTGGCGGCTTCAGGCGGCTCTCGACGGTTCCCGTGTTCAGAAGTGATCTGGTTTTTTGCGGATCGAAATGGTTGCTGGTGTCGTTCTTCGGCGGTGTTTGGGATCTGGGTGCGACTGGCTTTGGCGGGTCTGGTTTGGACAGTTGATGACAGTTTCAGGCTCTTGTTTGGACAAGAGATGAACCAGATCTATTCAGCATTAGCGTCGAAGCCCCCACGAAGGGGTCAACGGCTTCGACATCTTCAGCGGTGGAGGGAGACTCATCGGCGGCATGGACTCTAGTCTCTTCGAAGATTCGTGGAGGCGTGGACTGGCTATGGCCCATCCTCGGCGCAGCATTGCAGGACAATGGTGGAGCCGTTCAGATCTGGGATTCCCATCATGCGGCGCTTCAGTTCCATGGAGGTGCGGGTCAGATCTGGGCGATACGGTAAGTGGATTTTCAGATCTTGGTCTCTTTTCTGCTGTGAGGAGTGTTCTTGGCAGCGTTGGTCTCTGGAGGCCTCTTTTGGCTTCTTGGTGGTAGGGTTCTCCCATTGTCTTCAGTGGTTTGGTTTTCTCCGAATGGCGGCCTGGGCTTTTTGGATCCATGATGCTGAACGGTGGGTGCGGCAGGATCTGCGATGTTCTGGAAATGGCATGCCCACTTCCATGCTTGGATCTGGTTTTCCAAATCTAAGTCTGGGAGGGTTTTGATGGATCTCTTGGCTTTTTGACGGGTTCTGGGGGCTGTAGAAAGTTAAGGTGCAGGTTTGTGCTTCTGTTTCCTTAGTTTCGCCTTTGGTTTATGTTGCTGATGAGTTTCTGGACAAGTTGAGTTGTGTCCTAGCTGCTATGGTCGAATTTGGTCTTTTGAGCCATTGCTGGTTTGGTTGTGAGTCATTGCTGAAGTTGTATTTGAGGCAAGATGAGATGGAGGTTGATGGTTGTGGTGCTGGTTTGGTTTTGAATAGCTATGGGTGCGGGATTTTTGTTCTGGTGAGTGTGCTAGATGTTGTCTGGTGTGTTTCTGGTTGCTGTTTGTCAGGAGGTGAAGCTTGCTGCGTCTGGTTGTGGTGCTTGTGCTGTGGTTTGATGCTGGTGGTTCTGATTGGCTGTGATGTCGGATTTGGTGTTGTTGGTTGCTGGGGCTGGTTGGTTTGGACGTGCTGCTGCTGTGTTGCTGTGATGATTGGATGTGGTGCTGCTGATGGTTGCTGGAATGCGCTGGATGATGGAGTTTGTGATGCTGGATGTGTGGACGCTGCTTGGCTGTGCTGTTTGGTATTGGTGCTGGATGCTGGTGTTGGCTGGACAAGATGTGTGGACGCTGCTGTTGTGTTTTTTTTTGTGTCTATTTCTCTGTTTTGTTTTCTTTTTTGATTTTCCTTTTTTTGGGTCTTTTGGTGTGAAGGGTTTTTGGGTGTGGGTCGTTTGACCCCTCCCCTCCCTTGTCTGCAGATCTTTGTGTCTTTTCTTTTAATAATTTTTTTTGGCGGGGGTTCCAAGAATATCCTGGACCTGAGCCTTCCTTTACCCTAAAAACCAGAAAAAATTCTAAAAACCCTTCAACCACTAAAAACTTTAAAATACTCTAGAAAACCTTAAAATCCCTATAAAAACTCAAAAAAACCCATAAAACCAAAAATTCACTAAATCCCTCAAAAACACAAAACCCCCCCAAAAGTCTAAAACCCCCCCAAATCCCTAAAACCCTAGGATGGTTGTGTGCTCTCCTAGAGTTTCTCTCTCGTCGTGGTGATCTCCAAGGCTCGTTGACCTCGATTCGGTGCTCCTCTCCAAGTTTCACGATGTGGTTGGAGATCTGTTCGTCCGGCCCTCCTCTCTGGTGGGGGGATCGTGGAGGTTGGCGCTTCTTTTTGGTAGCGAAGGCCTCAGACAGGGTTGGGCGTCGGCATTCTTGCGGTGGTGTCTCTCTCATGGTGTCAGCGATGGACGATGCTGGGTGTCGTCGACGGGATGCAGCGAGGTGGTCAGATCTAGGTTACTCAGATCCCTATGGCTTGCGATTCACAGCATGGCAAGGTTCCGAGGTGGCTTGCGCCAGATCCAGCTCTTCTTCTGCCCCAATATGTGATAGTTGAAGGTGGATGTGGAAGGCCTTGATGAAGCTTGGTGGCGTTTTCTCAACAGATCTAGTAGGGGTGGCGCAGTCTGGAAGTCCGACATGGTGGGGATGCCGTCGGCTTGTGGTGCAGATACAGGTTTGTTTTCGTCTTCTGTGATGATTTCCTTGGCTTTACGATGGAGTAGCGTGGATGCGGTGATGCTGTCTTGGTGGTGGCGTGCCCCCCCTACTTTTGAGGACTGCAGATCTGGTCTTCATCAGTCTGCATAGTTGGTGCAGTGATGGTTTCTCTTTTTATTTTGCTTCTGGCTGTTTTGTGTCTGCTTTATTGCTGGTGCATTGGTCATGGTTTTTTTGGATGTGAGTTTCTAAAGGTGTTGGATGTTGGATTGGCGGTGAGGGGCTGCTTGGTTTTGGGTCTAAACAAGGAGTTATGGGTGCTGAGGTATGGTTTGAGGCATAGAAGCCGGTGGTCTTGGGTTGCTGTTGTTAGGCATGATATTCTGGAAGCTACCTAGCTTGGAGGTGCTGGTTGTTGGAAGTTGAGGAGATGGGTGCTGGTTACTTCTTGGACGGGAACTGCTGAAGTGGGTGTTGGCTGTGCGGTTTATGAGTTTGGTACTGGTGGTAATATTTTGAAGGATCTTGATCTATTTGAGTGGTCCTATGGATGTTGGTGGTCTGATGTTGCTGGTTGCGCCGCTGGGTGTAATATGATGGGCGAAGTGCTGCTTGTTGTCTGACCGGTTGTATGTGTATAGGCTTTGGGAAGCTGAGATGCAGGATGACTGTTAGGATGGATTGCGAGTTTACTGACGTATATGCTTGGTTAGATGACGTTGGTTGCTGGAATATGGGTAGTGGCATGCTGGGAGATGTCTGTTTAGGTGGTACTGGATGCTGGACTTTGAGCTATTGGATATTGTCTGCTGCTCGGCTGGGAGGAATACCCTGGCCCTAGAAAGTGTTGAAGGAGATGTTGATGCTGAAGGTGATGGAGGATGGAAGATGTGATGTGAGATGCTGGTTTCTTACTAGATGGGAGGTGTTGATGGTGATGATTCTGGATGTCTTCTTTGGTTGGATTTTTTGTGTTTTTTTTGGGTTTTGGGTTTTTTGGGTTTGGGGTTGTTAATGGTTTTTGGGTGTGGGTCGTTTGACCCATCCCCTCCCTTGTCTGCTACATCTTTTTTTTTCTAATAAATTTGGGGGGGGGGGTTGGGAATAGCCTGACCCCCGCATCTTCCTTGCCCTAAAACCCTAAAAACTATATAAATCCTAAAAAACCCTAAAAAATCATCAAAATGTAAAAACCCCTAAAAACCCCAAAAATCTTCTCGAGACTATAAAAACCCTAAAAACCTTTAAAAAAAATCCTAAAACCCCATAAACCCACTAAAAACTCTGAAAACACTTTAAACCCCTAAAAACGTTAAAAACACTAAAACACCTTAAAAACCCTAAAAAACTAAAAAACCTTAAGACCCCCAAAAGCCCATAAAAACCCTGAAAACCCATAAAAATCATGAAGACCCATGAAAAACCCTGAAAACCCTGAAAACCCTAAAAACCCTGAAAACCCTAAAAACCATAAAAATCCTAACAAACCCCTAAAAATCAATGAAAACGCAAAAAACCCTAAAAACTCTAAAAAATCCCTAAAAACCGTAAAAACCCTTAAAAACCCTAAAAAACCCAAAAGATCCCAAAAAAACACTAAAAACTCTAAAACAATTAAAATCCCTAAAAACATTAAAAAAATTTATAAAACTATAAAACCCCTAAAAATTCAAAAAAAAAACCCAAAAAAACCCTAAAACCCCTAAAAACCCATAAAACCCCTAAAAATACTAAAAATAATCAAGATCATAAAAATCCTAAAAACCAAAAAAACCCAAAAAAACTATCAAAATCTATGAAAACAAAAAAAACCATAAAAACCCTGAAAACCCATAAAAACCCTAAAAACCCATAAAAACCCTAAAAACCCATAAAACCCCTAAAAACCCACTTAAAACTCTAAAAACCATTTAAACCCCTAAAAATGTCAGAATCCCTAGTAAATATTAAAAAGCATAAAAACTCAATAAAAACACTAAAAACCCAAAAAAACACCCTAAAATCCCTGAAAACCCCTAAACTCCCTGAAAAACCCAAAAAACCCTCAAAATCCCTAAAAACTGAAAACCTTGAAAACCCCTAAAAACAATAAAAACCCCTAAAACCCTAAAAAACACTAAAACCCATAAAAACCCTCTAAAAACTTTAAAAACCCTTAAACCCCAAAAAATATTAGAAAATACCAAAAAACCCTAAAAACTCAAAAAACCCTAAAACCTCAAAAAGAACCTAAAACCCCTAAAAATCATAAAAATCCTAAGAAATCCCTAAAAATACATGAAAACCTAAAATACAATAATAAACCTGAAAACCCCAAAAAAACCATAAAACCCCTAAAAACTACAAAAACCATAAAAACCCAAAAAGATCACAAAATCCCCAAAAATCCCTAAAACCCCAGAAAAAACCCTAAAACCCCTAAAAATCCCTAAAAACACTAAAACCACGTAAAACCCATAAAAATCCTAAAAAACCCCAAAATATCCATGGAAGCGTAAAAACCCTGGAAACCCCAATGAAAACCACAAAACCCCTAAAAACGTTAAAAACCCATAAAAACCATAAAACACACCAAAACACTAAAACCCCTCAAACCCCCAAAAAGTTAAAAAACTCTAAAAAACATTTAAAACCCTAAAAACTATAAATACCCTAAAACACCTAAAACCCCCTAAACCCCTCAAATTCCCTAATGAGACAAAAAAACGCCTAAAAACCATAAAAATATAAACCCCCCCTAAAAATCCCTTAAAATGTAAAAAACCCTAAAAAACCATGAAAACCATAAAACCCCTAAAAACCTTTAAAAACTATAAAAACCCATAAAACCCCTAAATATGTTAAAAAACTCTTAAAAACCATAAAAATACTAAAATAATAAAGAAAAATCCCTAAAACCCTAAAAGACCTTAAAAATCTTAAAAAACCATGAAAACCCCTAAAACCCTAAAAATCACTAAAAATCCAAAAAATACCCTAAAATCCATGAAAACATGAAAAACCCAAAAAACCCTAAAAACCATAAAGACCCCCAAAACCTTAAAAAACCCTAAAAACTCATAAAAACCCTAAAACCATGAAAAAAAACTAAAAACCATTAAAACCCCTAAAAACATGATTTTTTTAAAAAACCTTAATGAACCTAAAAAACTAGAAAAAAATCCTAAAAACCAATAGACCCTAAAAACCCTGACACCCCTAAAAACTGTAAAAACCGTAAAAACCCCTAAAAACCTCAAAATCCCTAAAACACCTAGAAAACCCTAAAAACCCAAAAAAATCAATGAAAACGAAAACACCCTAAAAATCTTGAAAAAACCCTAAAAACCATAAAAACTCGTAAAAATCTTAAAAAACCCTAAAACCCCATAAAAACCCAAAACCTACTAAAACTCTAAAAAACTTTATAGCACCTAAAAACATTAAAAGACACTAAAAAACATTTAAAACCCTAAAAAACATAAGGAAAATCCAAAATACCCTAAAAATTTAAACCCCCCAAAAACCCCCAAAAACCCCACAAAATCCGTAAAACCTTAAAAATTGAAAATCCATAAAAATCCTAAATAACCTCTAAAAATCCATAAAAATGTAAAAAACCCTAAATCCAATAAAACCCATAAAACCATAAAAAACCCTAAATACCCATAAAAATCATAAAACCAAAAAAAATTAAAAACACTTTAAAACCCTAAAAACGTTAAAAAACACTAAAAACATTAAAAACCATATAAAACTCAAAAAAACCCTAAAAACCCAAAAGTCCCTAAAAACTCTGAAACCCCCTAAAAACCCTTGAAAACCCATAAAAAACACTCAAAATCTATAAAAACCCTAAAAAACCTTAAAACCATAAAAATCCTAAACCCCCCACCCAAAAAAAATCCATGAAAACATAAAAAATCCTTAAGCCCCTGAAAACCCCCTAAAAACATTAAAGAACTCTAAAAACCTTATAAACCCTAAAAAACTCAAAATAACCCTAAAAACCCCAAAGACCCTGAAAACCTTGAAAATCCCTAAAATCCCCTAAAAAGCCCCAAAAAACCTCAAAATAACTAAATACCCTAAAACCATAAAACCATAAAAATGATAACCCCCCCCCCAAAATCGATGAAAACATAAAAAACCTTAAAAACCCAGAAAACCCCCTAAAAACCATAAAACCTCTAAAACCATTAAAAAACCCTAAAAAATACATAAAAACCCTAAAACCCAGTAAAACTCTAAAAACTCTTTAAACCCCTAAAAGATTAAAAAAACTAAAAAACCTTATAAACCCAAAAAAACTCAAAATAAAACCCTAAAAACCTAAAAAGATCCTAAAAACGTTGAAAACCCTAAAATCCCTCAAAATCACTAAAAATGCTAAAAACCCTAAAAATAATAAAAAACCTAAAAGCCCTAAAAATCCAAGAAAACATAAAAAACGCTGAAAACCATGAAAACCAAAAAAACCCTTACAAAACCAAAAAAATAATAAAAAACCTAAAACCCCACTAAAAACTCCTTAAAACTCCTAAAACGTTAAAAAACTCTAAAAACCATAAAACAATAAAAAACTAAAAAACCTTAAAACCCCTAAAAGACCCTAAAACCCAGAAAACCCCTAAAACCCCTAAAAACCCTAAAAAACATAAAAATCCTAAAGAAACCCTTAAAATCTATGAAAACATAAAAAACCTAAGAAGGTGGTTAAGTTTATAGAATCGAAGATCATGTGATTTCATTGGAAGGGGCCTTCCCTTGCTATTTTCGGTGTGAAGGTGGCTTGGGATTTGGTGGATAAGACCAAAGAGAATGGGGCTTGGGTATTAAAAGGATTATTGATTGGAATAAAGTAGCCACAACTAAACATCCTTGGGACTTATGTACCCCTTCCTCTTCTTCTCTCTAGGTGGACTAGGCTCATAAATTTTTGCTTTGGCGTTCACAATTTTGGGTGGCTAAAGTCATTTGGAATTGTTTGTGGACTTAGAAGAAGTTGTTGGGCTTTCAATATTTTCTTAAGGACCATATATTATTTTCTATTGGGAATGGTACTGGAATATCCCTATGGTTTGTCTCTTAGATCTTGAGTGGTCTTATCTATATCTCCATTGAGGATCGTATTCTATGACTCGGGTCTTTCCAGATATGAGATGGTTTCTAACCTTATCCTTGATGGGAATTGGGATCCTTCACTAGCTATATCGATTAATTTGTGGGACATCAGGCTGTAGATTCTTCTTCTTCCTCAGCTTAGTGGTGCTTTTGATGGTATTTTTTGGAATAAGAAGTCGGGTTTTTCTAATCATAAGGCTTGGGAGGATCTTAGACCAATATTTTCCATTGTTGCTTGGAGTTCCTTGGTTTAGAAAAAGGTTTCTACTTCTAGGATTTCCATTGTCTTATGGTTGGTTATTTTGAATCGATTGCCTACGCAAGATTGTCTATAACGAAGGGGTTTACCCTTTCCCAATTGATGCTATCTCTGTGAGGTTGATACTGAGGATATTGATCATTTGTTTTTTAACTATGTGATGACTCATCGACTTTGGTCCTCCATTTTGTGCCTCATGGAGATTGATTGCGAGATTAGTTCCTTTCCCGTTATAATTGATTCGTGTTTACACTCCTTCTCTTGGAAATCTTTAAAGAGTGTTATGAGGAATCTTGGGTTGGATACTTTAGTTTATTTTATATGGGAGGAGAGGAACTCTCAGTTACACGGATCTCCCCATCACAGTGGTAGTGCACTTTGGCTGAAGGCTGAGCTTACTATTAGATATCGACTCACTTCATGAAGGCAGTTCCCCAGAAGTATGGTAATCAGAGGTTGATTAGGATCTAGAAATTTCTGAATTATTTTCTTCATGATGATCTATGATGATGTGTTGGTTGGTTAATTAGTTGATTGTTGAGTTATTTTTTCGGGGTCGATCTGGGTTTATTGTTGGGTTCTAGGGAGTTTGGGTCTTAAGGTGACTTTGTTACTGTGTTTAGGTCTGTTTGAGGCTTCTGTCCTAGTGGGACTGGATGTTGTGGTGGTGGGGGTGCTGGGATCACTACTAAAAAACTGGTATTTAATAGCATTGGTATTTATCAGTGCTAGAAAAAATCACTAATAAATGGAATCTTTATCAGCACTAAAGAAAGCAGTGATAAATTTAACCATTTATCTGCACTTTATTTTGAACGTTGATAAAGGGTTCCCTTTACGAGCACTTTATTTTTAGCATTGATAAAGGATATCCTTTATCAGTGCTTTATTTTTAGTGCTGATAAAGGATACCCTTTATGAGCGCTATATTTTTAGCACTGATAAAGGTTCGAATAAATAAAATGAAATAATTAAATAAATAAAAAATAAAAAATAAGTTTATTAAAAAAATATTGCAAATTTTATTAATTAAATAATTGTTGATAAAAATGAACAAATTGATTATACTATATATAAATTATAAATACTAATAAATAGTATGTATTAAATATATAGATATGAAAAATGAAAACTAAACAAATTAAAAATAAAAATAAGTATATTGAAAAAAATATTAAACATTTTATTAATTAGATGAGTGTTGATAATGTTAATAAATAATATATATTAAATATATATATATATATATGTTAATGTATATAAATATGATTTATATATTACAAAATATTTATTCACTTTATATTAAATAGTCATATATTTAGTGAAGAATGGTTTATAATTAAAAATTAATATGAATTAAAAATACTGACTAATTGCATAGAGCAATGGACATATAATTGTATGTCATTTGATTTTTCAATTTAACATAGATCAAATGTGTGTTATATTGATTTCACATATACGTAATTAATGCATTTTTAAATATAATGCACACACAAAAAACTTATCCATTTTTTCAATAGTATTAAAGTGTACTTTTTTTTAATTTATTCAATTTCACTCATTTTTAACACGCATGCACTTAAAATTAGATATTCATTAATAATGTTAAAAAAATATTTGTAAAAAATATTTACAAATAAATATATTTATAAATAAATATATTTAAAAATGTACATACTATATTTATAAAATTATATATTTATAATTATAAATAAATAAATATTTTTTAAAACGTATTTATATAATTATAAATAAATATTTATAAATATTTAATAATTATTAAATTTATAATAAATTTACATAAATAATGAATATATTTACAATATTTATATATATATTATATTATATATATATATTATATTTATATATTATATATATAATTATATAAATATTATTTTTAAAAAATATTTATATAATTATATATTTAAATAATTATAAAATTATAATTAATATATTTAAATAAGAAATATATTTACTATATTTATATTTATATATATATATATATTAAGTGTATATATATATATATATTTACAAAAAAAATTATTTATAATTATAATTATAAATCCTTTATCAGAGCTTAAGTAGTAAGCACTGATAAAAGAAATATTTTTTAGCTCTTTCTTTAGCACTGATAAAGATGAGGATTTATCAGAGCTAAAAAAAGTGCTGATAAAAGTCATATTTATCAGCACTAAAACTTTAGTGTTGATAAATATGTATTTTTCCCGTGTTTTTTTAGCACTAATAAAGACCTGCCTTTATCAGCACTAAAAAAACATTGATAAATATTCCTTTTATCAGCACTTTTAAAAAATACTGACAAAAGTGTCATGATATAATTAAAAAACCTAACCTATTGCGAACCTGTTGTGATATCAGAAGCTTTACGTGGAAGCCACCCTTTAATGGTGCTCCTCTATGGTGAATCGACGCTCGAATCACACAAATCTACCTGGATCACACAAACCCACTACCTCTAATTGCTTGAACATCATTTGACATCCGGTGTTCGGTTACAGTTAGGGTTTCCAAAGAAAACCTTGAGATATGGATCAAAGGGTCTCATATTTTCTTCAAACTAGCGATTTAGGCCTGTGTTTTCCTTTGTAGGTTCTGATTTTCTTTCTATATTTGTCATTTTGAAATCTGGATCCAAGGGTTTCCGATTTTCCTTTGTAGGTTTAGATTTTATTTCTTTATTTGTGCTCCAATTGTTTTATTCTACTTTCCTTTTGTTTATGATCCATTTTTTACTTGGATAATATTTTGGATATCCTATTTTGGTCTTTTTAAATTGTTGTTTTGAATAAATTTGCTTCTCTATCTACATCTATACGCCAACTTTCTTCACTATTTTGAATCAATTTCCTTTGTAGGTTCCGAGAAAATTGATTTAGCAAACCAATTCTTAGTCTGATGATGGTGCGAAGCAGCAACAAAAGCTGATTTTATGCAATTCGTGTAAGGGAATTTATTTATTTAAATTCTGTTTTAATATTCCGATGTAATCTTTTTCAATAAAAATTTATTTGCTTAGAATTGTGTAGTTTTATTTTAAGAGAAATATTAGTAAGGGTGATACTATATTTATTTATTTTCAATTGATCTATATTTTCAAAATTAGTATGGTGTTTTATTTATTTTACTATGTTGTGATATTCCGCTGTAAGGGTTACATATATTTTTATCAATTTAAGTTTATTTTATAAAGATATATATATATATATATATGTAAATATATATATTTCTATCTATTTATGTGAGTTTTCAGAACTTATAATGTAAGGGTGATTTTATAATTATTTATTTACAAATTATGGTTCTTGATTTCCAAATTAGGAAGGTATTATATTTATTTTCATTAAAAAATATTTTTTAAATGTGCATTTTTTTTTCAATTATGTGTATTATAAATTCCATGATATATATGTGTGTGTGTGTGTGTGTGTGTTTAAATGTGTATGGGATAGATGTTGCAAGGGTTGATGTGTTTTTCTCCATTGTTTCTGATATATCTTGTTGATGTGTATTATTGCTTCATGTCAACTTCTTTATGGACCTCCCTAGAATATCAAGGATGGGTTAATGCATATTAGATGGCCTCCCTAGAATCCTTAGGTTGCTATATCATTTGTTCCAAAAAATAGAATGAAAGTTATCAAATTCTATATATTATAAATTATTTTTAGGTATTCATCATTTTAGGTATATATATATATTTTAGGTCTATATATATATATATTTAATTAACAGTAATATAATTTATACTTAAATAAATAATAAAATATTATAAACTCATGTTACTTTCAAAATAATAAAATTAACTATTTTTTTAAAATATATAAACATTCCAAAATTTAAATAATTATATTTTATACACAATTACCCAAAATAATAATTATTTATAATTAATATATTATAAAAATTATTATTAATAGTATTTTTCTTAGTTTCATTAGAAAAAATTAGTATTATATATATATACACATCAAATAATATATTGTATATTTAAATAAATTTAAATATGATAAATAATATGCATATATATATAATTATATTTAAATAAAATTACTAATATAATACATACATATATATATATATATATAAAACATATATATATATATAATATTTAGGTAGATTCACTTTATTTATCTATGTATCGAATGAGGAGTGACCTCCATTTTATAGTTTTTGACGGTGGAAAGTGTGAACCCCGTTTAAGTTTATTGCCTATCGAGGTAAATGTGAATGAAGTAAACACCTTTATTGACCTCTTTTTCCAATCACATAAAACCCTATCTTTTTTTAATAAATTAAAACCTATTAAAAAATTATGTTTTTTGAAGAAAACATTATAAAAAATCCTCAACCAATTATTTTATTAAAATTTTATTTGGATCCTTGTGGATAAATTCAAGGATAAAAATGAAATTAATTCATCATTAACTCCACATCCATGTCAAATCAAATAAGTTAATTTCAGTAACATACAATCATCAGCCGAAATTACACTGTAGCAACCCAAGACCCCGGGATGGGCAGTACTGCAGTTGCGTATTCTGATTCTTCCACCTCTACCCTCTCCATTTTTTTCCCGACCTTTACTCTATCGTTTCTTTGGTTGTGTGGAGCTTTTATCTAGAAGGAGTTGGTGTCAATGGAGGCATTGAGTTAATAATTAATGTTAGTGGTGTAATTATCACAAATTGGAGGCATTACCGCTTTTAGAGAACAAAATGAAGTAAATTGGAGTCATTCCCCCTTGTAGTTCATTATGTCCTCTAAAAGGGGAAATGCCTCCCATTTGTGAGAATTACACCATTGACACTAGTTATTAACTCAACACCTCCATTGTCACCAAATCCTTCTAGATAAAATCTCCACACAACCAAAGAAATGATAGAGTGAAGGGCATGAAAGAAATGGGGAGAGTAGAGATGGAAGAATCAGAATACACAACTGCAATGCTGTGCATCACGGGGTCTTGACCAGTAATTGTCTATCTTCAGTGGGCAGGTTGTTTGAGTGCAAGGGTTCCCGGTTTATGGCAGTGCGGGATAGCTATGGGGGATGCTTCAAAATGTGGGCGAACTGGTGGTTCTCAATTTTGGAGCCTTGGGCACGATTCCTGGATGGTGTGTGAGTGTGTTATTGGTGGTGCGTTTGCACCTGAGTCTAGCATGCATGTGTGTGTGTGGTGTGCATACGTGTGTGTGTGTGGCGTGCGTGAGTGTGTTCATGTGGAGTGTGTGTGTGTGTTGGCCAATCTTTGTGGAGTGCTTGTTCTGTTTTGGGCCTCTTGAGGACTTGGATGCTTGGCTCATGTGCTTCAATTACTGGTCATTGGTTGTGCTCTTGGTGGGTGGCTAGTGGCTTGTTGGGCGTGTGTTGCTGCTACTTCCATATTTTCCTTTGGTGACAATGTCGACCTTCTATCTTCTTGGCTCGTGTGCTGCTTGTTGGGCTCGGGGTTCCTACAGATCTGTGTGCTCTTGCTGGTCTAAGTGCTCTTTGTGGCGTTTGTTCTCCTTTTGGGTTACTATCTTCGTGTGGTCTGAGATTTTCTTCGTCTACTGAGCTGCTTGTTTTCTTTGTGCTCCTTAGCTTCTTGGAGTTCTGGGTTTTTCCTTTCTTTGCTGCAGCTTGACATTTACCTTGTGTTTTGGGTCAACCTGGTTTCACCTCTTTGGTGATTATTTGTTTATAATTCATCTTACTCTTATATTCATACACATCTATTTACCTTTCAAAAAAACCATAAATATCCTAAAACCCCCTAAAAAACCTAAAAAAAACCATTGAAACCCATAAAAACCTAAAGAATCACTAAAAACTCTAAAAATGTTAAAAATATCTAAAAAACCTTAAAATCCTAAAAAACCAAAAAAGAATAAAAATCCTAAAAAACCCCTAAAAATCCATCAAAACGTAAAAACCCTAAAAATCCTGAAAACCATAAGAACCCCTAAAAACCTTAAAACCCAATAAAAGCCCATAAAAACCAAAAAACCACTAAAAAAATTAAAACCCCTAAAACATTAACAAACTCTCAAAACCTTAAAAACCCTAAAAACTCAAAAGAACACCCTAAAAACCCAAAAGAGCATAAAACCCCTAAAAATACCTAAAAACCCTAAAAAACCCCTAAAAATCCTTGGGAATCCCTAAAACCCCTCAAAATCCCTAAAATCCCTAAAAAACGTAGAAACCATAAAAATCCTATAAAACCCCTAAAAATCCATGAAAATGTAAAAAACCTTTAAAACCCTGAAAACCCCTTAAAACCATAAAATTCCCTAAAAATATAAAAAATCCTAAAAACCAATAAAAACCCTTAAAAACTACTAAAATATCTAAAAACCCTTAAAACCCCAAAAAATGTTAAAAACTCTAAACACCCTTAAAACACCAATCAAAAAAACCATAAAAATACCAAAGGACCTTAAAATCTTTGAAAACTCCATAAAAACCCTAAAAAACCTCTAAATACTCTAAAAACCCTTAAAACTCCTAAATATGTTAAAAAACTTTAGAAACCTATTTTTTTTAAAACTCAAAAAAACGCTAAAGACCCAAAAGGACCTTAAGACCCTAAAAACCCCCAAAACGATAAAAACCACCAAAAAACCCAAAAAACACTAAAAAAATCCCTAAAAAATCCCTAAAACCCCTAAAACCCCTAAAACCCATAAAAATCCTAAAACCCCCTAAAATTTCATGAAAACGTAAAAAACCCTAAAAACCATAAAAATCCTAAACCCTCTAAACATCCATGAAAATGTAAAAAACCCTAAAACCCCCCTGAAAACCAAAAAAATCCCTAATTTTTTTAAAAAACCCTAAAAACCAATAAGAAAAATAAAAAACTAATAAAAACTAATAAAAACTCTTAAAATATCCTAAAAACATTTGAAACCCTAAAAAAATAAAAAATCCCTAAAAATCCAAAAGACCTTAAAAATCCTGAAAACCCCCAAAAAAGCCCCTTGAAAACTCTAAACACCCTAAAAACCATACAAATCCAAAAAAACCCAAAAAAATCCCTGAAAACGTAAAAAACAATAAGTTCCCGAAAAACCTCCTGAAAGGCATAAAACCCATAAAACCCATAAAACCTTAAAAACCCATAAAAACCTTAAAAAACCACTACAAACTCTAAAACCCTTAAAAACCCTAAAAAACTAAAAAAACCCTAAAAACTAAAAGACCCTAAAACCCCATGAAAACCCCTAAACCCCCCTAAAAACCCTCAAAATTCCTAAAAAACCTAAAAACCACTAAAAAACAAAAAAACTCAAAAAACCCGTAAAAATTAATGAAAATTTAAAAATCCCTAAAAACCATTGAAAACCATAAAACCCCTAAAAACCATAAAAACCCCAAAAAACCCTTCAAAAGCCTAAAAACGAGTAAAAACTATGAAAACCCTAAAAACCCCTAAAAACATTAAAAACACAAAAAAACCCTAAAACCCTAAAAAACTCAAAAAACCCCTAAAAACACAAAAATCCCATAAAACCCTGAAAAATCCTAACCCCCCAAACCCCCTAAAAATCGCTAAAAACCATAAAAAACCCTAAAAATAAAAAAAAGCCTAAAAACCCCTACAAATCAATGAAAACATAAAAAACCCTAAAAACCCTGAAAAAACCCCGAAAATCATAAAACCCCTAAAAACCTAAAAACCCTAAAAACCAATAAAACCCATAAAACCACTAAAAACTCTAAAAAACCTTTAAACCCCTAAAAACTTTAAAAACTCTAACAAACCTTAGAACCCCTAAAAATTTAAAAAAACCCTAAAAACCCAAAAAGACCATAAAAACCTTAAAAGCCCCTAAAAACCTTTGAAAACCCCTAAAACCCCGCAAAATCCCTAAAAACCATAAAAACCCTAAATACCATAAAAATCCTAAAAAACCTCTAAAAATCAAAGAAAAAGTAAAAAAACCCCTAAAAACCCTTAAAACACCTAAAAACCATAAAAACCCCATAAAAACCTTAAAAACCATAGAAACCCATAAAAACCATAAAACCAACTAAAAACTCGAAAAAACCTTAAAACTTGAAAAAATGTTAAAAAAATATAAAAAACTTAAAACCCTAAAAAATTCAAAAAAACCCCTAAAAGACCAAAAAGAAAACCCTCAAAACCCAGAAAAACCTAAAAACCTTCTGAAAATCCGTAACATCCCTCAAAATCCTTAAAACCCAAAAAAAACTCTAAAAACCATAAAAATCCTATAAAACCCCATAAAATCCATGAAAATGTAAAAAACCCAAAAAACCTGAAAACCCCCTGAAATCCATAACCCCCCCCCCAAAAAAAACCCAAAAAACCCAAAAAAATCCAAAAAACCCATAAAGACACTAAAAATCCACTAAAAATCTAAACACCCTTTGAACCGCTAAAAATGTTAAAAACTCTATAAAACCTTAAATACCATAAATATCTAAAAAAACCCTAGAAACCCAAAAAGACCTTGAAAACCCCTAAAAGCCCTAAAAACCACCTAAAAACCCTAAAACCCCTCAAAATACCAAAAACCCTAAAAAACTCAGAGAACCATAAAAATCCTAAAAAACCATTAAAAACACATTAAATGTAAAAAACACTAAAAACTCTAAAAACCCCTAAAAACCATAAAACCCCTAAAAACCATAAAAACCCTGAAAACCCATAAAACTAATAAAAAACAATTTAAACCACTAAAAATGTTAAAAACATAAAAAAACCTTAAAAACCCAAAAAAAACTCAAAAAAAATTCCTAAAACTGAAAAGGACCATAAAAACCCTAAAACCCCCTAAAAACCCTCAAAATACCTAAAGCCCCCAAAATCCCTAAAAACCGTAAAACTCTAAAAAAACCCATAAAAATCCATGAAAATGTAAAAAACTCTAAACACCCTAAAAAACTCATGAAAACCATAAAATCCTCTAAAAACCTTAAAAAACATGAAAACCCCATAAAAAAACTAAAAACACACTAAAAAATCTAAAATACCTTAAAACACCTAAAAATGTTAAGAAACTCTAATAACCTCAAAACCTCTAAAAACTCAAAAAAAACATAAAATGCTAAAAAGACCCTAAGAACCTGAAAAAACCAAAAAAACCGAAAAACCCCCTAAAGCAATAAAAAAATCATAAACCTTTAAAAAATGATAAAAACTCTAAAATCCCTTAAAACCCCTAAAAACATTAAAAAATTCTAAAAACCTTAAAAATCGTAAAAAACCAAAAACCCTCAAAATCCCTAAAAACCCTAAAAAACATTAAAACCCATAAAAATCCAAAAACCCCCAAAAAACCTATGAGAACATAAAACCCTAAAAAACCTTAAAATCTAAAAAACCCTAAAAACCATAAAACCCCTAAAAACTCATAAAAAACCAAAAAACCCACTAAAAACTCTAAAACCCCTTTAAACCCCTAAAATAGTAAAAAACTGTAAAAACCTTAAAAACCCTAAAAAACTCAAAAAAACCCTAAAAACCCAAAAGACCCTAAAAACCCTAAAATCGTATGAAAAACACTAAAACCCCTCAGAATCCATAAAATCCCTAAAAATACTAAAAAACATAAAAATCCAAAAAAACCCTAAGAAATCCATGCAAACGTAAACCCCCCCCCCCAAAAAAAAACTTGAAAAACCCCTGAAAACAATAATAACCCGTAAAAACATTAAAAATCTCTAACTACCCATAAAAACCCTAAAACCCACTAAAAATCTAAGAACCCTTAATCACCCTAAAAATGTCAAAAATCTATAAAAAACTCAAAAAACCTAAAACCCCCAAAGACCCGAAAAACCTGAAAAACACCTAAAACCCTCCAGATCCCTAAAAACCATATAAAAATATAAAAACCCTAAAAATCTTTACAGACCCCTAAAAATCAATGAAAACCTAAAAAACCCTAAAACCCTTAAAACCCCTAAAAACCCCTAAATACCATAAAACCCCTAAAAACCTTAAAAATCATAAAAACCCATAAAACTCCTAAAAATGGCTAAAAACTCTAAAAACCCCTAAAACCCTAATTTTTTTTAAAAAAAACTCTAACAAACCTTAAAAAAAACTAAAAAATCAAAAAAAAAGACCTTAAAAACCTTTAAAACCCAAAAAACCATAAAAACCAATGAAAACCCATAAAATCCATCAAAATCCCTAAAAACCCTAAAAACTATAAAAATCCGAAGAAACCCCAAAAATCCATGAAAACGTAAAAGAACCAAAAAAACCCTGAAAAACCTTGAAAACCATAAAATACCTTAAACCCCCTAAAACCTTAAAACCCTAAAAACCCACTAAAAACCCTAAAAACCCTTTAAACCCTTTAAACCCTTTAAACCCCAAAAAATGTTAAAACATTAAAAACCCAAAAAAAATCTCAAAAAACCCTTAAAACATAAAAAAGATGATAAAACCCCTAAACCCTGAAAACCTCTAAAAAATCCTAAAACACTCAAAATCAATAAAAACCGTAAAAACCCTAAAAACCATAAAAATCCTTAAAATCCCCTAAAAATTCATGTTTATGTAAAAAAACCCTAAAAACATGAAAACCCCCTAAAAACCTTTAAAAACCCTAAAAACCCATAAAAACCATAAAAACTAATAAAAACTATAAAAAATCTTAAAAACCCAAAAAATGTTAAAAAACTCTAAAAATCCTTAAAACACTAAAAAACTTAAAAAAACCCCAGAACCCAAAAAAGAACCTAAAAACCACAAAAAAACCTTAAAACCATTAAAAAACACTGAAACCCTCAAAATCCATAAAAACCCTAAATCCCCAAAAACCATAAAATCCTGAAAACTCCTAAAAATCCATGACAAAGTAAAAAACCCTAAAAAAACATGAAAACAATAAAAACCCCTAAAAACCTTAAAAACCCACAAAAAACCCTAATAACAACTAAAAACTAGAAAAACCCTTAAACCCAAAAAAAATGCTACAAACTCGAAAAAACCTTTAAAACCCTAAAATACATAAAAAAACCCGAAAACACCAAAAGTTCCAAAAAACCTTGAAAACCCCCAAAAAACTCTAAAAAACCCTAATAACCCTAAAAATCCTTAAAATCCTAAAAAACATAAAAAACAAAAAAGTCCTTAAGAATTCCCAAAAATCCAGGAAAACATGAAAAACCCTAGAACATCTTTAAAACCCATGAAAACTTAAAAACTCCTAAAAGCCATAAAAAACCCTAAAAACCCATAAAAACCTTAAAAACCCACTAAAAACTCTAAAAACCATTTAAACCCATAAAAAAAATTAAAAAAACTCTAAAAATATTTAAACCCCTTAGAAAACTCCAGAAAAACCTAAAAACCCAAAAAGACCCTAAAAACCCTAAAAACCCTAAAAACCCAGAAAAACCCTAAAAACCCAGGAAAAACCCTAAAAACCCTAAAAGTCCCTAAAAATCCAAAAAACCATAAAAATAATAAAAACTAATAAAAATCCAAGAAAATTTTAAAACCCTAAAAGCCATGAAAACCCCATGAAAACCATAAAAACCACTAAGAACCTTAAAACCCCAAAAAACCATAAAAACCCTAAAACCCACTAAAAATACTAAAAACCCTCGAAACCCCTAAAAACATTAAGAAGCTCGAAAAACCTTAAAAACCCAAAACAACCCTAAAAACCTAAAAAACCCTAAAAACCCACAAAATCCCAAAAAACCCTAAAACCCCTAAAAACCATAAAAATCCTAAAAAATCCTAAAAATTAATGAAAATGTAGAAAACCCTAAAAACCCTAAAAACCAAAAAGACCCCTAAAAATATTAAAAACACAAAAAGCTAATAAAACCCTAAAAAATCACTAAAAACTATTAAAACCCTTATAACCCCTAAAAACATTCAAAACTATAAAAAATATAAAAAATAGGAAAGAAACCTAAAAAACCCAAAAGACTATAAAAACCCTGAGATACCCTGAAAACCCCTAAACCACTCAAAATCCCTAAAACCCCTAAAAACCCATAAAAAAATCTAAAACCCCCCTAAAAATACATGAAAATGTAAAAAAACCTTAAAAACCTTGAAGAACCCAAAAAACCAAAAAACCCTAAAAATCCCAATGAAATCCATGAAAATGAAGAAAACCCTAAAAATCCTAAAAACCATAAAACCCCTAATAACCTTAAAAACCCTAAAAACCCTAAAAATCACTAAAAAATAAAATAACCTTAAAACACCTAAAAATGTTACAAAACTCTAAAAATAATAAAAATAATAAAAATTTAAAAAAACCCTAAAAACACAAAAAGAAATTAAAAACCCTAAAAATCATAAAATTCTAAAAAATCCACTAAAAATCCATGAAAATGTAGAAAACCTTTAAAACCTTGAAAACCATAAAACCCCTAAAAACCTTAAAAAACCATAAAATCCCAAAATCCTACTAAAAATTTAAAAAACCTTAAAACCCCTAAAAATGTTAAAAAAATCTAAAACCCTAAAACACCCTAAAAAATTCAAAAAAACCCTAAAAACCCAAAAGGACACTATAAAACCTTAAGGACCCAAAAAACCTCTGAAAACTATAGACCCTCAACAACCCTAAAAAAACTAAAAACCCACAAAACCATAAAAATATTAAAAAACACCTAAAAATCCCTGAAAATGTAAAGAGCCCTAAGAACCCTGAAAACCCCCTCAAAACCATAAAAACACCTAAAAACCTTTAAAACCCTAAAAACCCATAATAACCCTAAAAACCCATTAAACCCCTAAAACATTAAAAAACTATAAAAACCCTAAAAATCACAAAAAAAACCCTAAAACCACTAAAACCTTGAAAGACCCAAAAAATCCTAAAAATCCCAATAATCCCTATAAAACCCTAAAAACCATAAAAAGCATAAAAAACCCCAAAAATACATGAAAATGTAAAAAATCCTAAAACTATGAAAAACCCCTAAAAACCACAAAAACCCCTAAAAAACATAAAACCCCATAAAACACAAAAAAGCCACTAAAACCTCTAAAAACCCTTAAAACCACTAAAACCGTTAAAAAACACTAAAAAAATCTTAAAACCCCTAAAAAGTCAAAAAAACCCTAAAACCCCAAAACACCCAAAAACATTGGAAAACCCGAAAACCTATGAAAACCCCTAAAACGCCTAGAAATCCCTAAAAACCCTAAAAAAACCCTAAAAATCATAAAAATCGTAAAAACCCCCCCAAAAATCCGTGAAAATTTAAAATACCCTAAAAAACCTGAAAAACCCTTGCCATAAAACCCACTAAAACTTTAAAACCCCTTTAAACACCTAAAAACATTAAAAATATCTAAAATCCCTTAAAAACCATAAAAAAACTCAAAAAGAAAACCCTAAAAACCCAAAAGACCCTAAAAACCGTAAAATCCTCTGAAAACTTGTAAAACCCCTCAAAATCCCTAAAACCCCAAAAACCATAAAAATCTTAACAAACTCCTAAAAATCCAAGAAGACGTAAAAAACCCTAAAAACCCCTAAAAACCTTTAAAAACCCTAAAAACCCAAAATCCCCACTAACAACTCTAAATACCCATAAATCCCTTAAAAACATTAAAAAAATCTAAAAACCTTAAAAACCCTAAAAAACTCAAAATAAGCCTAAAAATCCAAAAAGACCTAGAAACCCTAAAAACCCCTGAAACCCCTCTAAATTCCCTAAAACCCTAAAACCCATAAAAATCCTAAAAACCCTAAAAATCCTTGAAAATGTAAAAAACCCTCAAATCATGAATAACACATGGAAACCATAAAACCCCTAAAAACCATAAAATCCCTAAAATCCCATAAAAACCCAAAAAACCAAATAAAAACCCTACAACCCTTAAACCCCTAGAATTGTTAAAAACTCTAAAAACCTTAAAACCCTACAAAACTCAAACAAAAACCTAAAAACCCAAAATGACCCTAAAAACACTGAAAACCCCTAAAAATCCAAAAAACACCTGAAAAAATTTACAAAACCCCTCAAAATCCCTAAAAATCCTAAAAAAATACTAAAAACTCTAAAAAACCTTAAAATTCCTGAAAAAGCTAAAAAACTCGAAAAAACATTAAATCCCTAAAAAACTCAAAAAATCTCTAAAAACCCCAAAAGACCCTAAATACCCTGAAAACCCCTAAACCCCATAAAAACCCTAAAAACCCTTAAAATCACAAAAAAAATAACAAATTCAAAAAAATCATAAATATCCAAAATTCCCCCTAAAAATCCTTCCGAAAACCCTAAAAACCCATAAAAACCCAAAAAAAACACTAAAAACTCTAAAACCCCCTAAAAACGTTAAAATACTCTAAAAAACCTTAAAACCACTAAAAACTTAAAAAATCCTAGAAACAATAAAAATCCTAAAAAATCCCTAAAATCAATGAAAAAAATAAAAAACCCAAAAAACCCTAAAAATCCCATGAAAACCATTAAACTCCTAAAAACCTTAAAAACCCTAAAAACCCATAAAAACACTAAAAACTCACTAAAACTATAAAGACTCTTAAAACCCCAAAATTGGTTAAAAAACTCTAAATAACCTTAAAAACACTAAAAAACTCAAAAAACCTAAAAACACAAAAAACCCTAAAACACTAAAAAACCCTAAAAACCCAAAAAAACCCTAAAATCCCAAAAACCCCTAGAAAACCCAAAAAACCATAAAAATACTAAAACCCATAAAATTCAATGAAATTATAGAAAACCCTAAAAACCATGAAAACCGTAAAAACCCCAAATAACCTTAAAAATCCAAAATACCCTAAAAACCACTAAAACATCTAAAAATGTTTAAAACCCTTCAAAACTCAAAAAAACCCTAAGACCCCAAATAGATCCTAAAAACCTTGAAAAAACCTAAAAATCCTAAAAACCACTGAAAACCCCAAAACCCCTCAAAATCCCAAAAAAACATAAAAACCATAACAATCCTAAAAACCCCAAAAAATCCATGAAAACAAAAAAAACCATAAAAAACCCAGAAAACCATAAAAACCATAAAAACCATAAAAACCCTAAAAAACAACTAAAAACTCTAAAAACCTTGGAAACTCCTAAAATGTTAAAAACTACAAAAAAACCTTAAAAACACACAAAAAACTCCCAAAAAACCCAAAAAGAGCATAAAAACCCAAAAAACCCCTAAACCCCTAAAATCCCTGAAAACCCCTAAAACCCCTCAAATTCCCTAAAACAATATAAAACCCTAAAAACCATAAAAATCTTAAAAACCCTTAAAAATCAATGGAAAATTAAGAAACACTAAAAACTCTAAAAACCCCCTAAAAACCATAAAACTGCTAAAAACTCTAAAAAACCTTAAGACCCTTAAAACGTTAAAAAACTCGAAAAAACCTTAAAAGTCTTAAAAACCTAAGAAAAACTAAAAAAAACCATTAAAACCCAAGAAGACCCTCAAAAACCTAAAATCCCCTAAAACCCTAAAAACCCATGAAAAACCTAAAAATCCCTCAAAATCCTAAAAACCCTAAAAAACCTTAAAAATCAAAAAATTCCTAAAAAATCCACTAAAAAGCCATGAAAGCTTAGAAAACCCTAAAACCCCCCTAAAACCCATAAAAAACCCTAACAATCCCAAAAATCCCAAAATCCCCTCAAAATCCCTAAAAAACATAAAAACCATAACAATCCCAAAACCCCCAAAAAATCCATGAAAACAAAAAGAACCGTAAAAAACCCAGAAAACCATAAAAACCCTAAAAACAACTAAAAACTCTAAAAACCTTGGAAACTCCTAAAATGTTAAAAACTACAAAAAAACCTTAAAAACACAAGAAAACCCCCCAAATAACCCAAAAAGAGCATAAAAACCCAAAAAACCCCTAAACCCCAAAAATCCCTGAAAACCCATAAAAACCCTCAAATTCCCTAAAACAATATAAAACCCTAAAAACTATAAAAATCCTAAAAACCCTTAAAAATCAATGGAAACTTAAGAAACCCTAAAAACTTTGAAAACCCCCTAAAAACCATAAAAACTACAAAAAACTCTAAAAAACCTTAAGACCCCTAAAACGTTAAAAAACTCGAAAAAACCTTAAAAACCATAAAAACCTAAGAAAACTAAAAAAACCATTAAAACCCAAGAAGACCCTCAAAAACCTGAAATCCCATAAAACCCTAAAAACCCATGAAAAACCTAAAAAACCCTCAAAATCCTAAAAAAACTAAAAAACCTTAAAAATCATAAAATTCCAAAAAAATCCGCTAAAAAACCATGAAAGCTTAGAAAACCCTAAAAACCCTAAAAACCCCATAAAACCCCATAAAACCCATAAAAACCCTAAAAACATAAATAATAATAAAAAACCCTAAAAACCAATAAAAACCAACTAAAAACTCTAAAATCCCTTAAAACCCAAAAAACATTAAAAAACTCTAAAAAACCTAAAAACCCAAAAAATTCAAAAAAAACCCAAATACAAAATAAAACCCCTGAAAGACCCTAAAACCCTAAAAACCCTAAAACCCCTCAAAATACCTAAA
This sequence comes from Viscum album, assembly GCA_963277665.1. Lineage (NCBI taxonomy): Eukaryota > Viridiplantae > Streptophyta > Magnoliopsida > Santalales > Viscaceae > Viscum > Viscum album. Next base: position 1,517,485,914 of record OY728160.1, on the reverse strand, counting down.
AAGCTAAAAAAACCCTAAAATTATAAAAAACATAAAAACCCCTAAAAATCGAGGGAAAAGTAATAAATAATAAAAAACCTTAATACCCTTAATAAACATAAAACCCTCTAAAACCCATAAAACCTAAAATACCATAAAAAATAAAAACCACTAAAAACTCTAAAAACCCTTTAAACCCTTAAAAATGTTAAAAATCTCTAAAAACCTATAAAAACTCAAAAAAACCCAGAAACCCCAAAAGACCTGAAAACCCTAAAAACTCCTAAAACTACTGAAAAAACACTAAAAATTCCCCAAAACTCCTAAAATCCCTAAAAAACCCTAAAAACATAATTTTTTAAAAAAACCCCTTAAAATCCATGAAAATAAAAAGAGCCCTAAAAACCTGGAAAACAATAAAACCTCCTAAAAATCTTTAAAAACCATCAAAACCCATAAAAACATCAAGAAACCACTAAAAACTTTAAAAACCCTAAAACATTAAAAAACTCTAAAAACATTAAAACCCCTAAAAACTTAAAAACCCCTAAAACCCCAAAACACTTTAAAAACCATGGAAAATCCTAAAACCCTAAATAACCCCTCAAAATCCTTAAAATACCTAAAAACTATAAAAAACCCCTAAATACCCAAGAAAACGTAAAAAATACACAAAAACTTGAACCGCCCACCCCCCTAAAAACTAAAAAACCCATAAAAACCCGAACAACCCACTGAAAACTCTAAAAACCCTTTAAGCCCCTAAAAACATTCTAAATCTCTAAAAAACATTAAAATCCCTAAAAACTCAAAAAAAGTCTAGAAACCCAAAAAGAACCTAAAAACCGGAATAACCTTAAAAACCCTAAAAGCTCCTAAAAATAATAAAACCCCTCAAAATCCCTAAAACCCCTAAAACCCCTAAAAACCCTAAAACTCGTAAAAATCCTAAGAAACCCCGAAAATTCCCTGAAGATCTAAAAACCCTAAAACCCCCTGAAACCCCCTAAAAACACTAAAAACCTAAAACCCTCCTAAACCCCTTAAAACCTGTAAGAACCAATAAAAACTCTAAATACTCTTAAAACACCTAAAAACATTAAAAACTATAAAAAACCTTTAAAACCTTAAAACCTCAGAAAAACCCTAAAAACCCCAAAAGACCCTAAAACCACTGAAAACCCCTAAACCCCCCCTAAAAATCTTAAAAACCATCAAATATAACAAAAAACCTTAAAACTATAAAAATCGTAAAAAACCCCTAAAAACCATGAAAAGGTAAAAAACACTAAAAACCCCTTAAAACCATAAAACCCCTAAAACCTTAAAAAATCCCAAAAATACATAAAAACCCTAAAAGCTCACTAAAAACTCTAAAAACCCTTAGACCCATAAAAATGACAAAAAAACTCTAAAAAACCTTAAAACCCCTAAAAACTCAAAAAAAAACCCAAAACCCCAAAGACCCTAAAAACCTAGAAAATCCCTAAACACCCAAAACCCCCCCTAAACCCCTTAAAACACCTAACAAGCCTAAAAACCATAAAAATCCTAAAAAACACATAAATATCCATGAAAACTTAAAAAACCATAAAAACCTTGAACTCCCCTTAAAAACCATAAACCCCCCAAAAAACTAGAAAACTCTAAAAACTCTAAAAAAACTCAAAAAACCCTAAAATCCATAAAAAATCCTAAAAACCTCCAAAAAATCCATCAAAATAAAAAAACCCTAAAAACCCAAATAAATCCTGAAAACCATAAAATCCCCCAAAACCCTTAAAAAACCCTAAAACCCATGAAAACCCTAAAACCACTAAAAACTCTAAAACCCCTTAAACCTTGAAAAAAGTTAAAAAACTTTTTAAACCCTAAAAAACTAAAAAAAACATTAAAAACCCCAAAGACCCCAAAGACCCTGAAAACCCCTAAAAATCCCTAAAAACCCAAAAAACTCTAAAAACCATGAAAATCCTAAAAAGTCTCTAAAAATACTTAAAATCATTAAAAACCCTAAAAACCTATAAAAACCTAAAAACCTCTAAAATCTCTAAAAACCCATAAAATCCAAAAAACGTTTTAAAACTCTAAAAAACCATAAAACCCCAAAAAACTCAAAAAAACTCCTAAAAACCACAAAAGAAATTAAAAATAGTTCAAACCCCTAAATCCCCTGAAAAAAACTAAAAACACTCAATATCCATTAAAACCCAAAAAATCCTAAAAACTATAAAAAACCTAAAACCCCCCCAAAAATCCAACAAATAAAAAAAAACCTAAAAACTCTGAAAACCCTTGAAATCCATAAAAACCCTAAAAAATCACTAAAATCTCTAAAAACCCTTTTCACCCCTATAAATGTTGAAAATTATAAAAAACCTTAAAAAACCTAAAAAAACCAAAAATACCTTTAAAACCCTAAAAAACCTTAAACCCCTCAAATTCGTAAACCCCACAATTTTTTGTGGGGTTTTAGGGTTTCTATGTGTTTTTAGAGTTTTTTTGGTTTTGAGGGGATTTTATGTTTTTCGAGGGTTTTTCAGGGTTTTTTAAGTTTTTATGGATTTATGGAGGGTTTTAAAGATTTTTACAGTTTGTATGGTTTTTAGGATTTTTAGGTATTTTGATAGTTTTTTTTGGGTTTTTGGGGGTTTTGGGGGGTTTTTAGGGGTTTTTAGGGGTTTTTTTGAGTTTTTAGGGGTTTAAAGGGTTTTTAGAGTCTTTTAACATTTTTATTGGTTTTTAGGGTTTTTAGAGATTTTAGCAGTTTTTTTGGGTTTTTATGTGTTTATAAGGTTTTATGGGTTTTAGGAGGTTTACGGTTTTTATGTTTTTTGAGTGGTTTAGGGTTTTTTTATGTTTTCATGAATTTCTTGTGTTTTTTAGAATTTTTATGGTTTTTGCGATTTTAGGGTTTTTAGTGATTTTGAGGATTTTTAGGGTTTTTTGGGGGGTTTTATGTTTTTTTTATTTTTTAGGGGTTTTAGGGGGTTTTGGGGGTTTTATACGATTTTATGTATTTTTAGCGTGTTTTAGGTTTTTTAGGATTTTTATGGTTTTTCTAAGGTTTTTAAGCTGTTATGGTTTTCAGGGTTTTAGGATCTTTTTAGGTTTTTAGGGGTTTTGAGCTTTTTAGGGATTTTAATGGTTTTAGAGGGTTTTAATATTTTTGGTGTTTTAAGGGTTTTTAGATATTTTAGTGGGTTTTTATCTGTTTTTAGGGTTTTTAAGGTTTTTAAGGGTTTTTATGGTTTTCAAGCATTTTTTAGGTTTTTTAGGGTTTTTTTACATTTTCATGGATTTTTATGGCTTAATAGGATTTTTATGGTTTTTAGGGTTTTTAGTGATTTTGAGGGTTTACAAGAATTTTTCAGGGGTTTGGGGATTTTTTAGTTTTTTAGGGTTTTATGGGTTTTTAGATTTTTAGTAGTTTTTAGGGTTTTTTATCTCTTTTTAGGGGTTTTAAGGCTTTTATGGATTTTTATGGTTGTTAGAGGCTTTTATGGGTTTTTAGGGTTTTTTACGTTTTCATCGATTTTTAAGGGTTTTTTATGTTTTTTATTTTTAAAGGTTTTTTAGGGGTGTTAGGGACTTTTTTGTTTTTTTTTGTTCTTTTATATTTTTCAAGGTTTTTTATATTTTTAATGATTTTATGGGGTTTAAAGGGTTTTTAGAGTTTTTTAGTGGTTTTATGGTTTTTTACTATTTTTTAAGATTTTTACTAGCTTTTGTAGTTTTAAGGGGTTTTCTGGGTTTTTAGGTTTTTTTATGTTTTCATGGAATTTTATGGGTTTTTTAAGATTTTTATGGTTTTCAGGGTTTTTTTTGGTTTTTAGGGATTTTGAGGGTTTTAGGAGTTTTCAATAATTTTTAAGTTTTTAGGGTCTTTTTAGGTTTTGTGAGTTTTTTAGGGTTTTAAGGGTTTTTGGAGTTTTTTAACCTTTTTAGGGATTTTGTGTGTTTTTAGAGTTTTTATTGGTTTTTAGGGTATTTAGGTGTTTTCAGGGTTTTTAAGGTTTTGAGGGGTTTTTTGGTTTTTAGGGAGTTTTCAGGGTTTTTATGGTTTTTTACATTTTCAAGGCTTTTTAGGGTTTTTTAGGATTTTTATGGTTTTGAGGGTTTTAGGGGTTTTCTAGGGTTTTCTAGGGGTTTTAGCATATTTTTGGGTTTTTAGGGTTTTTTTGAGTTTTTTAGAGTTTTTAACATTTTTTGGGTTTTTAAGTGTTTTTAGAGTTTTTAGTGTTTTTTTTGGTTTTTATGTGTTTTAGCATTTTAAGGTTTTTAGGGGGGTTTTTGGTTTTTAGTGGTGTTTCATGGTTTTTAGGGTTTTAATGTTTTCATGGATTTTTAGGGTTTTTTTAGGTTTTTTTGGGATTTTGAGGGTTTTATGGCTTTTCATGGTTTTTAGGGGTTTTGAGTGTTTTTGGGGTCTTTTAGGGTTTTTAGGGTTTTTTTGAGTTATTTAGGGTTGTGAAGTTTTTTATAATTTTTTTAACATATTTAGAGGTTTTGAGGGTTTTTAGTGTTTTTAGTGGTTTTTAGGGTTTTAATGGGATTTTAGGCGTTTTAATTGTTTTCAGTGGTTTTTCATTATTTTTAAGGGTTTTCTCGTTTACATGGAATTTAGGGGGTGTTTTAGGATTTTTATGGTTTTTAGGTTTTTTATGGTTTTTAGGGATTTTAAGGGTTTTAGGATCTTTTTGGGTTTTTAGGATTATTTTTGGAGTTTTTAGGGTTTTTATGGTTTTTCAGAATTTTTTAACGTTTTATGGGTTTTAAGGGTTTTTAGAGTTTTTAATGATTTTTAGGGTTTTTATTGGTTTTTAGGGTTTTTAAGGTTTTTAGAGGGTTTTAGGGTTTTTAGGGTTTCTTTTAGTGTTTTTGGTGTTTTTATGTTTTAATGGACCTTTTGTGGCTTTTTAGTATTCTTATAGATTTTAGGGTTTTTAGAGATTTTGAGGGGTTTTAGAGTGTTTCAGGGTTTTTAGGGTCTTTTACGGTTTTTAGGGTTTTTATGATTTTTTTAGAGGTTTGAAGGGTTTTTAGAGTTTTTTTATGTTTTTAGGGGTTTTTTGGTTTTTAGTGTTTTTTTGTTGTTTTTAGGGTTTTTAGGATTTTTTATGGTTTTCAGGGGTTTTTCAGGGTTTTTAGATATTTTGAGGGTTTTAGATTTTTTCAGTGGGTTTTAGGGTTTTCCATGATTTTTCTTATCTTTTTTTCTTTTTTTGGTTTTTTTAGTTGTTTAGGATTTTTCGGTTTTTTAGAGTTTTTTAAACGTTTTTAGGGGTTTGAAGGATTTTTAGTATTTTTAGTGGGTTTTGTGGGGTTTTAGGTTTTTTTATGGTTTTTAGGGGATTTTATGTTTTTCATGGGTTTTTTAGGGTTTTTAGGATTTTTTATGTTTTCATTTATTTTTAGGGGATATTTATGGTTTTTGGGTTTATTAGGCATTTTAGTGATTTTAGTGGTTTTTTGGGTTTTTAGGGTTTTTTAGTGTTTCTCTAGGTTTTTAGAGACTTTTGGATTTTTAAGGCTGTTTTTGATTTTTTTTAAGGTTTTAGGGGTTTTATGGTTTTGGGGGGTTTTTCAGGGTTTTTTAAATTTTCATGGATTTTGGGGGGTTTTAATATTTTTATGGGTTTTAGGTTTTGTTGTGGTTTTTATGGATTTTGAGAGTTTTTTGGCTTTTTTAGATGCTTTAAGGGTTTTTATTGTTTTTAGGGTTTTTAGGGTCTTTTTGGGTTTTGGGGGGTTTTTTTGTGTTTTTAGGGATTTTAAGTTTTTTTAAAGTTTTTTTAACATTTTTAGGGGTTTTAAGTGTTTTTAGATTTTTTATTGGGTTTTTAGTGTTTTTATGGGTTTTTAGGGGTTTTAAGGTTTTTTGTGGTTTCTATGTTTTTAGGGGTTTTTCAGGATTTTTAGGGTTTTTTACATTTTCATGGACTTTTAGGAGTTTTATAGGATTTTTATGGTTTTTAGGGTTTTTAGCGTTATTAGGGTTTTTAGGGATTTTTCGGGGTTTTAGGGTTTTCAAGGGGTTTTAGGTTTTTTAGAGGTTTTCAGGGTTTTTAGGGTCTTTTTGGGTTTTTGGGTATTTTTGAGTTTTTTTGGGTTTTTAAAGGTTTTTAACGGTTTTATGGGTTTTAAGTGGAAAGTCTCCTTGGGGTCCTAAATGATCATCCCCTCCCCTTTTATTTCCATGCGTTTATTTTAATTTCCTTTTCTCCTACTTCCATCACGCGTGTTTCTGCATTTTCTCCAATGGATATCGCACACCCAATACAGTATCATATTAGGGATTTTTGGGTTTTTAGATTTTTTAGTGTATTTTATGGGTTTTTATGATTTTTTTTACAGTTTTTAGGGAATTTATGGTTTTCAGGGGTTTTTATGGTTTTTAGGGTTTTTACATTTTCCTGGATATTTAGGGGTTTTAAATATTTTATTGTTTATATATTTTTTAGGGTTTTTAGATATTTTGAAGGTTTTTTGGGTTTTTTGGGGTTTTAGGGTTTTTAGGGTTTTTAGGGTTTTAGGGTCTTTTGGGTTTTTTGGGGTTTTCAGGTTTTTTAGAGTTTTTTTGCAAATAAAATAAAACATATATATAAAGAGAAAATGACGAATTACAAACAATCACCCAAAGGTGGAGAAAGGTGTCCAAGAAACAAAGGTTCAAGGGTCATCCAAGCAAAGATAGATGAAACCACACCCCCAAATATTACCTTAAGAGAAACAGGAAAGGGCCAAACATCACCAAATAGGAAGTCGACATCATGAGCCAGAATCAGCACGCATCACACGGTCCAAACAAGCAGGAAGCCTACACCACGAGCCAACATCAACAACCATGGATTTTTAGATTTTTTAAAATTTTTTAGGTGTTTGAAGAGTTTTTATAGTTTTAGTGGTTTTTAGGGGTTTATGAGTTTTTAGGGTTTTTCAAGTTTTTAGAGGTTTTATGGTTTTCAGTTTTTTTTTAGTTTTTTAGGTTTTCTTATATTTTCATGGATTTTTAGAGGTTTTTTAGGATTTTATGGTTTTTAGGGGTTTTAGGGATTTTGTGGGGTTTTGGAGTTTTCAAGGGTCTTTTGGGTTTTTTGGGATTTTAGGGTCTTTTTGGGTTTTTAGGGTTTTTTTTAGTTTTTTCAGGGTTTAAAGGTTTTTTAGATTTTTTAACATTTTTAGGGCTTTAAATGTTTTTAGAGTTTATAGTGTTGTTTTATGGTTTTTATTACTTTTTAGTGTTTTTAAAGGATTTTAGGGGTGTTTATGTTTTTCAGGGGGTTTTTAGGGTTTTTAGGGTTTTTACGTTTTCATTGATTTTTAGGGGTTTCTTAGGATTTTTATGGTTTTTAGGGTTTTTAGGGTTTTTAGGGATTTTGAGGGATTTTAGGGTTTTTAGGGGTTTTCATGTTTTTTGGGTCTTTTGGGGGTTTTAGGGGGGTTTTTTGCGTTTCTTATGGGTTTATGATTTTTTAGAGTTTTTTTAAACATTTTTAGTGTTTTTAATGGTTTTTAGTGGTTTTTAGGGTTTTTATGGGTATGTAGGGTTTTTTATGGGTTTAGGGGTTTTTATGGTTTTCAGGGGTTTTTCATTATTTTTAGGGGGTTTATATTTTCATGGATTTTTATTGGTTTTTTTGGTTTTTGTGGGTTTTAGGGTTTTAAGGGATTTTTAGGGTTTTTAGAATTTTTCAGGGTTTTTTAGAATTTTTTAGGGTTTTTAGGTTTTTTTTGGATTTTAAAGGGTTTTTATGAGTTTGTTCAGGTTTTAAGATTTTTTAGAAATTTTTAACGTCTTAAGGGGTTTTAAGGGTTTTTAGAGTTTTTAGTGATTTTTAGTCAGTTTTTTGGGTTTTTTTTGGGTTTTTAAGGTTTTAGGGATTTTTATGTTTTTCAGGTTTTTTTCGATGTTTTCATGGTTTTTTATGTTTTCATGGTTTTTTAGGGGTTTTTAGGATTTTTATAGTTTTTTGGATTTTTAGGGATTTCGAGGGGTTTTATGGTTTTCTAGTGGGTTTTACGGTTTTCAGGAGTTTTTGGGTCTTTTTGGGTTTTTAGGGTTTTTTGAGATTTTTTAGCAATTATAAGGTTTTTTAGAGTTTTTAACTTTTTAGGTATTTTAAGGGTTTTTATCATTTTTAGTGGTTTTTAAGTTTTTTAGAGTTTTTTACAAGGCAAATAGAACATGATATATGAAATAGAAAAGGAATTGAAGTAGAAATAATCATCCAAGGTTGAAACAACTGACCCAAAGGTTAAAAATAGAAAAAAATGAAGCAAAACCCAAGCCAAAGACCAGACTGCAATTGAATTGATGGTTTGAGTCCCTTTGTTTCGAGGGTTTGCGGGTTCTGGCAGCGTCGTGAGTAGTAGTCGTGATAGGATTCTGTGGAATCGAAGGTCACAATCTTTGGTGGAATTGGTTGGCCATGACGGCGCGATGAAGGTTTGTAGTTGAGATTTAGTCCGCTACGGTCTGTGGTTGTATCTGCATTTTCTGTTTCTCCTGTGGGTGCTTAGGGTGGTTCAGTGGTCTCCTTGAGCGAGATTGATGGTGGTGTCAGGTTCTAGTTTGGTTCAGTTTGTGGCATATTTGGCCCCGACTCTGATGATTTGGGAGGCTATTTTTTGGTGATGGCTTTTAATCTTTGACTTAGTGTTTGATTTTGGGTGAATTCTGCTTCTTGTTGCGAACTGTTTTAGCATGTGATTCTATTATGGTGTGATTTTCTATGTGGATGTGGTCTATGGTTCAAGGGTCTCTGATTCTAGATTTTATTCAAAGGGTGCTCCAGATGAGGTTTAGAGTTATGAGTTTTACTTGACCTTGGCGATTTGGACTTGGATGTTTGAGAGGGCATGGCCTTGGCCATCGGTACCAGGCCCATGCATCTTTGTAGGAGAAAGCTTTCTGAGCTGTGTTGGAAAGGTGGAAACTGGACTTTATATTTTTATTCTTGGGAGGGGATTTAATCTATTGATTTGATTCAATATTTTTGGATTTTGGACTGTTGGGGCACGATTTGATGTCTTATGTTCTTGAAGTTTGGTCGGGTTCCCCCTCATCCCTTAAAAGGGGTTTTATGATAATAATAAAAAATTAATTTTCAGTCAGAAGCCACCATACCAAAAAATTATCTCTGAAACCCAATACCTTGCAACCCAAGCAAGAGCACCCTATCAACACAAAACCAACCATCCAAGAGGAGTCGCCACATCTGTGAGAGACCAGACTAGAGAAATTGTGAGAGGTTTTCTAGGGTTTTAAAGGTTTTTATAGTTTTCAAGGGTTTTTAGGTATTTTGAGGTTTTTAGGGATTTTAGGGTTTTCCATGGGTTTTTAGGGTTTTCAGGATATTTTTGGTGTTTTAGGTTTTTTTTTGAGTTTTTAGGGTTTTTATGGTTTTTAGAGTTTTTTGACGTTTTTTGTGGTTTTAAGTATTTTTAGTGTTTTTATTTATTTTTATGGGGTTTAGGGTTTTTAAGGTTTTTAGGGGAATTTAAGGTTTCAAGGGTTTTTTAGGGTTTTTATGGTTTTTTGCATTTTCCTGGATTTTTAGGGATTTTTTGGATTTTTTGGTTTTAATGTTTGTTAAGATTATTAGAGATTTTGAGGGGTTTTAAGGTTTTTCAGAGGTTTTTAGGATTTTTTTTCTCAGTTTTTAGGGATTTTTTTGGGTTTTATGGTGTTTTAAGGTTTTTAGAGATTTTATGGTTTCTTAGAATTTTTACGTTTTCATGTATTTTTAGGGGTTTCTTAGGATTTTTATGGTTTTTAGGGTTTTTAGGGAGTTTGAGAGTTTTAGGATTTTTTAGAGGTTTTAAGGGATTTTATGAATTTTCAGGGCTTTTAGGATCTTTTTGGATTTTTAGGGGCAAGGAAGATGTGAGTGTCGGGCTATTCCCGACCCCCCTAAATTTATTAGCAAGAAAAAAGAGACACATCAGACAAGGGAGGGGAGGGGTCAAACGACCCACACCCGAAAACCCCTTACAACTCACACAAAAAAAGAAAAGAAAAAAAGAAAAACAAAACAGAAAAACACACACACATCCAAGCAGTCACCACCATCATCCAGCATCAACCAGCATCTAGCAGCTCACAGAAAACCAATGACCAGCATCCAAACTCAAAAAATCCAGCATCCAACACCTCCCAGTCAGACAACAACCAACAACCAGCAACCAGAGTCATAGAGCCACATCCCTTCTGTACTTCCCACGTAAACAGTAACCAGAGACCAACAGTACACCTTCCGGCACCCGACAACCTCCCACAAACGAGACTCACAGCCAACAACAGCAAACCACCGCACCAAAATCACCAGCCTCCATAGCAGCCAGCACCTCCATGCCAAACCAATCCAGAGCCAACAGTACAGAATCAAAGACAACAAACATAATACACCAGAATTTTCCAGCACAACCATTTCTAGAACCACCACTAGCAGAAGTAAGAACAAGAACCTCGTTACATCTCAGCCATAAAACAACCAACATTCCATCAAGTCGCACCCAGTAGGAAAAATAGAGGAAAAAAATCACCAGCAGCCAAGACAAGGGCCATTCCACTGAAGAACAAGACAACAACATGCAATAACACTTGATAATATAGAAATCATGTCTTGCAACAAGATCATAATCTAGCAGCAATAATAAATCACAACCAAACCAAGAATCATCACCACAGAAGCTGACTAGAACACACAAAGCACCTCTCCAACATAGTATTCAACATACAGCAAAAATCCAGAAGATCGACAGCAGCATGAAAAGAAGCAAGTCTAAAATGAACCTGTTTCTTTGCATCAGTCATGACCTTCCAGAAGCCAAGACACCACATCCCTCCTTGCATCCTCCAGAGACCGTCGTAGAGCCCATAGAGCCCGAAAAGCCAGAAAAGCCAGAAAAGCCACCATAGACCTCCCAAATATAGGTTTGGAGGGGTTGCAAGATCAACGACACAGAAGGGCCAAGCACAAACCTTGCCTCCCTGATCGAGGACCGCCAATGTCAGATCCGCAGATCATGAAACCCTAGAAGCATATTCCAGATCTGTAGCACCCACACCACTCCGCTACAAAAATCCATCCAAAACGAAGCTGACAAGAACCATGAAACACCACCGGAGCCTAGATCTATCGAGGAGAGTCCCTGACGCCCACAAACGCGACTCCAGCCGCACGAACACCACTCCATTAGAGATGTCAAAGCGGCGCCTTGAGGGGCGCAACACCGCATGAGCCATGAGCCGCATGAAGAAGGTCGCATGTGCCGATCCACGCCAGCATGAAGCTCCATCGCCAAATGCCGCATCCTCATCGCACCGCAAGATCTTTAAGGGAGAATCGAAGCCACCGAGATGGAATACAGGAAAATAGGAAAACGTGAGAGAACCTGGCAAGAGTGGCGGTATCCTCCTCTAAGGGTTTTAGGGGTTTTTTCTTGGTTTTTTAGGGGTTTTAAGGGTTTTTAGAGTTTTTATTCGGTTTTAGGTTTTTTTTGTGTTTTTAAGGTTTTTAGGGTTTTTTATGGTTTTCAAGGGGGTTTTTAGGGTTTATAGGGATTTTTGAATTTTCATGGATTTTTTCGATTTTTTTAGAATTTTTATGGGTTTTAGTGTTTTTAGGGATTTTTAGGGGTTTTAGGATTTTTAGGGACTTGTTGTGTTTTTAGGTTTTTTAAGGGTTTTTAAGGTTTTTTTTGAGTTTTTTAACATTTTTAGAGGTTTTAAGGGATTTTTTTAATTTTTAAACTTTTTTAGAGGTTTTAGGATTTTTAGGGACTTGTTGTGTTTTTAGGTTTTTTAAGGTTTTTTTGAGTTTTTTAACATTTTTAGAGGTTTTAAGGGATTTTTTTATTTTTTAAACATTTTTAGAGGTTTTAAGGGTTTTTAGAGTTTTTATGGGGTTTTAGGGTTTTTATGGTTTTCATGGTTTTTTGGGGTTTTTAAGGTTTTTTACATTTTCATGGATTTTTAGGGGTCTTTTAGGATTTTTTAGGTTTTTAGGATTTTTTATATTTGTTACATATTATGAGGGTTTTTAGTATTTTTTAGGGCTTTTGAAATTTTAGGGGTTTATTAGTTTTTATGGGTTTTAAGGTTTTGGGGAATTTTTTAAAAGAAATCAAGTGGTTTTAATAGTTTTTATAGATTTTAGTTTTTTTAGTGTTTTATGGGGTTTTAGGGTTTTCAGGTGTTTTTTAGGGTTTTTAGGTTTTTTTACATTTTCATGGGTTTTAGGGATTTTTTAGGATTTTTATGGTTTTTAATGATTTTGTGGATTTTTAAGGTTTTTCAAGGGTGTTTTTTGTTTTTTTAGGTTTTAGGGGTTTTAGGGTCTTTTTGGGTTTTTAGAGTTTTTTTAGTTTATTAGTGTTTTATGGTTTTTTAGAGTTTTTTAACATTTTTAAGGGTTTTAAGGGTTTTTAGTGTTTTTATTGGTTTTTAGGGTTTTTATAGGTTTAAGGGGGTTTTATGGTTTTCAGGGGTTTTTAGGGCTTTTAGGGATTTTAGGGTTTTTTATGTTTTTGATGAGAACTATATCGAAGGCACCAAGTCAATTTCTTAGGTAAAGGAGTTTGATTTGTAAGGCCCGATGATGCGAGGGAGATTAAAGAGGTTGAATGCTACAATGGGGCGCCTATATCACTTCATTAAAGGACCAATGGATCTTTCCTTGCATGGATGGAGAAAATGGGCCTATAATATCACTTATTCAAGCCCAAACATGATGCTTAAACCCTGGCCAACATGGAGGATTCTAGAATGGTATCTTTGGACACCAAAGTCAAATCCAGTGGGCTATGCACTCAATGTCAAATCTAGTGGGATATAGCTGGAAAGTGGTGTGCTACTTTTCCAAAAAGTCTTTGGTAGACTTTATCTTTTTGAATTTAAGGGAACAAAGTAGTTTAGCCTTTATGAGTTTAGGGTATTAGACCATTGATTATTGTAGGAACCCCTTGGATATAAATAGCCACCCCCTTGGCACTTGTATGACATTCAAGATTTTAATTCAGAGCTTATGCTTTCTTTTTCTCTGTTGTGTGAGATTTTTTTTGTTTTCCCCCTAGCTCTTGTGCATTCTTTCCTTGTCAATATATAAGTTAGATTGGTGATCTGAGATCACAAAAGCCCCAATTTTGTGCCTCAACCCAAGTGTGTTGTTGTGTGGATTGGCTATCACATCCCTCCCATGAGTGTGTTATCTAAGTAGTAGGTTGCACTCTGTATAGCATTAAAAATCCCTAAAAACCATAATAAAAACCCTAAAATTCACTAAAACCCCTAAAAAACTTAAAACCCCATAAAAACCTTAAAAAACCATAAAAACCCTAAAAATTTATAAAAACTCCAACCCCCTAAAAATGTTAAAAAACTCTAAAAACCTTAAAAACTAAAAAAAAAACCTTAAAATCCCAAAAAAGCATAAAACCTCTAAAAATCCTAAAATTCTCTAAAACACATAAAAGTCACTAAAAATCATAAAAATTGTAAAAATACCCTAAAAATCCCTAAAAAAACCCTAAAAACCTTGAAAACCCCTAAAACCCCCTAAACCCCCTAAAACCCCTAAAACCCCTAAAAACACTAAATATAATGGATTTTTATTGGCATAAATGTGAACATGGAATTGATCCTCCAGCATGGATCTCCTTTTTTAAGAGACATTTTATCCCACATGCAAACCACTTGCTGTTGTGGAAACTATGGAAGAACCGGATGCCCTGTCAAGAAAACTTTGTGTAGTGTAGGTTTGAAGCCGCATTATGGAACTACCTACAGTAGTTGTTTAGGTTTCAAAATCAGCATACACAGGCCTTTGTTTGACATGCTTAGCTGTCTTACCGAGGGGAAAATGCAGTGAGAAGGTTCACAATTTTCTTCTCACTTCTATTACTGTTATTCTCTCTTATATTTGAGCTACCTGAAATGCAATTTCCTTCAACAGGAAGCACCTCTCCTTTCATGGCAGTCTTCACTATTCAAAATGCAGTTCATGCGGCCTCTCGAATTCAAACAGGTTTGATGGCTAATGATTTCAAATATCTCATTATTTTATATATGCTTGGAGTTTCTGATAGGAATAAAAAACCACGGGTTCTAATGTTTAATCGTCGGATTCCCCCGATTACATCATGGATCAAATTAAATTTGGATAGTGCGGCTTTGGGAGCACCTGGTCCCTTGGGGTGTGGCGGCATATTCCGTACACATAGAGGATTTGTAAAAGGATGCTTCTACCATTTTATTGGAGATGAATGTGAATATTAAGCTGATCTTTGGGCAATGATGAAGGTGATCAAATTTGCGGTTCAATTCGGGTGGAGGTTTCTTTGTCTTGAATCCGACTCGATGGTTGCAGTAGATGTTCTCAAGAACAAGTCCAAGAGAGTTCCTTGGAGGTTTCTCCCATAATGGATTGAATGTCTCAAACTTTTCAAGGCTCTCACTCTCAATTTCACACATTCGTATAGGGAGGTGAACTCGGTGGAAGATGCTTTATCCAAAAAGGAAACTATAGAAAGGAGTTCGATGTGGTCCTTTGTCATCTTTCTGCTCTCCCTTTGTGGACTCTGATATGAAGGATGAACTTTACACACATGTTTGTAAACCCTCCTTGTAACTCTCTGTTCTTAGTTTTTTAATAAATTTTGGGGGACCAGGAATACTTGGTCTTGATCCTTCTTTTCCCTAAAAACAACTAAAAACTATAAAAACCTTAAAACCCCTAAAAATATTAAAAGACTCTAAAAATGTTAAAAACCATAGAAAACAAAAAAAATCTATAAGACACAAAAGACCCTGAAATCATGAAACCCCCCAAAACCCTTTAAAATCTAAAAGACCTTGAAAACAAAAAAAACCCTTTAAATCCCTAAAAACGTGAAAAACCCTAAAACCCCTGAAAAACATAAAAACCCCCCAAAACCTAAAAATACCTAAAACACCAAAAAAAACCCAAAAAAACCACAAAAACTCTAAAAAACATTAAAAACCATTAAAAACTCAAAAAACCACAAAAAACCTAAAAACCCTCAAAATACCTAAAACCTTAAAAATACTAAAAACCATAAAAATCCTAAAAAATCCCTAAAAATCCTTGAAAAAATTAAAAACCCTAAAAACACCTAAAAACCATAAAAACCCCTAAAACACATGAAACCCAAAAAATCCACTAAAACTCTAAAAACCCTTAAAACCCCTAAAAACTTGAAAAAACCCTAGAAAAACCCAAAAGACCCTAAAAACCCTCAAAATCCCTAAAATCCCTAAAAACCATAAAAGTCTTAAAAAATCTCAAAAAAACATAAAAAACACCATAAACCCTGAAAATCCCCAAAAAATAATAAAAACCCCTAAAAACCTTAAAAAAATTTAAAACCCTACATACCACTAAAAACTCTAATAACACCTAAAAACCCAAAAATGTTATAAAAATATAAAAAAGTTTAAAAAAACAAAAACACTTAAAACCCCCCTAAAACCTCAAAAATCCATAAAAATCCTAAAAACCCTAAAAACCCTCAAAAGCCCAAAAACCCTAAAAACCCTAAAAAATGAAAAAAAAATCCTGGAAAAACCCAAAAATCCCTGTAACCATTAAAAACCATTAAACCCCTAAAAAGCCCTTGAAAACCATAAAACCCCTAAAATGCTTAAAATGGCACAAAAACCCTAAAAACCCATAAAAATCTATAAAAACCCTAAACACATTAAAAACTCTAAAAAACCCTAAAAACTCAAAAAAAAACATGAATCCCCAAAAGACCCTAAAAACCCTATAAACCTATAAAATCCCTAAAAACCCCGAAAACCTCTAAAAACCCTCAAAATCCCCAAAAACCCTAAAAACCATAAAAATACTAAAAATCCCAAAAAATCCATGAAAAAATAAAAACCGAAAAAAACCCTTGAAAACCATAAAAAACCCAAAAACCTAAAATAATTCTAAGTCCCACAAAAACCCTAGAAGACCACTAAAAACTCTAAAACCCCTAAAAAGTTAAAAAAATCTAAAAACATTAAAAAACCAAAAAAAATTAAAAAAACTCAAAAAAACCCTAAAAACCCAATAAAACCATAAATAACCTAAAACAAAAAAACCATAAAAAACCTTAAAAATGATCAAAATCCAAAAAAACCCAAAAAACCCAAAAAACAATAAAAACCTAAAAGGGATCTAAACACCCTAAAAACGTAAAAAACCCTAAAAACCCTAAAACCTCTTGAAAACCATAAAAACCCCTTAAAGAGTTAAAAAACCCTAAAAACCACTAAAAACTCTAAAACCCGTTAAAACCCAGGAAAATTTTAAAAAACTCTAAAAATCCTTAAAAACCTAAAAAACTCAAAAAACCATTGAAAACCCAAAAGACCCTAAGAACCCTGAAAACCAATAAAAACCCTAAAAATCAAAAAAACACTATAAATCCTCAAAATCCCTAAAAACACTAAAAAACATAAAAACCATAAAAATCCCTAAAAATCCATGAATACTTAAAAACCATAAAACCCCTCAAAATCCCTGAAAACCATATAAACCCGTAAAAACCTTAAAAACCATAAAAACCCATAAAAACTCTGAAACCCGACTAAAAAATATAAAACCCATTAAACCCCTAAAAACGATAAAAAACTCTAAAAAACCATAAAACATAAAACAATCAAAAAAACTTTGAAAACCCAAAAGAGCATAAAAACCAAAAAAAACCCTAAAAACACTAAAACCCTCAAAATCCCTAAAAATCCTAAATAACCCTAAACACTATAAAATTCATAAAAAATCCCTACAAATCCCTAAAAAAGTAAAAACCCATGAAAACCATAAAAAACACATAGAAAACTTTAAAACCCTAAAACCCACAAAAACTCTAAAAACCATTGAAACCCCTAAAAACATTAGACTCTAAAAAACATTAAAAACCCTAAAAACTATGAAAACCCCCAAAAAGACCTTAAAAACCCAAAAAACCAAAAAAAACATCAAAACCCCTAAAACCTCTCAAATCCCTTAAAAACCATAAAAAACCCTTAATCATAAAAATCTTAAAAAGCCCTAAAAATCCTTGAAAACATAAAAAAACCTTTAAAAACCCTAAAAACACATAAAACCCAAAAAAACCACTAAAAACTCTAAAAATCCTTAAAATCCTAAAAATATTAAAAAACTCTAAAAACCCTTAAAAAACTAAAAAACTCAAAATACCTCTAAAAACCTAAAAAACTCTAAAACCTTCCAAAACCCTAAACCCTAAAAAGCCCGGAAAATCCCTAAAAACCCACAAAATCCCTAAAAACCCTAAAAAACCATAAAACCATAAAAATCCTAGAAAATTACTAAAAAAACCAATAAAACATAAAACACCCCCCAAACCCCTAATGATTTCAATGATCTCATTATTTTATGTACGCATGGAGTTTTTGGCAGGACAAAAAAAACCAGAGGTTCTAAAATTTATTCACTTGTTTCCCCCAATTACATCATGGATCAAAGTTAATATGGATGGCATGACATTGGGAGCACCTGGTCCCCCAGGGTGTGGCAGTATATTCCATACACGTAGAGGCTTTGTGGAAGGCTGCTTCTACCATTTTATTGAATATGGATGTGAATATGAAGCTGAGATTTGGGCAATGATGAAGCTGGTTAAATTTACGGTTCAATTCGGGTGGAGGTTGCTTTGGCTTGAATCTGAATCGATTCTCACCATGGATTTTCTCAAGAACAAGTCCAAGAAAGTTCCTTGGAGAGTTCCCCCATAATGGATTGAATATCTCAAACTTTTCCAGGCTCTCACTCTCAATGTCACACATGCATATAGGGAGGTAAACTTGGTGGAAGATTCTTTTCTAAATACGAAATTGTAGAAAGGAGTTCGATGTGGTCCTTTGTGGCCCTGTCTTTCTTCTCTCCCTTTCTTGACTCTGATATGAAGGGCAAACTTTACACCTGTGTTTTTAAACCCTCTGTGTAACTCTCTATTCTTACATTTTTATAAAATTTTGGGGGACCAGGCATGCTTGGTCTCGAGCCTTCTTTGCCATAAAACCACTAAAAACTCTAAAAACCTTAAAACCCCTAAAGACATTAAAAAACTCTAAAAATGTTAAAAACTATAAAAAATTCAAAAAAAACCCTAGAAGACACAAATTACCCAAAAACTATGAAAACCCCTAAAACTCCTTAAAATCCCAAAAAACCCAAAAAACCAAAAAAATCCCTAAAAACCTAAAAAACCCTAAAACCCCTGAAAAACATAAAAACCCCTAAAAAACTCAAAATACCTAAAACACCAAAAAACCCTAAAATCCAAAAAAAACTCTAACATACCTTAAACCCCTGAAAAACTCTAAAAACCATTAAAAACTCAAAAAAACCACAAAAACCGTAAAAAATATCAAAATACCTAAAACCCTAAAAACGCTAATCACCATAAAAATCCTAAAACTCCCTAAAAATCCTTGAAAATTTTTAAAAACCTAAAACCCCTAAAAACCATAAAACCCCCTAAAACCTTAAAAAAACCCTAAAAACACATAAAACCCTAAGCACCCACTAAAACTATAAATACCCTTAAAACCTCTTAAAACTCAAAAAAACCCTAGAAAACCAAAAAGACCCTAAAACCCCTTAAAATCCTTAAAATCCCTAAAAACCATAAAAATCTTAAAAAATCTCTAAAAATCCCTGAAAACACAAAAAAGACTAAAAACCCTGAAAATCCCCTAAAAATAATAAAAACCCCTAAAAACCTTAAATAAACTTAAAAACCCTAAAAACCACAAAAAACTCTAAAACACCTAAAACCCCAAAAAATGTTATAAAAATATAAAAAAAGTTTAAGACCCCAAAAAAACTCAAAAAACCCCTAAAACCCCAAAAATCCATAAAAATCCTAAAAACCCTAAAAACCCTCAAAATCCCTAAAAACCATAAAAAACCCTAAAAACAAAAAAAATCCTAAAAAGCCACAAAAATCCCTGAAACCACCAAATATAAACATATTTGGCACCTACAGCCTTAGATCTACACACAGTGGGCGTAGATCTACGAATCTGAGAGAGAGGGAGAAGTAGATCTAACCAAACTACCAAGAAAAACTAATAACGATCACTTAACACAATAATTCGGCTTCAAATCACCAAGAGAAGACTTTAGATCACCTATAGATTGATGGGAATAGGTTTTCCAACCATTGAGAGGGAAAAATCCTGAGTTAGGGCTATTTTGGTGTAAAAACAAGGCAATAAAACATAAAGTAAACTTAGATCCACTCTTTTAGAATCTAGTTTTTTAAATGTGCATGGTTTATCACATGGTTATTCATACCATGCACTAATCATGCACCAGACACTACCTCAAGGATGAACCTCGCATAGCTAGATTACATGGTTTCCAAACCGTGTGCTAATCGTTACAAAGCTCACTATCCAACAAAGCACAGTTTCTCCTTGGCTTCGGCACGGTTTGGACAAACCATGTACTTTGAACGGTTTTCTATAGGAGTTGCATTGTTTACCCAAACTATGCTCAAACCATGCACCTATAGAAAAGACCCAAAACATTCCAAAAGGTTCCCAAACCATCCCAAACTTAACCCATATACTTCACATACTAAAAATAAATAAATAAAGGGTTACCAAATTGAAACTAGAGCTGCTGTAGTTTTTACAAATTTTGAGTTATTTAGGGTTTTTTGGGGTTTTCAGGGGCTTTAGGGTCTTTTGGTGTGTTTAGTGTTTTTTTACTTTTTATGGTTTTTAAGGGTTTTTAGAGCTTTTAAACGTTTTTATTGGTTTTAAGGGTTATTATATGTTAAGTTGTTTTTGAGTGTTTTTTAGGATTTTTAGGGGTTTTATGGTTTCAGGTGCATTTTAGGGTTTTTATGGTTTTTAACGTTTTTATAGATTTTTAGGATTTTTATGACTTTTATGACTTTTATGGAATTTGAGGGTTTTTATGGTTGTACAATGGTTTTTAGGGTTTTAGGATTTTTCAGGGTTTTTAGGGTCTTTATTCTTTTTAGGTTTTTTTTGAGTTTTTAGGGTTTTAAGGTTCTTTAGAGTTTTTTAAAAAAAATTAGGGTTTTTAAGGGTTTTTAGAGTTTTTAGTGGGTTTTAAGGATTTTTAAGGTTTTTAGGGGTTTTAATGGTTTTCTGGGGGTTTTATGGGTTTTAGGGGTTTTTATGTCTTCATGGATTTTTAGGGGATTTTAATATTTTAATGATTTTTATGGTTTTTTAAGGTTTTTAGAGATTTTGAGAGTTTTTAGGGTTTTAGTGTTTTTGGGGTTTAAGGTTTTTTTTTGAGTTTTTAGGGGTTTTAAGGATTTTTAGAGTTTTTTAATGTTTTAAGGGATTTTAGAGTTTTTAGTGATATTTAAAGGATTTTAGGTTTTTAAGGTTTTTAGGGTTTTTATAGTTTTCAGAGGTCTTTCTGGGTTTTCAGTGGTTTTTACGTTTTCATGTATTTTTTGGGGGTTTTTTTAGGATTTTAACTGTTTTTTGTAATTTTAGGGATTTGGGGGGGAGGGGTTATGTGGTTTTTAGGGGTTTTAGGGCCATTTTGGGTTTTTAGGGTTTTTTTGACTTTTTTAAGGTTTTAAATGTTTTTAGAGTTTTATTATGTTTTAGGGGTTTTGAGGGGTTTTAGAGATTTTAGTGGATTTTAAAGATTTTATGGAGTTTTAGGGGTTTTAAAGGTTTTTAGGGGGTTTTATGGTTTTTAGGGGGGTTTTCGGTTTTTTACATTTTGATGGATTTGTTGGGGATTTTTAGTATTTTTATGATTTTAAGGGTTTTTAATAATTTTGAGGGTTTTAGGGATTTTTAGGGGTTTTAGGGGTTTGAGGATTTTTAGGGTCTTCTTTTGTTTTTAGTGGGTTTTTTGAATTTTTTATATTTTTTAACGTTTTATGGATTTTTAAGGTTTTTAGAGTTTTTAGTGGGTTTTTTTGTTTTATAGGGGTTTTAAGGTTTTTAGGGGTTGTTATGGTTTTCAGTGGTTATTTAGGGTTTTTAAGGTTTTTTACCTTTTCATGGATTTTTTTGATTTTTAATGATTTTTATAGTTTTAGGGTTTTTTGGGACTTCGAGTGTCTTAAGGGTTTTCAAGGTTTTTTAGATTTTTAAGGGTTTTAAATATTTTTTATATTTTTTAATGTTTTTAGGGGTTTTAATGGTTTTTTAAAGTTTTAAGTGGGTTTTGAGGGTTTTTATAGGTTTTTAGGTGGTTTTAAGATTTTTAGGGGTTTTTATGGTTTTTAAGGGTCTTTAGATATTTTTACATTTTCATGGATTTTAGGGATTTTTTAGGATTTTTATGGTTTTTAGGTTTTTAAGGATTTTAGGTATTTTCAGTTTTTTAAGATATTCTGGTGTTTTTAAGGTTTTCGGGTCCTTTTGGGTTTTGGGGTTTTTTAGTGTTTAAGAGTTTTTTAGGGTTTTAAAGGGTTTTTAGAGTTTTTTAACATTTTTAGGGGGTTTAAGGGTTTTTAATATTTTTAGTGGTTATAGGGTTTTCATGGTTTTTTAGGGGTTTTTAAAGTTTTGGTTGGTTTTACGGTTTTCAGAGGTTTTTCTTGGTTTTTTGGGTTTTTTATGTTTTCATGGTTTTTTATATTTTTTATTATTTTTAGGGTTTTTAGGGATTTTGGGGGGTTTTAGGGTTTTTATTGTTTTTAGTGTTTTTAAGTTTATTTAGAGTTTTTAGGGTTTTAAATGGCATTTAGTGTTTTTAGTGGGTTTTTAGGGTTTTTATGGGTTTTTAGGGTTTTTAAGGTTTTTAGGGTTTTTATGGTTTTCAGGGGTTTTTAGGGATTTTTACGTTTTCATAGATTTTTTGTGGTTTTAGGTTTTTTATTGTTTTTAGGGTTTTTATGGATTTTTTCGGGTTTAAAGGGTTTTAGAAGTTTTTAGGGTTTCTAGGGTTTTTTTTGAATTTTTTTTTATTTTTAAGGTTTTTAAAAAAATTTTAACATGTTTTGGGGTTTTAAGGGTTTTTATAGTTTTTATTGGGTTTTTAAGGATTTTATGGGTTTTTATGGTTTTGGGTGGTTTTTATGGCTGACAAGGTTTTTTAGGGTTTTTAGGGTTTTTTACGATTTCATGGATTTTTGGGGTTTTTTAGGATTTTTATGGTTTTTAGGGGGTTTTAGAGTTTTAGGGATTTTTTAGGGTTTTTTGGGGTTTGTGGGGTTTAGGGTTTTCAGGGGTCTAAAAGTCTTTTGGGGTTTTAGGGTTTTTTTAGTTTTTAGGGGTTTTTATGGTTTTTAGATTTTTTACTGTTTTTAGGAATTTTGTGGGTTTTTAAGGTTTTTAGTGGGTTTTTAGGGTTTTTATGGGTTTGGGGAATTTTATGGTTTTTATGGGTTTTTATGTTTTTCAAGGGTTTTTCATGGTTTCTCAGGTTTTTCACATTTTCAGGAATTTTTAGGGTTTTTAGGTTTTTTATGGTGTTTAGTCATTTTGAGGGTTTTTAGTGTTTTTAGGGGTTTTAGTGTCTTTTGGGTTTTAGGGTTTTTTTTGAGTTTTTTGGGGTGTAAAGGTTTTTTATAGTTTTTTAATGTTTTTATGGATTTTATGGGGTTTTAGAGTTTTAGCTGTTTTTTTGGGTTTTAAAGATTTTTAAGGGGTTTTAAAGGTTTTTGAGGGGGTTTTAGTGTATTTTATGTTTTCATGGATTTTTATGGGGTTTTTCTGGATTTTTATGGATTTTAGGGTTTTTTAGGATTTTTAGGAAATTGAGGGTTTTAGGGTTTTTAGGGGTTTTCAGGGTTTGGGTCTTTATGGGTTTTTAGGGTTTTTTGTGTTTTTAAGGTTTTTTATAGTTTTTTATGATTTTTATATTTTTAAGGGGTTTTAGAATTTTTAGTGTGGTTTTAGGGTTTTTATGGGTTTTAGGGTTTTTTAAGGTTTTATGGGTCTTTATGGTCTTCCAGGGGGTTTTCAAGGTTCTTAGGGTTTCTTAAGTTTTCATGTATTCTAAGGGGGTTTTAGGATTTTTATGGTTTTTAGGGATTTTGATGGTTTTTATGGATTTTTAGGTGTTTTAGGGTTTCTTGGGATTTTTAGGGTTTTTTTGGGTCTTTTGGGTTTTTGTTTTTTTTTTATTTTTTCAAGTTTTATAGTTTCTTAACGTTTTAAGGGTTTTAAGGCCCTTTAGAGTTTTTAGTGTTGTTTTAGTGTTTTTATGGGCATTTAGGGGTTTTTAAGCTTTTTAGGGTTTCTTTATGGTTTTTAGGGGTTTTTACGTTTTCATGAATTTTTAGGGGTTTTTTAGGATTTTTTTGTTGTTAGGGTTTTTAGGTATTTTGATAGGTTTTAGGGTTTTCAAGGGTTTTGAGGGTCTATTCTGGGGTTTTCGAGGGGGGTGGGGTTGATTTTTTAGTGGTTTGATAGTTTTTTTGAGTTTTTTAACATTTTATCATTTTGGAGTTTTTTTAGAGTTTTTAATGGGTTTTTATGGATTTTATGGGTATTTATGGTTATTTAATGTTTTTAAGGGGTTTTAGGGTTTTTAGGGTTTTTTATGTTTTCATGGTTTTTATGGTTTTTTTACGATTTTTAAGCCTTTTGGGGTTTTTTGGGGTTTTTTGGGGTTTTTAGGGATTTTTGAGGGCTTTTAGGGTTTTCAGCGGTTTTTAGTGTTTTTCTAGATTTTAGGTTCCTTTTTGAGGTTTAGTGTTTTTTTGTAGTTTTTAGGTTTTGAATGTTTTTAGATTTTTTAACGTTTTAGATGTTTTAAGGGTTTTTAGAGTTTTTAGGGATGTTGAGGGGTTTTAGGGTTTTTCAGAGGTTTTTAGGGGTTTTAGGGTTTTTTAGGATTTTAAGTGTCTTTTTGGGTTTTTAGTGTTTTAGGGATTTAAAGGTTTTTTAGAGTTTTTATTGTTTTTAAGGGTTTAAAATGTTTTTAGAGATGTTAGTTGTTTTTAAGGTTTTTATGGGTTTTTAGGGTTTTATAGTTTTTTTGGGTATTAATGTTTTCGTGA
This sequence comes from Viscum album, assembly GCA_963277665.1. NCBI lineage: Eukaryota > Viridiplantae > Streptophyta > Magnoliopsida > Santalales > Viscaceae > Viscum > Viscum album. The sequence goes on along the minus strand of OY728160.1, from coordinate 1,517,461,935 downwards.
ATTTTGTGGCTTTATAGGGTTTTTCTAATGTTTTTAGGGTTTTTTGGATCTTTTGGGGTTTTAGGGTTTTTGTTGAGATTTTTAGTGTTTTAAGGTTTTTAGGGGTTTTTTTAAAGTCTTTTGGAGTTTTATGGTTTTCAAGGGGGTTTCATGGTTTTTAGGATTTTTTTATGTTTTCATGGATCTTTAGGGGGTTTTAGGTTTTTTATGAGTTTTAGGGTTCTTTAATATTTTTAGGGCCTTTGGGGTTTTATGTTTTTTTGTGCTTTTAGTCTTTTAGGGTCTTTTTTGGGTTTTAGGTTTTCTTTTGATTTTTTAGTGTTTTTAAGATTTTTAGTGTTTTTTTTACATTTTTAGGGGTTTTAAGAGTTTTTTTAGTTTTTACTGGTTTTTGGGGGTTTTAGGGGATTTTAGGGGTTTTTTATGGTTTTTAAGGGTTTTATGGTTTTCAGGTGTTTTTCAGGGCTTTTAGGGATTTTATATTTTCTTGGATTTTTTTTGGGGGGGGGGGTGGATTTTTATGGTTTTTAGGGTTTTTTAGAGTTTTTAGGGATTTTGAGGGTTTTAGGATTTTTCATGGTTTTTATGGTTTTAGGGTTTTGAGGGATTTTAGGATCTTTTTGGGTTTTTAGTTTTTTTGAGTTTTTTAGGGTTTTTTAGTTTTTTAGTGTTTTCAAACATTTTTAGGGGTTTTAAGGTTTTTAGAGTTTTTAGTGATGTTTTAGGATTTTATGTTTTTTTAGGAAACCCCACCGGAGGCCAGATCTATCGAGGAGAGTCCCTGACACCCACAAACGCGACTCTAGCCACGCGAACACCACTCCATCAGAGATGTCAAAGAAGTGCCTTGAGGGGCGCAACACTGCATGAGCCATGAGCCGCATGAAGAAGGTCGCATGTGCCGATCCACGCCAGCATGAAGCTCCATCGCCAAATGCCGCATCCTCATCGCACCGCAAGATCTTTAAGGGAGCATCGAAGCCACCGAGATGGAATCCAGGAAAACGCAAAAATGGGAGAGAACCTGGCGAGAGTGGCGACATCCTCCTATAAGGGTTTTAGGGTTTTTTTCTTGGATTTTTATAGTTTTTAAGGGTTTTTATTCGGTTTTAGGTTTTTTTGGGTTTTTAAGGTTTTTAGGGGTTTTTATGGTTTTCAAGGGGTTTTTAGGGTTTTTATGGATTTTTTCATTTTCATGGATTTTTTTCCATTTTTTTAGAATTTTTATGGGTTTTAGGGTTTTTAGGGATTTTTAGGGGTTTTAGGATTTTTAGGGACTTGTTGTGTTTTTAGGTTTTTTAAGGGTTTTTAAGGTTTTTTTTGAGTTTTTTAACATTTTTAGAGGTTTTAAGTGATTTTTTTATTTTTTAAACATTTTTAGAGGTTTTAAGGGTTTTTAGAGTTTTTATGGGGTTTTATAGTTTTTATGGATTTTATGGGTTTTTATGGTTTCAAGGTTTTTCGGGGTTTTTAAGGTTTTTTACATTTTCATGGATTTTTAGGGGTCTTTTGGGATTTTTATGGTTTTTAGGATTTTTTAGATTTGTTATGTATTATGAGGGTTTTTAGTATTTTTAGGGCCTTTGGATTTTTAGGGGTTTTTTAGTTTTTATGGGTTTTAAGGTTTTTGGGATTTTTTTAAAATAAATCAAGGGGTTTAAATAGTTTTTACAGATTTTAGTTTTTTTAGTGTTTTATGGGTTTTCAGGTGTTTTTCAGGGTTTTTAGGTTTTTTTAGAATTTTTATGGTTTTTAAAGATTTTGTGGATTTTTAGGGTTTTTCATGGGTGTTTTTTGTTTTTTTGGGTTTTAGAGGTTTTAGGGTCTTTTTGGGTTTTTAGAGTTTTTTTAGTTTATTAGTGTTTTAAGGTTTTTTAGAGTTTTTTAACTTTTTAAAGTGTTTTAATGGTTTTAGTGTTTTTAGTGGTTTTTAGGGTTTTTATATGTTTAAGGGGATTTTATGGTTTTCAGGGGTTTTCAGGGTTTTTAGGGCTTTTAGGGTTTTTTATGTTTTTTATGAGAACTATATCAAAGGCACCAAGTCAATTTCTTAGGTAAAGGAGTTTGATTTGCAAGGCCCGATGATGCGAGGGAGATTAAAGAGGTTGAATGCTACAATGAGGCGCCCATATCACTTCATTAAAGGACCAATGGATCTTGCCTTGCATGGATGAAAAAATGGGCCTATAATATCACTTATTCAAGCCCAAACATGATGTTTAAACCCTGGCTGACATGGAGGATTCTAGAATGGCATCTTTGGACACCAAAGCCAAATCCAGTGGGCAATGCACTCAAAGTCAAATCTAGTGGGATATAGCTGGAAAGTGGTGTGCTACTTTTCCAAAAAGTCTTTGGTAGACTTTATCTTTTTGAATTTAAGGGAACAAAGTAGTTTAGCCATTATGACTTTAGGGTATTAGACCATTTGATTATTGTAGGAACCCCTTGGCTATAAATAGCCACCCCCTTGGCACTTGTATGACATTCAAGATTTTAATTCAGAGCTTATGCTTTCTTTCTCTCTGTTGTGTGAGAATTGTTTTGTTTTCCCCCTAGCTCTTGTGCATTCTATCCTTGTCAATCTATAAGTTAGATTGGTGATCTAAGATCACAAAAGCCCCAATTTCATGCCTCAACCCAAGTGTGTTGTTGTGAGGATTGGCTATCACATCCCTCCCATGAGTGTGTTATCTAAGTAGTAGGTTGCACTCCGTATAGCATTAAAAATCCCTAAAAACCATAATAAAAACCCTAAAATTCACTAAAACCCCTAAAAAACTTAAAACCCCATAAAAACCTTAAAAACACAGAAAAACCCTAAAGAATTATAAAAACTCCAACCCCCTAAAAATGTTAAAAAAATCTAAAAACCTTAAAAACTCAAAAAAAACCTTAAAATCCCAAAAAAACATAAAACCCCTAAAAACCCTAAAATTCTCTAAAACAAATAAAAGTCACTAAAAATCATAAAAATTGTAAAAATTCCCTAAAAATCCCTAAAAACCCATAAAAACCTTGAAAACCCCCTGAAGACCATAAAACCCCTAAAAACACTAAATATAAGGGATTTTTATTGGCATAAATGTGAACATGGAATTGATCCTCTAGCTTGGATCTCCTTTTTTAAGAGACATTTTATCCCACATACAAACCACTTGCTGTTGTGGAAACTATGGAAGAACCGGATGCACTGTCAAGAACAGTTGAAGAAGGCTTGTTACAGCCTGGAATCAACCTAATATTCTACCTTCAGGTAGAGGAGACCATTCAACATACCTTTGTGTAGTGAAGGTTTGAAGCCGCATTATGGAACTACCTGCAGTAGTTGTTTAGGTTTCAAATCAGCATGCACAGGCCTTTGTTTGACATTCTTAGCTATCTTACCGAGGGGAAATGCAGTGAGAAGGTTCACAATTTTCTTCTCACTTATATTACTGTTATTCTCTATTATATTTGAGCTACCTGAAATGCAATTTCCTTCAACAGGAAGCACCTCTCCTTTCATGGTGGAGTCTTCACTATTCAAAATGTAGTTCATGCGGCCTCTCGAATTCAAATAGGTTTGATGGCTAATGATTTCAAATATCTCATTATTTTATATATGCTTGGAGTTTCTAACAGGAATAAAAAACCATAGGTTCTAATGTTTAATCACCAGATTCCCCCGATTACATCATGGATCAAATTCAATGTGGACAGTGCAGCTTTGAGAGCACCTGGTCCCTTGGGGTGTGGCGACATATTCTGTACACATAGAGGATTTTTAAAAGGCTGCTTCTACCCTTTTATTAGAGATGAATGTGAATATAAATCTGATCTTTTGGCAATGATGAAGGTGATCAAATTTGCGGTTCAATTCGGGTGGACGTTTCTTTGGCTTGAATCCGACTCGATGGTTGCGGTGGATGTTCTCAAGAAAAAGTCCAAGAGAGTTCCTTGGAGGTTTCTCCCATAATGGATTGAATGTCTCAAACTTTTCAAGGCTCTCACTCTAAATTTCGCACATTCTTATAGGGTGGTGAACTCAGTGGAAGATGCTTTATCCAAAAAGGCAACTATAGAATGGAGTTCGACGTGGTCCTTTGTCATCTTTCTGCTCTCCCTTTGTGGACTCTGATATCAAGGGTGAACTTTACACACGTGTTTGTAAACCCTCCTTGTAACTCTCCATTCTTACTTTTTTAATAAATTTTGGGGGACCAGGAATGCTTGGTCTCGATCCTTATTTTCCCTAAAAACAACAAAAAACTATAAAAACCTTAAAACCCCTAAAAATATTAAAAGACTCTAAAAATGCTAAAAACCCTAGAAAACAAAAAAAAACTCTATAAGACACAAAAGACCCTGAAATCATGAAACCCCCAAAAACCCTTAAAAATCCCTGAAAACGTGAAAAACCCTAAAACCCCTAAAAAACATAAAAACCCCCCAAAACCTAAAAATACCTAAAACACCAAAAAAAACCCAAAACCCACAAAAAACTCTAAAAAACATTAAAAACCATTAAAAACTCAAAAAAACCACAAAAAACCTAAAAACCCTCAAAATAGATAAAACCTTAAAAATACTAAAAACCATAAAAATCCTAAAAAATCCCTAAAAATCCCTGAAAAAATTAAAAACCCTAAAAACCCCTGAAAACCATAAAAACCCCTAAAACACATAAAACCCAAAAAACCCTTAAAACCCCTAAAAACTTGAAAAAACCCTAGAAAACCAAAAAGACCCTAAAAACCCTCAAAATTCCTAAAAGCCCTAAAAACCATAAAAGTCTTAAAAAATCTCTAAAAAACCGAAAAAACATAAAAAACACCATAAACCCTGAAAATCCCCAAAAAATAATAAAAACCCCTAAAAACCTTAAAAAACTTAAAAACCCTACATACCACTAATATCTCTAATAACACCTAAAAACTCAAAAATGTTATAAAAATATAAAAAAGTTTAAAAAAACAAAAAAACTCAAAAAACCCCCTAAAACCCCAAAAATCCATAAAAATCCTAAAAATCCTAAAAACCCTCAAAAGCCCAAAAACCCTAAAAAACCCTAAAAAAAGGGAAAAAATCTTGGAAAAACCCAAAAATCCCTGAAACCATTAAAAACCATTAAACCCCTAAAAAGCCCTTGAAAACCATAAAAACCCCTAAAATACTTAAAATGGCGCAAAAACCCTAAAAACCCATAAAAATCTCTAAAAATCCTAAAAACATTAAAAACTCTAAAAAACCCAAAAAACTCAAAAAAAAACCTGAATCCCCAAAAGACCCTAAAACCCTAAAAACCACTAAAAACCCTAAAAAACCTGAAAACCCCTAAAAACCCTCAAAATCCCCAAAATCCCTAAAAACCATAAAAATACTAAAGAATCCCAAAAAATCCTTGAAAACATAAAAACCCCAAAAAACCCAAAAACCTAAAAAAAATCTAAAGTTCCACAAAAAACCTAGAAGACCACTAAAAACTTTAAAACCCCTAAAATGTTAAAAAATATCTAAAAACATTAAAAAACCAAAAAAATTAAAAAAAAAACTCAAAAAAACCCTAAAAACCCAATAAAACCATAAATAACCTAAAACAAAAAACCATAAAATCCTTAAAAATGATCAAAATCCAAAAAAACCCAAAAAACCCAAAAAACAATAAAAACCTAAAAGGGCCCTAAACACCCTAAAAACGTAAAAAACCCTAAAAACCCTAAAACCTCCTGAAAAACATAAAAACCCCTTATAGAGTTAAAAAACCCTAAAAACCACTAAAAACTCTAAAAGCTGTTAAAACCCAGGAAAATTTTAAAAAACTCAAAAAATCCTTAAAAACCTAAAAAACTCAAAAAACCATTGAAAACCCAAAAGACCCTAAGAACCCTGAAAACCAATAAAAACCCTAAAAAATCCAAAAAACACTAAAAACCCTCAAAATCCCTCAAAACCCTAAAAAACATAAAAACCATAAAAATCCCTAAAAATCCATGAATACTTAAAAACCATAAAACCCATCAAAATCCATAAAAACCATATAAACCCATAAAAACCTTAAAAACCATAAAAATCCATAAAAACTCTGAAACCCGACTAAAAAATATAAAACCCATTAAACCCCTAAAAATGATAAAAAACTCTAAAAAACCATAAAACATAAAATAATCAAAAAAACTTTGAAAACACAAAAGAGCCTAAAAACCAAAGAAAAAAACCCCTAAAAACACTAAAACCCTCAAAATCCCTAAAAATCCTAAATAACCATAAACACTATAAAATTCATAAAAAATCCCTACAAATCCCTAAAAAAGTAAAAACCCATGAAAACCATAAAAAACACAAAGAAACCTTTAAAACCCTAAAACCCAAAAAAACTCTAAAAACCATTGAAACCCCTAAAAACATTAGACTCTAAAAAACATTAAAAATCCTAAAAACTATGAAAAAGCCCAAAAACCAAAAAAAACATCAAAACCCCTAAACCTCTCAAATCCCTTAAAAACCATAACAAACCCTTAAAATCATAAAAATCTTAAAAAGCCCTAAAAATCCTAGAAAACATAAAAAACCTTGAAATCCACTAAAAACCTTTAAAAACCCTGAAAACACATAAAACCCAAAAAAAATCACTAAAAACTCTAAAAAGACTTAAAATCCTAAAAATATTAAAAAACTCTAAAAACCCTTAAAAAACTAAAAAACTCAAAATACCTCTAAAAAACCTAAAAAACTCTAAAACCTTGCAAAAACCTAAACCCTAAAAAGCCTGGAAAATCCCTAAAAACCCACAAAATCCCTAAAAACCCTAAAAAACCCTAAAAACCATAAAAATACTAGAAAATTCCTAAAAATTCAATAAAACATAAAACACCCCCAAAACCCTAATGATTTCAATGATCTCATTATTTTATGTACTCTTGGAGTTTTTGGCAGGACCAAAAAAACCAGAGGTTCTAAATTTTATTCACTTGTTTCCCCCAATTACATCATGGATCAAAGTTAATATGGATGGTGCGACATTGGGAGCACCTAGTCCCTCAGGGTGTGGCAGTATATTCCATACACGTAGAGGCTTTTTGGAAGGCTTCTTCTACCATTTTATTGGATATGGATGTGAATATGAAGTTGAGATTTGGGCAATGATGAAGCTGGTTAAATTTGCGGTTCAATTAGGGTGGAGGTTGCTTTGGCTTGAATCTGAATCGATACTCTCCATGGATGTTCTCAAGAACAAGTCTAGGAAAGTTCCTTGGAGAATCACCCCACAATGGATTGAATGTCTCAAAATTTTCCAGGCTCTCACTCTCAATGTCACACATGCATATAGGGAGGTAAACTCAGTGGAAAATGCTTTTTCAAATAAGAAATTGTAGAAAGGAGTTCGATGTGGTCCTTTGTGGCCCTGTCTTTCTGCTCTCCCTTTGGGGACTCTGATATGAAGGGAGAACTTTACACCCGTGTTTTTAAACCCTATCTATAACTCTCTATTCTTACTTTTTTAATAAATTTTGGGGGACCAGGCATGCTTGGTCTTGAGCCTTCTTTGCCATAAAACCACTAAAAACTCTAAAAACCTTAAAACCCCTACAAAGATTAAAAAACTCTAAAAATGTTAAAAACTATAAAAAATTCAAAAAAACCCTAGAAGACACAAAATACCCAAAAACTATAAAAACCCCTAAAACTACTTAAAATCCCAAAAAACTCAAAAAACAAAAAAAAATCCCTGAAAACCTAAAAAACCCTAAAACCCCTGAAAAACATAAAACCCCCTAAAAACCTCAAAATACCTAAAACACCAAAAAACCCTAAAATCCAAAAAAAAACTCTAACATACCTTAAACCCCTAAAAAACTCTAAAAAAACATTAAAAACCATTAAAAACTCAAAAAAACCACAAAACCCCTAAAAAATATCAAAATACCTAAAACCCTAAAAACGCTAATCACCATAAAAATCCTAAAAACTACCTAAAAATCCTTGAAAATTTTAAAAAACCTAAAACCCCTAAAAACCATAAAACCCCCTAAAACCTTAAAAAACCCTTAAAAACACATAAAACCCTAAGCACCCACTAAAACTATAAATACCCTTAAAACCTATTGAAACTCAAAAAAACCCTAGAAAACCAAAAAGACCCTAAAACCCCTTAAAATCCTTAAAAACCCTAAAAACCATAAAAATATTAAAAAATATCTAAAAATCCCTGAAGACACAAAAAAGACTAAAACCCTGAAAATCCCCTAAAAATAATAAAAACCCCTAAAAACCTTAAATAAGCTTCAAACCCCTAAAAACCACTAAAAACTCTAAAACACCTAAAAACCCCAAAAAATGTTATAAAAATATAAAAAAGTTTAAGACCCCCAAAAAACTCAAAAAATCCCTAAAACCCCAAAAATCCATAAAAATCCTAAAAACCCTAAAAAAACCTAAAAACCCTAAAAACCCTCAAAATCCCTAAAAACCATAAAAACCCTAAAAACAAAAAAAATCCTAAAAAGCCACAAAAATACCTAAAACCACCAAATATAAACATATTTGGCATCTACAGCCTTAGATCTACCCACAGTGGGCGTAGATCTACGAATCTGAGAGAGAGGGTGAAGTAGATCAAACCAAACTACCAAGAACAACTAATAACGATCACTTAACACAATAATTAAGCTTCAAATCACCAAGAAAAGACTTTAGATTGCCTATAGATTTATGGGAATAGGTTTTCCAACCTTTGAGTGGGAAAAATCCTGAGATAGGACTATTTTAGTGTAAAAACGAGGCAATAAAACAAAAAGTAAAATTAGATCCACTCTTTTAGAATCTAGTTTTTTAATTGAGCATGGTTTAGTCACATGGTTAGTCATACCATGCACTAATAATGCACCAGCCACTACCTCGAGGATGAACCTTACATAGTTAGATTACACGGTTTCCAAACCATGCGCTAACCTTTACAAATATCACTATCCAACAAAGCACGGTTTCTCCTTGGCTTTTGCACGGTTTGGACAAACCGTGTACTTTGAATGGGTTTCTATAGTAGTTTCATTGTTTACCCAAACTGTGCTCAAACCAAGCACCTATAGAAAAGACCCAAAACATTCCAAAAGGTGCCCAAACCATCCCAAACTTAACCCATATACTTTACATACTAAAAATAAATAAATAATGGGTTACCAACTTGAAACCAGGGTTGCTATAGTTTTTAGGAATTTTGAGTTATTTAGGGTTTTTAGGGTTTTTCAGGGGTTTTAGGGTCTTTTGGTGTTTTTAGTGTTTTTTTTACTTTTTATGGGTTTTAAGGGTTTTTAGAGCTTTTAAACGTTTTTATTGGTTTTAAGGGTTATTATATGTTAAGTTGTTTTTGAGTGTTTTTTAGGATTTGTAGGGGTTTTATGGTTTCAGGTGCATTTTAGGGTTTTTATGGTTTTTAACGTTTTTATATATTTTTAGGGATTTTTAGGATTTTTATGATTTTTATGATTTTTATGGAATTTGAGGGTTTTTATGGTTTTACAGTGGTTTTTAGGGTTTTAGGATTTTTTCAGGGTTTTTAGGGTCTTTATGCTTTTTAGGTTTTTTTGAGTTTTTAGGGTTTTAAGGTTCTTTAGAGTTTTTTAAAAAATTTAGTGGTTTTAAGGGTTTTTAGAGTTTTTAGTGGTTTTTTATGATTTTTAAGGTTTTTAGGGGTTTTAATGGTTTTCTGGGGATTTTATGGGTTTTAGGGGTTTTTATGTCTTCATGGATTTTTAGGGGTTTTTAATATTTTAATGGCTTTTATGGTTTTTTTAGGGTTTTTAGATATTTTGAGGGTTTTTAAGGTTTTAGTGTTTTTGGGGTTTAAGGTTTTTTTTTTGAGTTTTTAGGGGTTTTAAGGATTTCTAGAGTTTTTTAATATTTTAAGGGATTTTAGAGTTTTTAGTGATATTTAAAGGATTTTAGGTTTTTAAGTTTTTTAGGGTTTTTATAGTTTTCAAAGGTCTTTCTGGGTTTTCATGGTTTTTTACATTTTCATGTATTTTTTTGGGTTTTTTAGGATTTTAATAGTTTCAGGTTTTTTTGGGATTTTAGGGATTTGGGGGGGGAGGGGTTGTGGGGTTTTTAGGGGTTTTAGGGGTTTTAGGGTCATTTTGGATTTTAGGCTTTTTTTTTGACTTTTTTAGGGTTTTAAAGGTTTTTAGAGTTTTATTACGTTTTAGGGGTTTTGAGGGGTTTTAGATATTTTAGTGGATTTTAAAGATTTTATGGAGTTTTAGGGGTTTTAAATGTTTTTAGGGGGTATTATGGTTTTCAGGGGGTTTTTCGGTTTTTTACATTTTATGGATTTGTTGGGGCCTTTTAGGATTTTTATGATTTTAAGGGTTTTTAATAATTTTGAGGGTTTTAAGTGATTTTTTGGGGGTTTTAGGGGTTTGAGGGTTTTTAGTGGGTTTTTTTGAATTTTTTAAATTTTTTAACGTTTTAAGGATTTTTAAGGGTTTTTAGAGTTTTTAGTGGGTTATTTGGTTTTTTTTTGTTTTATAGGGGTTTTAAGGTTTTTAGGGGTTGTTGTGGTTTTCAGTGGTTATTTAGGGTTTTTAATGTTTTTTACCTTTTCATGGATTTTTAGGGATTTTTAATGATTTTTATAGTTTTAGGGTTTTTTTGGGATTTCGAGGGTCTTAAGGGTTTTCAAGGTTTTTTAGATTTTTAGGGTTTTAAAGGTTTTTTATATTTTTTAATGTTTTTAGGGGTTTTAATGTTTTTTTAGAGTTTTTAGTGGGTTTTAAGGGTTTTTATAGGCTTTTAGGTGGTTTTAAGATTTTCAGGGGTTTTATGGTTTTTAGGATTTTTATGGGTATTTAGATATTTTTGCATTTTCATGGATTTTAGGGATTTTTTAGGATTTTTATGGTTTTTCGGTTTGTAAGGATTTTAGGGATTTTCAGTTTTTTAAGTTATTCTGGTGTTTTTAAGGTTTTCGGGTCCTTTTGGATTTTTGGGGTTTTTTAGTGTTTAAGAGTTTTTTAGGGTTTTAAAGGGTTTTTAGAGTTTTTCAACATTTTTAGGGGTTTTAAGGGTTTTTAATATTTTTAGTGGTTATAGGGTTTTTATGGGTTTTTAGGGGTTTTTAAAGTTTTTTGGGAAAGGAAGATGCGAGGGTCGGGCTATTCTCGGCCCCCCCAAATTTATTAGAAAGGAAAAAAAAGGAGACACAACAGACAAGGGAGGGGAGGGGTCAAACGACCCACACCCAAAAACCCCTTACAACCCACGCCAAAAAAAGAGAAACAAAGAAAACGACTCAAGAACCAGACACAACAGCAGCATCATCACGTCACATCCAGTCAGTACCAGCATCCAGCAGCACCACAGCCAATCATAACAGCTACACAGCAGAGGTTTTTCATGGTTTTGGGGTTTTTTATGTTTTCATGGTTTTTTAGGTTTTTTATTATTTTTAGGGTTTTTAGGGATTTTGGGGGGTTTTAGGGTTTTTAGAGTTTTTAGTGTTTTTAAGTTTATTTAGAGTTTTTAGGGTTTAAAAGGGTATTTAGAGTTTTTAGTGGGTTTTTAGGGTTTTTATGGGTTTTTAGGGTTTTTAAGGTTTTTAGGGTTTTTATGGTTTTCAGGGGTTTTTAGGGATTTTTACGTTTTCATGGATTTTTTGGTGTTTTAGGTTTTTTATTGTTTTTAGGGTTTTTATGGATTTTGTGGGGTTTAAAGGGTTTTATGAGTTTTTAGGGTTTTTAGGGTTTTTTTGAGTTTTTTAACATGTTTTGGGGTTTTAAGGATTTTTATAGTTTTTATTGGGTTTTTAAGGATTTTATGGGATTTTATGGTTTTGGGTGGTTTTTATGGATGACAAGATTTTTAGGGTTTTTAGGGTTTTTTACGATTTCATGGATTTTAGTGGTTTCTTAGGATTTTTATGGTTTTTAGGGGGTTTTAGAGTTTTAGGGATTTTTGAGGATTTTTTGGGGTTTGGGGGGTTTGGGGTTTTCAGGGGTTTTAAAGCCTTTTGTGGTTTTATGGTTTTTTTAGTTTTTACGTGTTTTTATGGTTTTTAGATTTTTTTAATGTTTTTAGGGATTTTATGGGGTTTTAAGGTTTTTAGTGGGTTTTTATGTTTTTTACAGGTTTTGGGGGATTTTATGGTTTTTATGGGTTTTTATGTTTTTCAGGGGTTTTTCATGGTTTCTTAGGTTTTTCACATTTTCATTAATTTTTAGGGTTTTTAGGTTTTTTATGGTGTTTAGTCATTTTGAGGATTTTTACTGTTTTTAGGGGTTTTAGGGTCTTTTGAGTTTTAGGGTTTTTTTGAGTTTTTTGGGGTTTAAAGGTTTTTTATATTTTTTTAATGTTTTTAGGGATTTTATGGGATTTTAGAGTTTTAGCTGTTTTTAAGGGTTTAAAAGATTTTAAGGGGTTTTACAGGTTTTTGAGGGGTTTTAGTGTATTTTATGTTTTCATGGATTTTTATGGGGTTTTCTGGATTTTTATGGATTTTAGGGATTTTTAGGATTTTAGGAAATCGAGGGTTTTAGGGTTTTTAGGGGTTTTCAAGGTTTGGGTCTTTATGGGTTTTTAGGGGTTTTTGTGTTTTTAAGGTTTTTTAGAGTTTTTTATGGTTTTTATATTTTTAAGGGGTTTTAGAATTTTTAGTGGTGTTTTAGGGTCTTTATGGGTTTTAGGGGTCTTTATGGTCTTCCAGGGGGTTTTCAAGGTTCTTAGGGTTTCTAAAGTTTTCATGTATGATAAGGGGGTTTTAGGATTTTTATGGTTTTTAGGGATTTTGATGGTTTTTATGGATTTTTAGGTGTTTTAGGGTTTCTTGGGATTTTTAGGGTTTTTTGGGGTCTTTTGGGTTTTTGTTTTTATTTTTATTTTTTCAAGTTTTATAGTTTCTTAACATTTTAAGGGTTTTAAGGTCCTTTAGAGTTTTTAGTGTGTTTTTAGTGTTTTTATGGGCATTTAGGGGTTTTTAAGATTTTTTGGGCTTTTTTATGATTTTTAGGGGTTTTTACGTTTTCATGAATTTTTAGGTTTTTTTAGGTTTTTTTGTTGTTAGGGTTTTTAGGGATTATGATGGGTTTTAGGGTTTTCAAGGGTTTTTAGGGTCTATTCTGGGGTTTTCGAGGGGGGGGGGTGATTTTTTAGTGGTTTGATGGGTTTTTAGAGTTTTTTAACATTTTATCATTTTAGAGTTTTTTAGAGTTTTAGTGGGGTTTTAGGGATTTTATGGGTATTTAGGGTTATTTAATATTTTTAGGGGGTTTTAGGGTTTTTAGGGTTTTTTTATGTTTTCAGGGTTTTTATGGGTTTTTTATGATTTTTATGCTTTTTGGGTTTTTTTGGGGTTTTTAGGGATTTTTGAGGGATTTTAGGGTTTTCAGCGGTTTTTAGGGTTTTTCTAGATTTTAGGTTCCTTTTTGAGGTTTTGGGTTTTTTTGGAGTTTTTGGGTTTTGAAGGTTTTTAGAGTTTTTAACGTTTTTAGGTGTTTTAAGAGTTTTAGAGGTTTTAGGGATGTTGAGGGGTTTTAGGGTTTTTCAGTGGTTTTTAGGGGTTTTAGGGTTTTTCAGGATTTTAAGTGTCTTTTTGGGTTTTTAGTGTTTTTAGGGCTTTTAAGGTTTTTTAGAGTTTTTATTGTTTTTAAGGGTTTAAAATGTTTTTAGAGATTTTAGTTGTTTTTAGGGTTTTTATGGGTTTTTAGGGTTGTAAGGTTTTTATGGTTTTCAAGGGTTTTTTAGGGTATTAATGTTTTCGTGGATTTTTTTGGCTTTATAGGGTTTTTCTAAAGTTTTTAGGGTTTTTTGGATCTTTTTGGGGTTTTAGGGTTTTTGTTGAGTTTTTTAGTGTTTTAATGTTTTTAGGGGGGTTTTAAAGTCTTTTGGAGTTTTATGGTTTTCAAGGGGGTTTCATGGTTTTTAGGATTTTTTTATGTTTTCATGGATCTTTAGGGGGTTTTAGGTTTTTTTCTGAGTTGTAGGGTTCTTTAATATTTTAGGGCCTTTGGGGTTTTATATTTTTTTGTGCTTTTAGTGTTTTAGGGTCTTTTTTGGGTTTCAGGTTTTCTTTTGATTTTTTAGTGTTTTTAAGATTTTTAGTGTTTTTTTACATTGTTAGGGGGTTTAAGAGTTTTTTTAGTTTCTAGTGGTTTTGGGGGGTTTTAGGTGTTTTTAGGGGGTTTTTATGGTTTTTAAGGGTTTTATGGTTTTCAGGTGTTTTTCAGGGCTTTAGGGATTTTATGTTTTCTATTGGATTTTTATGGTTTTTAGGGTTTTTTAGAGTTTTTAGGGATTTTGAGGGTTTTAGGATTTTTCATGGTTTTTAGGGTTTTGAGGGATTTTAGGATCTTTTTGGGTTTTTTGTGTTTTTGAGTTTTTTAGGGTTTTTAAGTTTTTTAGTGTTTTTAAACATTTTTAGGGGTTTTAAGGTTTTTATAGTTTTTAGTGATGTTTTTGGATTTTATGTTTTTTAGGATTCTTTATGCTTTTAGGGGTTTTACGGTTTTCAGAGGGTTTTCATGGTTTCTAGGGTCTTTTATGTATTCATGGATTTTTAGGGGTTTTTTAGGTTTTTTAGGTTTTTTAGGTTTTTAGTGTTTTTAGTGGTTTTTAGGGGGTTTTAATGTTTTTAAGGTTTTTCATGGTTTTTTGGGGTCTTTTTGGGGTTCCAAGGTTTTTTTTTTGAGTTTTTTAGTGTTTCTATGGTCTCTTTGAATTTTTAACGATTTTAGGGGTTTAAAGAGTTTTTAGAGTTTTTAGTAGTTTTTAGGGTTTTTATGGGTTTTAAGGTTTTTAAGGTTTTTAGGGGGTTTTAATATTTTAGGGGTTTTTATGGATTTCCTGGGTTTTAAGGGTTTTCTACGTTTTCAGGAATTTTTTAGGTTCTTTTTTGTATTTTTATGCCTTTTATGGTTGTTATGGTTTTTTGGGATTTTTGAGGGTTAATAAGGATTTTTAGGGGGTTTTAGTGTTTTTCATATTTTTAGGGTCTTTTGGGGTTTTTGGGGTTTTCTTGAGTTTTTTTGGGTTTTTAGTGTTTTAGTGGGTTTTAAGGTTTTATGGGTTTTTAGGGCCTTAATTGTTTTAGGGTTTTTTTTGGGTTTTTAGTGTTTTTTAATTTTTCATGGATTTTTAAGGGGTTTTTAGGATTTTTATGGTTTTAGGTTTTTTAGATATTGAGGGGGTTTAGGGTTTTTCAAAGTTTCTTTGGTTTTAGGGTTTTTAGTGGATTTGGGGTCTTTTTTCGTTTTAGGGATTTTTTGAGTTTTTTATGGTTTTAAAGGGTTTTTAGAGATTTTTAACGTTTTTATGGGTTTTAATGTTTTTCATATTTTTAGTGGGTTTTTGGTTTTTTTGAGTTTCTAGGGGTTTTAAAGGTTTTTAGGGGTTTTTATGGATTTTAGGTGTTTTTTAGGGTTTTTAGGGATTTTTATGTTTTTATGGATTTTTAGGGTTTTTTGGGTTTTTATGGGTTTTAGGGTTTTTTTTCAGTTTTTAGGGGATTTTCTAGTTTTTAGGGTTTTACAGGAGTTTTTAGGATTTTTAGGGTATTACTAGGTTTTTAGGGCCTTTTTGGGTTTTCGGGTTTTTTTTTTGAGTTTTTAGGTTTTTAAAGGGTTTTTAGAGTTTTTTTAATTTTTTAGGTGTTTAAAGGGTTTTTAGAGTTTTTAGTGGGTTTTTAGGGTTTTTATGGGTTTTTACTATTTTTAAGGTTTTTAGGGGGTTTGTGATTTTCAGGGGTTTTCGGGGTTTTTTACGTTTTCATGGATTTTTAGGGGTTTTTATGATTTTTATGTTTTTGGGTTTTTTAGGGATTTTAGAGATTTTGAGGGTTTTGGGGGTTTTCAGGGGGGGTTTGGGTTTTTTCTTGGTTTTTAGGGTCTTTATGGGGTTTTTAGGTCTTTTTGGGTTTTTAGGAGTTTTTATGGTTTTTTGGGGTTTATGGTTTTTTGGGGGTTTTCATGTTTTTTAGGGTTTTTTACATTTTCATGGATTTTTAGAGGTTTCTTAGGATTTTTATAGTTTTTAGGGTTTTTAGGGATTTTGAGGGGTTTTGGGCTTTTTCATAGGTTTTAACGTTTTTAGGGGGTTTTAGGGTTTTTAGGGCATTTTGTGGTTTTTAAGGCCTTTTAAGGCAAGGAAGAATTGAGGGTCGGGCTATTCCCCCCCCCCCCCCCAAATTTATTAGAAAGAAAAAAGAGACACAACAGACTTGGGAGGGGAGGGGTCAAACGACCCACACCCAAAAACCCTTTACACCCTAAGACGCAAAAAATCCAAAAAAAGAAAAATAAAAAAAATAGGAAAAAAGAAAAAACACACAAAGCCGAGCAGCCACCACCATCATCCAGCATCAACCAGCATCCAACAACTCACAGAAAATCAGCAACCAGCAGTAATGCAGACACAACACCTTCAGCACCTCCCATCCAAGCAGCAACCAGCATCTAGAACCACTAGCATCCAACATCACAGAATCACCAGCATCCAACATCATAGAACCACCAGCATCCAAATCACAAGCCTCACCATCACCAGCATTTAGCAGCTCACCACCAAGCAACAACCAACATCCAAACTCACAAAGACCAGAATCCAGCACCTTCACACCAAAACAAGTTACCACTAACATCACATAACCATCATCACCAAAAGCACAAAACCACCAGTGACCGAAGCTCACATCCATACAGCAACCATCATCATTTTTCACAAAAACCAGTAGTCGGCACCTCCCTACTAAGAAGGTCCACCGCAAGCACCACAGAACTCACACACCAAGAGCAGACAACATCCAATACCTCAAAATAAAACTAAAAACCAGCACCAAACCAAACCTACCACAATCATCCTTTTGGTTTTTTTTGTGTTTTTTGAGTTTTTTAGGGGTTTTAAGATTTTTTGGGATTTTAACATTTTTGGGGGTTTAGAGGGTTTTAGAGTTTTTAGTGGGTTTTTATGGTTTTCATGGGTTTTTAAGGTCTTATGTTTTCATGGATTTTTAGGGGGTTTTAATGATTTTTATGGTTTTTAGTTATCTTGAGGGTTTTTAGGTTTTTTAGGGGTTTTTAGAGGTTTTAGTGTTTTTCAAGTTTATTAATGTTTTTGGGATTTTAAGGGATTTTAAAGTTTTTAGTGGTTTTTAGGGTTTTTATGTGCTTTTAGGGTTTTTTAGTTTTAAGGGTTTTTATAGAATTTTAAGGGTTTTTTATGTTTTCATGGATTTTTATTGGTTTTTAGGGTTTTTATTGTTTTTAGGGTTTTTAGGGGTTTTCAAGGGTTTTTAGGGTTTAAAGGGGTTTTCAGGGTTTTTTCGGCCTTTTTGGGGTTTGAAAGTTTTTTTTAGTTTTTTTGGAATTTTTAGGTGTTTTATCATTTTTAGGGGTTTCAACGGTTTTCAGAGTTTTTAGTGGTTTTTTGGGTACTATGGGGTTTTAGCGGTCTTTACAGTTTTTAGGGGGTTTTTATGGTATCCAGGAGTTTTTCAGGGTTTTTTGAGGTTTTTATGTTTTCATGGATTTTTAGGGTTTTTTAGGATTTTTATGGATTTTTGGTTTTTTAGGGTTTTAGGGAATTTGAGGGTTTTTCGAGATTTTCAGGGTTTTATGGTTTTTCATGGTTTTAGAGACTATTTGGTTTTAAGGTTTTTTTTGACTTTTTAGGGTTTTATGTGTTTCTTGACTTTTTTAACGTTTTTAGTGGTTTCAAGGGTTTCTAGAGTTTTTTGTTGTTTTTTTAGTGTTCATATGGGTTTTTAGGTTTTTAAGGTTTTTAAGGGTTTTATGGTTTTCATGGGTTTTTCTGGGTTTTTAGGGTTTTTAACATTTTCATGGAATTTAGGGGCTTTCTATGTTTTTTATAGTTTATAGGATTTTTAGGGTTTTTAGGGGTTTTCATGGGTTTTTAGGGTTTTTCAGGGTTTTAAGGGTCTTTTGGGGGTTTTGTGTGTTTTTGTTAGTTTTTTCGAGATTTTAAGGTTTTTTTGAGTTTCTTAACGTTTTAGGGGTTTAAAGGGTTTTTAGAGTTTTTAGTGGGTTTCTAGGGTTCTTATAGTTTTTTAGGGTTTTTTAAGGCTTTAGGGTATTTTTTGGTTCTCAGGGGGTTTTTAGGGTTTTTAGGGTTTTTTATGTTTTCATGGATTTTAGGGTATTTTAGGATTTTTTGGGGTTAGAGGGTGTTTTGGGTTAATAGGTATTTTAAGGGGTTTTAGGATCTTTTAGATATTTTAGGGTTTTAGGGTCTTTTTTGGTTTTTAGTTTTTTAGGTTTTCTGGGGTTTTAAGGTTTTTTGGAGTTTTATAATGTTTTTAGGGCGAAGGTCGGTGTAGGGCCAAGCTATTCCATGCCCCCCCAAAATTTATTAAGAAAAAAGGTAGCAAAGCAGACAGGGCGAGGCAGGGTCGATCAACCCATTCCCAAAGACAAGACCAAAAAAAGAAAACAAAAATGAGAAAAAGTCACAAAACAAAACACAACCGTAGCGTCCACACATCTTGTCCAGCCAACACCAGCATCCAACACCAATACCAAACATCACAGCCATGCAGCAGCAACATCACGACCAATCCAACCATCCCTTGCAACCAACAGCACCAAATTAGACATCACAGCCAATCACCACTATAAGCAAACCACAGAAAAGGCACCGCAAACAAAAGCATCCATCATAATCTCCCAGCAACCAGTGACCAGCAACAAACAGTCATCAATGCCACTCCCTTGAAATATTCCCCTAACACCGAACGCAACCACCAGCACCATCCCAAAGCCTCCACAAACACCAGTATACCAGTCCAAAATGGGGTCCGTTACATTGGGGAGGGTAGCCAGAGTAGCGGTGGGAGTTCGAGTCAAGGAGACACCATCGGGGAAAGAAACCTTATCATTCAGCCATCCCATTAGGTAGGACCAGCAACGAAACATCCAGTCACCATAGCCATAGCAAGCAGCAACATAAACCATCAGTAGAAGACCAAACTCATCACCTCTCATCCAAGCAGCATTCCAGCAGCCATCAACATACAACATCCCCAAAAAACACCTTTCCTCAAATCCAAAAACCACAGCTCGCCCTGGAATATACCCAGACCAACCATCACCACAAACCAGCATAACAAACAAGACCAAGCATTCCAACCAAAACCAGCAACAACAGCATGAAGTAAAGGTGGAGCCAGAGAGCCAGAACGAGATAGAATATGTACAATACATAGACAAATTCACACCCGAGCATAATATGAACCTGCAACAACATCAATCCACCACGAGAGGTGATGTACATGAATGTTACTGACATTTTTCTTCTTATTTTCATTTAGTTTTAATTAATTTGCTAACCGCTTCTTGTGTTTTTAGTTTTTTTGTAGCATTTTAAATATTTTAGTTGTTTTTATAGTTTTTTGTTAGTATTATATTAATATTAGTTATTTATTTTCATTTTTTAGAATTTTATTTTTACTTTATTAACGTTTTATATTTTAGTTTAATATTAGTTATTATTAATTTTAATATTTTATAATAATTCTACTTATTATTAGTATTACTATTATTCTTATTACTATTATTATTATTAAACTTAATTATTTAATTAGTTTTTTTTATATAATTTGAATTTGAATTTTTCATTTTCCCAATATTTCCCTCACCCGCCGCCCTTTTTTTATCCCTCCCCCACTGGACCCACTCTCCCCCTTATCTCTCCCCTTCTTCCGCCGCCCATCTTTATTTTTTTAATTTTTTTCTGTAGCTCCCCTCACCCGGCCGCTTCCCTCCACTCACCTCGCCTCTCCCCCGCACTCCCTTACCCGGCTGCCCCTCTCCCCTGCCGCTACCACCCCGCCACTTCCCTCCTCTCACCCGCGTCCCCCCCATCTCCCCGCAGCCTCCCTTCTCCACCCGGCGCCCCCTGCCTCCCCTCATCTCCCCATCTCCCTACCCGCCCCTTCCCCAGTTCCTCCAGGCCCCCCTCTCTCTCTTGCTAGCACTCCCCTATGCCCCCATCTCCCCACTCTCCCTTCCACAGCCGGCCCTCCCTCCTATCACCCCGGCCGCCCCCTGCTTCACGCACGTCGTGCCCCAGCTCCATTCCAGTGCCGCTAGCCACCTCCCCTCTCTCGCCCGAACTCTCCATCGGCCACCAGCCTCCCTCTCCACTCCCCGGCCTAACCCGCACCCCCTCGCCTCCGCTGCCCTCTGATTATGTTCTTTTTTGCAACGCACCGGTCACCGGCTACTAATTGCCCGAACATCCACCTTTGATCGCACCGGCCGTTGACTGTTCGATCACCCACCACGGTCGCCGCAGCGGACCAGCATCCACTACATCGCCAACGTCTTTTGTTCCGGTGGTCGCGAAGTTGGTGCGTGACATCATCACGTGCCGAGGGTTGCTGAGTGCGGCGGAAATAGAGACGGACATGATCATTTCTTTAGTAACGCAGTGTTAATCCACATGACATATCATTTTATTAATGTGTTTATTCTTTTAGTTGTGATGTCGGGTAATTTTCTTAGTGTCGGGATGTTGGTTGATTAATTAAAATTATTTCGCATGCCATGCAACATATTGTTTGATGATTAATTGTCAATTAAATTTATTTTAATTGAATGTTTATCTGTTTAAATTATTTTTGCACTGAATTAATTGTTGAAATTGAAACTGGCCCTTTTAATTATAAGTCGATGCGATGGTCCGAGAAGGTAAACCGAGTTGACCGATGGTAGGTGAAAATTGTTTACACAACTTTGTGAGAAACAGGTTGTGTCATTTCATCGTATAGTTCGGGACTTGAACAAGTTTTCTAAATTATTTATGACACCAGAGAACGGGACTTTAAATAATTTGGGAAATTTAAATTAAGCATCTAAAAAATGCTTATATTTTCGAAACTGGTGATAACTAAACAGAATAAATATTTAATCACCTAAAAGAATATTTTGCATGTCTACGTGATAATTTAATTGTGACACCAGCATCCCTGACACATTTTGTTGATTCAGAGTCCACCATCTTTCTCATTTACAATTTTCTTTTTATCTTTTGTCATATCACCCTTTTAGTTTTATTAAAAAGAAAGAAAAAAAAAGAAACTCAAAAATAGGAATTCCCTCAAACCTTGTCCGTCTAAACATTGTCCAAAGAAATATTTTTAGTGAACTAGATTCTGTGCTCTCTGTGGTTCGACCCTGCTCGCCACTTTTACAGTAGCCAGTCGATTATAAAAATTTGCAAATTAGATGCGTTGCGATGTGTGTACCAAATTTCTGGCGTCGTTGCCAGGGAGCATGCACACTTATAGCATTAAGAAAATTTCAAGTAGACTTTGATTTGGGCACTATTCACCTAAATGGTGAATACTCGTAATTTTGATCCATCGAAGAATGACCCACCCCTTGATCCACAACTTGAACATCAAAGAAAGGGAAAAGAAAAAATCGGTACCTCAGCCGCAAACGCAATGCATCAACCAGAGGAAAGCGTTCAAACTCACATTCCGACCCGCCCTCGGGGTCCGTGCCGTGACTACCCCAAGCCCGCCTTCCATAGGCCAGGGGCTGGCGACTAGCACCAAGGCGTAATTCCCGGTGAAAACGGAAGGAATTGCCTTTGTAAAGTAAACAAACACCACAGAGTAAGTAAGCGGAAAGTAAACACTAAGTAAAAACAGAGTACAATTGAAAGTGCGGAAAAGTAAATGGGCCAGTATACAAACCCAAACTGAAAGTAAAGTAAAACTCGAAAGGGAAAACAACAACTGTATGTAAGAGCCGCTACACCGAGCTGTCCACTGGAGATCCCACCTGAAGGATGGGTACAGATAGCTCCACTGCTCCACGGGTCCCACCGTCCGCTCCAAGTACGTCTCGCCCAGTGGTCCACCTCCAGGTACCGTCCTGCTCTGCAAGCCTCAGCCAAGATCAACGTTGTCTGTCATCTGCAACCAACACAACGTAGTGCGGGCATAGCCCGTGCAGGGGTGAGTATAAGCTACTCAGTAGGGACCCCGAGACCCCTGAAGGTCTCCCGAAATCCACAAAGGATAAACCACAAGGAAAGGTACAATCACGAAGTAACAACCGACACTGCTTAGGTATATGCCCATACATATACCTAAGTCATCAATTCCAATACGCCCCAACCTCCGAGCCCAAGTACAACTCAGTCCACACAGGAAAGTAACGTATTCCACACAGGAAGCAAAATGAAATCCACACAGGATAGCACAACTCAATCCACACAGGAAAGCAACAGGATTCAGCTCACACAGGTATACTTCTTCGAAAGACGATAAAGATGATCTCTGATCCATCTAAGTCGTCGGACCCATGAAGGATCGATAGGTAACTAACCCCCGCAAAAGACCCACACAGGATCGGGCCCACATAGGACCTGTAGGCGCTGGTTCACACAGGACCGCTGAGCGCAAAGACCCACACAGGATCGGACCCACACAGGATCGGGCCCACACAGGACCTGTAGCACTGATCCACGTAGGATCGCTGAGTGTTGTAGTCGTCGTCATCGAATCCACACAGGATCTCTGTACTGTCGTCGTCGCAGTCACAGTAGCAGTAGCAGTAGCAGTAGTAGTCACAATCGCAGCCAGCACTAGGGTTCCCGCACACAGCAAGCTCGTTCAGGAGGGTCCGCTCCACGAGCCGAGAGGCTGATACATCAACTGTCACAAAGTCCAGAGTTGATGTATCCAAAAGTTCCGTATCGTCAACAGGGACTCAACGCAACAGACGGCGCGTCGATCGGACGCCCGGTCTGAGAGTTATTGGCTTTTTCGTCCCAGGGGCCCGGTTGGTTTTTAAGGCAAAACCAACCCGACCGTACTCCACCTGCGTCCAAACCTCAGGCGAAGTATGCCAAAAGATCCATCTCACTTAGAGGAATTCAACGAAACAGACGGCGCGTCAATCGGACGCCCGGTCTGTTAATTATTGGCCTTTCCGTCTCACACCCACCCTGGGAAACTTCCCAGGAGGTCACCCATCCTGATCACTACTCTAGGCCAAGCACGCTTAACTACGGAGTTTTAACCACGTAGGCTCCCGAAAAAGAAGGTGCACCTTGAGTATAGTATACCGAAACGACCGTCTCGATCCAAGGATCGTGTTGCCGCTGACGGCGCGTCGTTCGGAGGCCCAAAGCTCAAGTTATGAGCATTTGAATGAAATCGATTCGAAAACGGGGGGTCCGGGTCCGGGCCGACCCGGCCCGACCCACCCCCCCTCCTTGGGTCGGCCCGAACCGGGTCCGACCCGGTCGGCGGCGCGGCGGCGCGTTCCGGCACGGCGGCGCGGCTCGGCCGGCGGCGGCACGGCATGGGCGCCGCTCGGGTGCCACGCGCGGGGGGCATGGCCCCCGCCCCTCTTCGCTAGCGGCGCGGCTGAAAGCCGTGCCTTTGGTGAAACCGGCCCCCCTCGTGGGAGCCTGCCTTTGAGAAAAACGGGGGGCCGCCTGCCCCCCTTTATGAAACCGGCCCCCCCTTAATAATGGGGGGGCAATTAACCTGGCCGGGGGAATTTAATTCCCCCGGTCTTTCTCCTTCCGGCCGGCCCACCTGGCCGGCCGGTTTTTCTTCAACGGGACCGGCAATCCGGTCCCCTTTCCGGCTTCCAACGCCGGCGGCCCGGCGAGCCGCCGGTCCTCTCGTCCCACCGCGGCCCGGAACCGGCCGCGGTGTTCATCATCCGGCGCGGTGCGACGGCACCGCACCCCTCCGCCGCGACCCCGCTCCGGCCGCGGCGCCTTCGGTTTTCTTCGACGCGGCGCGACGGCGTCGCGTTCATGATGATCCTTCCACGGCGCGGCGCGACGGCGCCGCGCAATGCAACCGTGCGAATTCCCGCGTGGTGCGACGGCACCACGCCATCTCGTCATCCACAAGAAAATAATAATAATCACGAACAGAGGGGGGATTCGGCCGTGTTTGTGCGGTCCGACCCCCCTCTCGTTAGATGATAACTCTTAAATAATCATCCACACGACTATCATGCTAGAACCAAGAACGAGAGTAAATAAATAATCAACAACAACCCCTACCTCGGTTTCAAGTACGATGATTGTCAATGACCCGCGGAAGGCAAGCGTCGCGGAGGTCGGGCGTCGCGGTAATCGTTCGTCAATTCCGTTGACGAAGAGGTATGTCCAAAGAGGTACGTCGTTGGTGAATCTTCGTAAGCCGACGAAGGAAGTCCGAGGAGGAAGCGGCGTTCCCTTTCGTTGACACGGAAGGCGTCGTCGATCTTCGGAACAACCGGCTACGAAGAAGAGAGGAGCGACGTTCTTCGTCGGAGCTCGAAGGTTCTTCGCGTTCTTCGTCAAAGTTGAAGAAGAAGAAGGAGTTCCCAAATCCTCTCAAGAAGGCTAGAGAAATCTAACCAAATAAAATAAGCTAGAGTCTTATTTTATTCACACACTTAACAAAATGAATTTCAAAGGTTTGAAATTCAAACAATTCAACTCCATTAATTAACAAAGTTGTCATGTCATTAAAAGAGGAGTTTAAGGGAGTTAAAAAGGAGAATAAGAATAGTCATGCTTCGGGTGGGCCCCACCACACTTAATCCTCCCAAGGGAGGTTAAGTGGTTGTGGGTTCCACCACTAACTCCCTTTGGGAGAAGTTAACCAATAAGTTAAAATAAAAATTTGTAATCCACAATTTTTATTTAACTTATTCTAAACTCCCAAAAACTAACTCTCAACCCGAAATAAACACAACCTTGAAAAAGGTCTCCTTAAGAGAATATCGGCGCTGCGAGTTCATCGGTGTCCTCAGAATTCAATTTCGAGCACCGGGTCAAAAGTTAGAAATTCCTGCTCGTTCGTTCACTGAACGTACCCGAGCCAAACTTCGGAAATTGATTCCGGACACTCCGGGCCTCGGAATCAGGTGCCGTCAGAAACCGCGCTCTTTTAAAATTCCAAAGAAAATTAAGAAAAAATTTCCCTTGAATTTTACGGGTCTTTACATTACTTCCACCTCAGGGCTTTACGTCCCCGTAAAGATACATCAAAAACTAGGGAAACAAATGAGGGTACTGAGCACGCATCTGAGCCTCCCGCTCCCATGTGCTCTCCTGGAGGTTCCCGTGCTGCCATCTGATGCGCACAAGAGGAATCGATCGCCCACATAGGACCCGCTCCTGTCGATCCTCTATCTCCACCGGGACCTCCGTAAAAGTCGCCCCATTGTCAACGTCAAGTTCCCCATGGTCAATGATGTGTGTCGGGTCGTGCACGTACCTCCTCAGCTGAGATACGTGGAAGACGTCATGCACCCGGTGCAACTGTGGTGGTAGAGCCAGGCGATAAGCCACCTCACCAATCCTGTTGAGGACCTGGAAGGGTCCGATGAAGCGCGGAGATAACTTGCCGCCACGGCCAAATCTCCGAATATCACGTCGAGGTGAAACCCGCAAGAAGACGTGGTCGCCATCCTCGAACTCTAGTGGCCTCCGCCTCCTGTCAGCGTATGACTTCTGCCGGCTCTGAGCTGTCCTCATCCGCTCCTGGATGACCTGGACCTTCTATGTCGTGGCCTGGACCATCTCCGGTCCCACAAGTGCTGACTCCCCAGGGTCTGTCCAGCACAAAGGAGATCTACAAGGTCGGTCGTACAACGCCTCATACGGTGCCATCCCGATGGTGGAGTGGTAGCTGTTGTTGTACGCAAACTCCACCAAGGGTAAGTGGTCCTCCCAGCTACGACCAAAGTCGAGGACACATGCGCGGAGCATGTCCTCGAGAGTCTGAATGATCCTCTCCGTCTGACCATCCGTCTGAGGGTGAAAGGCTGTGCTCAGACGTAGCTGCGCCCCGAACACCTCCTGTAACCCCTTCCAAAGCCGGGAAGTAAAGCGAGCATCTCGATCGGAGACGATAGATGATGGCACGTCGTTGAGCAGCACAATCTCCTGAACGTAGAGACGTCTCAAGCTCTCCACTGAGACCTGCTCTCTGATGGGTAAGAAGTGTGCCGACTTGGTGAGTCGGTCAATAATCACCCAGATGGAGTCGTGACCTCTGGAAGTGCGTGGAAGTCCAGTCACGAAGTCCATAGATATGTCATCCCACTTCCACTCTGGAACCTCCAAGGGTTGTACCAAGCCTGCTAGTACCTGATGCTCTGCCTTCACCTGCTGGCAGGTGAGGCATCGAGAAACGAGCTCTGCTATAGCCTTCTTCATGCCCGGCCACCAGTGCTGTCGTCTGAGATCCTGGTACATCTTCACCACTCCAGGATGTACCGCCAAAGGAGAAGTGTGAAACTCTCTCAGAACCTCCTCTCGCAAAGCGACTGGTACCATGGTACGTCCTCTGAAAAGGATGTCGTTCTCTGCTCCAAGGGAGAAACCATCAGGTGCCTGTCCCGAGGATATCTGTACATGCCGTGTCTCACAGTCAGCGTCCTCACGCTGTGCCTCTCTGATCCGCTGCAGTAGAGGAGGGGTGACTGTGAGAGACTGGAGGAAGGCTGATCCATCTCTATCCACGAAGGATATCTGCAAAGAGGCTACCTGCTTCGTCGCCTCCTCAAGTAGCTGAATGCCCGTCCTCCTGCTGAGGGCATCGGCTACTACGTTCCCCTTCCCAGGAGTATAGACTATCTCAAAGTCATAGTCCTGGAGGAACTCGAGCCATCGCCGCTGTCTCAGGTTCAGGTCCTTCTGCGAGAAGATATACCTGAGACTCTAATGATCAGAAAAGACTGTAAAACGCTCGCCCATCAGGTAATGTCGCCATGTCTTCAGAGCGGAGACCACTGCTACTAACTCCAGGTCATGGGTAGCGTAGTTCTTCTCATGCGGCCTCAACTGACGTGATCCATATGAGATCACTGCCCGCTCCTGCATCAAAACACATCTGAGCCCGGTCCCTGATGCATCACAGTAGACTACGTACCCTACTCCCTCCTCAGGAAACCTCAAGATAGGTGCACTAGTCAACCTCTGTCTCAGCTCCTGGAATCTCTGCTGACATTTGTCTGACCACACGATGGGTTTCCCCTTCCTCCTTAACGTACGACAAAGTTGCAAAGATTTCTCCTTTGCCGAAAAGTGAAATCTGGTCTCATCCCCTGGATGAACTATGTTCCTTGCCTAATACAGTCAATCCCGTCATGATTAGTTAATTCATGGCATGGATGACGTCGTAAGGCCTCGACGCTGCTACCAAGAGATCCAACTGTTACTCTCGCCTCCAAGGGTTGAGTCACACTGTCGGCATCAGTGTGTGGTCACTGGGTTTCCTCCAGTAAGAATCTCTCAAGTGAGGGTCAAGTCAACAGTTTTTTTTAACCGGCACCTCTTAGTAAAAACAAACAAAAGACAAGAAAACAAAAGTCACCAAGGCAAGTATCTTTTACTACTTCAACTTAAAGTACAAGGAACAAGGCAACACAAACTACGAAGCTAGAGGCATTATGGGAAAGGCCTCTATGCCTGGAGCTAGTCCCGCACTAGTCCACCCGCTTCCAGAGCTCCATGATCGTAAGCTTCAGCTGCCTGAAGCTGTGCTCTCCCCTGAGGTCGGGGTGGACCTCCTGGTGGTGGTGGTGGTAGAGCCTCAAAGCGTTGCCCACCACCTGCTGCTCGGCCAGCTCCTCTGCCTCGTCCGCCTCCTCCCTGCGGATCGCCATGGTCGAACCTCTGCCTCTGCCTAGGTGGTTCCTCAACCGTCTGCTGCTCCTCTGCATGGCGGGTCGGGCAGTCACGAGCCATGTGGCCCTGCCCGCCGCATGAGTAGCACTGTCTGCCTCTCGAAAGACTGGCTCCTCGCTGTGTGCCCCGCACTGCTGAGCCAGTGTCCTGAGGTCATCTGCCCGAAGGTCTGGTCTGCCTGAACCCCTGAGTCATCCGTCGACTGCCTGCTGCAGATGACTCTGCCACATGCCGCCCTGCGGTGGGTCGCTGCGCTGGTGTAGACTCAGCAAGGAAGCTCTCGATCATAAGGGCTCACTCCAGTACTCATGTCTGAGTCGGTATGCTGAGGGAGATCAGCGATGCCCTGATCTCGTGTCTCAAACCCTGCTCAAAGGTCCGGGCCCGGAAGAATGGGTCCCGTACCATGTCGGTCGAGTAGCGCGAGAGATCAGTAAATCTCACCGAGTACTGAGCGACCGTCATGCTGCCCTGCCGCAGCTGAAGAAGCTCCTGGATACACACCGTACGATGGGTGGCTGAGACGAACTCCGAGTGGAAGAGGCTCTCAAAGTCCATCCATAGTAGAGATGCCTCATCGTGCACCTGGAGCATCAAGCTCCACCATCGTCCTGCTGCTGCGTGTAGTAGGCTCGCAGCGAGGATCACCATGAGGTCTGCTGGTGTCCTCACTAGCCTAAACACACGTGCCACTGCCTCCAGCCAGTCCTCTACTGCCTGGGGGTCCGTCTCCCCACAAAACCTGGGTGGTCGCTGGCGCTGAAACTCATGCAGTGCGCTGAGGCGACGTGCATCGTCAGCGGCTGGTGCTGGAAGCATCGGTGGCTCAACGGGTAGAGCTACCGCTGGTGCCACTGCTGACAAAGGGCCCTGCACCGAGGCCTCGTCGCTCGGTGGGCTGTCATCACACTCGACTCTCGGAACCCTAGCTGGCTGCCGTCGTGGGGCCATCCTTAAAAGGAACAGGTGCGTCACGTTCAAACATTATACCTGGTGAGCTGACTCAAAGTAATCACAAAGAAAACTTTTAAACACACACGCAATCAATGTTTTCATGCATTAAGTCAGAAATCAGAAGTCAGGGTCCTGGTGTACGGATACGTCGGCCGCCGCACCAACACTGGACTCCCTGGACTGATAACCACACTCAATACGCTAAACATTATTGCTTCACATAGAAAGATCAGAGTTCGCGGTAGAACCGAACTCCTCTGATACCAATTTGTCACGACCCGCCCTCGGGGTCCGTGCCGTGACTACCCCAAGCCCGCCTTCCATAGGCCAGGGGCTGGCGACTAGCACCAAGGCGTAATTCCCGGTGAAAAGGGAAGGCATTGCCTTTGTAAAGTAAACAAACACCACAGAGTAAGTAAGCGGAAAGTAAACACTAAGTAAAAACAGAGTACAACTGAAAGTGCGGAAAAGTAAATGAGCCAGTATACAAACCCAAACTGAAAGTAAAGTACAACTCAAAAGGGAAAACAACAACTGTATGTAAGAGCCGCTACACCGAGCTGTCCACTAGAGATCCCACCTGAAGGATGGGTACAGATAGCTCCACTGCTCCACGGGTCCCACCGTCCGCTCCGAGTACGTCCCGCCCAGTGGTCCACCTCCAGGTACCGTCCTGCTCTGCAAGCCTCAGCCAAGATCAACGCTGCCCGTCGTCTGCAACCAACACAACGTAGTGCGGGCATAGCCCGTGCAGGGGTGAGTATAAGCTACTCAGTAGGGACCCCGAGACCCCTGAAGGTCTCCCGAAATCCACAAAGGATAAACCACAAGGAAAGGTACAATCACGAAGTAACAACCGACACTGCTTAGGTATATGCCCATACATATACCTAAGTCATCAATTCCAATACGCCCCAACCTCCGAGCCCAAGTACAACTCAGTCCACACAGGAAAGTAACGTATTCCACACAGGAAGCAAAACGAAATCCACACAGGATAGCACAACTCAATCCACACAGGAAAGCAACAGGATTTAGCTCACACAGGTATACTTCTTCGAAAGACGATAAAGATGATCTCTGATCCATCTAAGTCGTCGGACCCACGAAGGATCGATAGGTAACTAACCCCCGCAAAAGACCCACACAGGATCGGGCCCACACAGGACCTGTAGGCGCTGGTTCACACAGGACCGCTGAGCGCAAAGACCCACACAGGATCGGACCCACACAGGATCGGGCCCACACAGGACCTGTAGCACTGATCCACGTAGGATCGCTGAGTGCTGTAGTCGTCGTCATCGAATCCACACAGGATCTCTGTACTGTCGTCGTCGCAGTCACAGTAGCAGTAGCAGTAGCAGTAGTAGTCACAGTCTCAACCAGCACTAGGGTTCCCGCACACAGCAAGCTCGTTCAGGAGGGTCCGCTCCACGAGCCGAGAGGCTGATACATCAACTGTCACAAAGTCCAGAGTTGATGTATCCAAAAGTTCCGTATCGTCAACAGGGACTCAACGCAACAGACGGCGCGTCGATCGGACGCCCGGTCTGAGAGTTATTGGCTTTTTCGTCCCAGGGGCCCGGTTGGTTTTTAAGGCAAAACCAACCCGACCGTACTCCACCTGCGTCCAAACCTCAGGCGAAGTATGCCAAAAGATCCATCTCACTTAGAGGAATTCAACGAAACAGACGGCGCGTCAATCGGACGCCCGGTCTGTTAATTATTGGCATTTCCGTCTCACACCCACCCTGGGAAACTTCCCAGGAGGTCACCCATCCTGATCACTACTCTAGGCCAAGCACGCTTAACTACGGAGTTTTAACCACGTAGGCTCCCGAAAAGGAAGGTGCACCTTGAGTATAGTATACCGAAACGACCGTCTCGATCCAAGGATCGTGTTGCCGCTGACGGCGCGTCGTTCGGAGGCCCGAAGCTCAAGTTATGAGCATTTGAACGAAATCGATTCGATTCGGCCCGACCCCCCCCCCCCCCCCCCCCCCCGGGGTCGGCCCGAACCGGGTCGACCCGACCCGGGTCCGACCCGGTCGGCGGCGCGGCGGCGCGTTCCGGCACGGCGGCGCGGCCCGGCCGGCGGCGACACGGCATGGGCGCCGCTCGGGTGCCACACGCGGGGGGCATGGCCCCCGCCCCTCTTCGCTAGCGGCGCGGCTGAAAGCCGTGCCTTTGGTGAAACCGGCCCCCCTCGTGGGGGCCTGCCTTTGAGAAAAACGGGGGGCCGCCTGCCCCCCTTTATGAAACCGGCCCCCCCTTAATAATGGGGGGGCAATTAACCTAGCCGGGGGAATTTAATTCCCCCGGTCTTTCTCCTTCCGGCCGGCCCACCTGGCCGGCCGGTTTTTCTTCAACTAGACCGGCAAACCAGTCCCCTTTCCGGCTTCCAACGCCGGCGGCCCGGCGAGCCGCCGGTCCTCTCGTCCCACCGCGGCCCGGAACCGGCCGCGGTGTTCATCATCCGGCGCGGTGCGACGGCACCGCACCCCTCCGCTGCGGCCCCGCTCCGGCCGCGGCGCCTTCGGTTTTCTTCGACGCGGCGCGACGGCGTCGCGTTCATGATGATCCTTCCACGGCGCGGCACGACGGCGCCGCGCAATGCAACCGTGCGAATTCCCGCGTGGTGCGACGGCACCACGCCATCTCGTCATCCACAAGAAAATAATAATAATCACGAACAGAGGGGGGATTCGGCCGTGTTTGTGCGGTCCGACCCCCCTCTCGTTAGATGATAACTCTTAAATAATCATCCACAAGACTATCATGCTAGAACCAAGAACGAGAGTAAATAAATAATCAACAACAACCCCTACCTCGGTTTCAAGTACGATGATTGTCAATGACCCGCGGAAGGCAAGCGTCGCGGAGGTCGGGCGTCGCGGTAATCGTTCGTCAATTCCGTTGACGAAGAGGTACGTCCGAAGAGGTACGTCGTTGGTGAATCTTCGTAAGCCGACGAAGGAAGTCCGAGGAGGAAGCGGCGTTCCCTTTCGTTGACACGGAAGGCGTCGTCGATCTTCGGAACAACCGGCTACGAAGAAGAGAAGAGCGGCGTTCTTCGTCGGAGCTCGAAGGTTCTTCGCGTTCTTCGTCAAAGTTGAGGAAGAAGAAGGAGTTCCCAAATCCTCTCAAGAAGGCTAGAGAAATCTAACCAAATAAAATAAGCTAGAGTCTTATTTTATTCACACACTTAACAAAATGAATTTCAAAGGTTTGAAATTCAAACAATTCAACTCCATTAATTAACAAAGTTGTCATGTCATTAAAAGAGGAGTTTAAGGGAGTTAAAAAGAAGAATAAGAAGAGTCATGCTTCGGGTGGGCCCCACCACACTTAATCCTCCCAAGGGAGGTTAAGTGGTTGTGGGTTCCACCACTAACTCCCTTTGGGAGAAGTTAACCAATAAGTTAAAATAAAAATTTGTAATCCACAATTTTTATTTAACTTATTCTAAACTCCCAAAAACTAACTCTCAACCCGAAATAAACACAACCTTGGAAAAGGTCTCCTTAGGAGAATATCGGCGCTGCGAGTTCATCGGTGTCCTCAGAATTCAATTCCGAGCACCGGGTCAAAAGTTAGAAATTCCCACTCGTTCGTTCACTGAACGTACCCGAGCCAAACTTCGGAAATTGATTCCGGGCACTCCGGGCCTCGGAATCAGGTGCCGTCAGAAACCGCGCTCTTGTAAAATTCCAAAGAAAATTAAGAAAAAAATTTCCCTTGAATTTTACGGGTCTTTACAGAAAGCGTTGAAACTCACATTCCGACGCTTCCTGTGGACAAGTCCACCCACTTTTCCAAAACCGTCTCGATAATCGAAGGCCTCGAACTACTATGAGACAGGAGTTGCGACCCAACACAATCGGAGTTAGTTCAGGCATAACAAGACCTAGAATCCAAGCAATGCACTTTGAATTGAAGCCGTCCACAATCAACCTGCTCCAACAACATGCACAATTTCATGGATTGAGCAGCGAAGACCCTTATATGCATGTGAACAGATTTCTTGAAGTCTGGGACACATTTAAATATAACGGAGTGACAGATGATGCGTTGATCCTGCGACTATTTATGTTCTCATTGCAAGGGA
Source organism: Viscum album (assembly GCA_963277665.1). Taxonomy (NCBI): domain Eukaryota; kingdom Viridiplantae; phylum Streptophyta; class Magnoliopsida; order Santalales; family Viscaceae; genus Viscum; species Viscum album. Next base: position 1,517,429,231 of record OY728160.1, on the reverse strand, counting down.
AAGCAAAGGACTGGTTGGAAAGTCTCGAATCAGAAATAGTTTTCACTTGGGAAGTGCTGAGAAGGAAATTTCTTGATCGATATTACACAACAGATCAATCTTTGAAAAACAAGAGGGATATCGACTCCTTTTGTCAAAGTGAATACGAATCATTAGGAGAAGCTTAGGAAAGATTCAAGTCCATGTTAAGACATTGTCCTCATCATGGGATGAAGTTGGCAAACCAGTTACAAGCTTTCTACTATGGACTTCAACCTGAGATTAAGTCTGCAATCAACACAGCTACTGGCAATGCGTTCATGGAAATGGATCCTGAAGATCTTTACATATTAATTCAAAACATGGCCGAACCCAGTTTCCAGTGGCCAAAAGATTTTTCAAGAAGAAAGGCAGGAGTGCATCACGTTGATGCCCAGACATTCATGGCTGCACAATTTGAAGATCTCAACAAGAGGATTGACAACTTGTCAATAAACCCTCCTAAGCCAGTCCATGTTGTTCAAGCTGAACACTGTCCACACTGTGGTGGCCCTCATGATTATCCCATGTGTCCATATAATACATCTGAGACCAAGATGTCTGAAGCTAACTTTTTCAACTACAACAAAGGGAATTATGGAAACAACTACAACACAAACTGGCAAGGAAATAACCAAAATCAAGGTTGGAAGGAGCCATCAACTACTCAACCAATGAACCAGAACACGAGTCCGCCTGTATTTTCTGCTCAATCTTCCTTCAAACCCACCATGCAATCACAAGAGCAAGGATATCAACAGAAATACCGACCCCCATTTCAACAACAACAACAATATAAGGAGAAAAATCAAACAACAGAATTGTCCCCTCCTGAAATGCAAGGACAACAAGATTGGGGAGCAACTATCGCTAAACTAATGATGTCAAATCAATCAAGGTTTGAGTTACAAGAGATGGAAACTCAAAATTTGCAGACAACAACCCAAAATTTTCAAGCAACAACTCAAAATTTGCAGACGAACACCCAAAACCTGCAGGCTTCCATGCGTAACATTGAAAATCAAGTCGGTGAGATAGCTGCACAAATGCAGAACCGACAACAAGGAACTCTACCGGGAAGCACAAGAGTCAACCTAAGAGAAGAAGAAAAAGCCATCACATTGAGAAGTGGTACACAGTTACCAGAGCACCAAAGGCCTGATGTTCAACCAATATATGAGACGCCTATACCTTCCACTGAGGATGGAGACTCAACAAACAAAGTAATCCAACTTGAAACCAAAGAGGAGGAAGATCAAAAAAAAATTGCAAAAAATGAAAAGGCAAGAAAGGATAAGGAAAATGAGGCACTCAACAAAAGAGTGAAAGAGCACATACCACCTCCTCCATTTCCACAAAGACTAAAGCAAAGGAAGTTAGATGTTCAATTTTCAAAATTCATGGAGATGTTCAAAAAGCTTCAAATAAATATTCCTTTTGCGGAATCCATCAAACAAATGCCCCACTATGCCAAATTTCTCAAGTAACTTCTGTCAAAAAGAAGAAAATTAGATGATGTGGGAACAGTCATAATGCATGAGGAATGTTCAGCGGTCATACCCAGATCCATACCTCCAAAACTAAGAGACCCTGGGAGTTTCACTATTCCTTGCAATATTGGAGGATGTCAATTCGGAAGAGATTTGTGCGACCTCGGAGCTAGTGTCAATCTCCTACCGTCTGGAATCCTTGAACAACTGGGCATCACCGAATTAAAGCCAATGAGAGTCACCTTGAAAATGGTTGACCGAACAGTGAAGCATCCTCGAGAGATTCTAGACGACATACTTGTCAAGGTTGATAAATATTACTTCTCTGTTGATTTCATTGTCCTCGATATGGAAGAAGACAAGGACGTCCCACTCATTCTCGGGAGACCCTTCTTAGCAACATGCAGAGCGCTGGTTGATGTCCAAGAGGGAAAGTTAATTTTTAGAATTGTGGATGAGAACATAACATTTGATGTCCTAAAGTCCATGGAAAAACCATATGTAGCAGACTATCATTTCCTGGATGCGATTGAAGAATGGGATGAGTTAGCAAGCGATGCACTGGATCTCGCGGATTTGCACAAAGAAAATGAAGAGTTTTCTGAATCAATCGAGGTAGTGGAATTCATCAGGAACATAGTCGAGCCTTTAGATAAACATGAATTCACTTAACTCACTCCATCACTTGAAAATCCTCCAACACTTGAGCTTAAACCTCTTCTATCAAACCCGAGATATAGTTACTTGGGAGATTTAAACACCTTACCAGTCATCATCAATGCCAATCTTTCGAGTGAACAAGAGAGAAAATTGCACAATGTCCTGTCACAAAGGAAGCCAGCAATAGGTTGGACGACTGCTGATCTAAAAGGTATAAGTCCTACCATCTGTACTCACAGAATACATATGGAAGATAATTCAAAACCTTACAGGAAACCACAACGACACTTGACACCTCCCATGAAAGAAGTAGTCAAGAAAGAAGTCATTAAACTTCTTGATGCTGGTTTAATATTTCCAATCTCTGATAGTCAGTGGGTTAGCCCATTGCAAGTGGTACCTAAAAAGGGTGGAACCACAGTGGTTGAGAATGATAAAGGAGAATTGATAACCACAAGAACAGTGACTGGATGGAGAGTGTGCGTCGACTATCAGAAATTGAATGATGCCACCAGAAAGGATCACTTCCCATTGCCCTTTATTGATAAAATCTTTGAACGATTGGTAGGATGAGATTACTATTGTTTTCTGGATGGATAATCTGGCTATAATCAAATAGTAGTGACACAAGAGGATCAAGAGAAAAGCACCTTAACTTGTCCATATGGTAAATTTGCTTATCGGTGAATGCCTTTTGGAATGTGCAATGCTCCAGACACATTTCAACGATGCATGATGGCAATGTTCCATGACATGATTGAAGAGTTCTTGGAAATATTCTTGGATGACTTCTCTGTGTATGGAGATTCTTTTGATGACTGTCTGGAACATCTGGATAAGGTTTTGGCAAGATGTGAAGAAAAGAATCTGGTTCTTAATTGGGAAAAGTCACACTTCATGTTACAAAGTGGAATATTTTTAGGTCATCAAATTTCAAAGAAAGGAATTGAAGTCAATGCCGAAAAGATTAGTACCATCTCTGAGCTACCCATGCCTTCTTCAGTATGTTCCATTCAAGGTTTTCTTGGGCACGTTGGATTCTATAGATTCTTCATTAAGGATTTCTCTGTTATTGCCCGACCCCTTACGAACCTATTTGGAAAAGATGTGACGTTCCACTTTGGCCCTGAATGTCAGGAAGCATTTAAATTATTAAGGCAATGTTTGGTTGAAGCCCCGATAATGATTTCACCTAATTGGGAGCATCCATTCGAGTTAATGTGTGATGCTAGTGACTGGGCAGTTGGTGCTGCCTTGGGACAAAGAAAAGAAAAGATCTTTAGGCCAATCTACTATGATAGCCACACTTTGAATGAGGCCCAACATAACTACACAACAACTAAAAAAGAGCTGTTAGAAGTTGTCTTTGCCTTTGATAAATTTCGATCCCATCTGTTGTTCTCAAAAGTCACTGTCTATACGGATCACTCTGCACTTCAGTATCTGATGACCAAGAAAGATGCAAAACCCAGACTTATTCGATGGATACTGTTACTTCAAGAATTTGACATCGAAGTCAAGGAAAAAAAGGGAACAGAGAATGTTGTTGCTGATCATTTATCACGACTCGACCATGACACAATTGAAATCAATGTTGAACTAATCAATGAAACATTTCCTGATGAACAACAATATTCCATTGAGACAATCACACCCTGGTATGCTGATTTCGTGAACTACTTAGCTTCAGGTGTGATACATCCAGATTTATCAAAGGAACAGAGGAAAATATTTTTGAATGAAGCACGACATTACTACTGGGATGATCCTTTACTTTTCAAAGACTGTGCGGATGGAATGATAAGAAGATGCATCCCTGAAGAAGAAGTTGATAGTGTTTTGAACTTGTGCCATACTGGAGAAGCTGGTGGACACCATGGGATTCATCGAAAATTCAGCAAAGTGTTACAAAGTGGTTTGTACTGGCTGACCATGAATCATGATATTCGTGAATTTGTCATAAATTGTGACAAATGCCAAAGAACTGGGGGTATAAGCTGGAAGCGCAAAATGCCACAACACTCAATCATGGGAATTGAAATTTTTGACATATGGGGAATTGACTTCATGGGTCCTTTTCCTAAATCTTTTGGGAAATCCTATATCCTTGTCTGTGTGGACTATGTGTCAAAATGGGTGGAAGCTGAAGCATTCTTGGAAAATACTGCTTGAGTCATCATCAAATTTTTGAAGCAACACATTTTTACCCGGTTCGGAATTCCAAGGCTCATTATCGGTGACCATGGTACCCACTTCAATAATGCATTGTTTCAGAAGCTAATGACTCTCCATGGATTTCACCACTATATGAGCACCCCATACCATCCACAGACAAATGGCCAAGCTGAGGTTTCAAACCGAGAAATTAAGGGTATTTTGGATAAAACTGTGAATACATCTAGGAAATATTGGGTCACCAAACTTGATGATTCACTTTGGGCCTACAAAACTGCCTACAAGACACCCATTGGAATGTCCCCATATAGGTTGGTCTTTGGAGAAACCTGCCACTTACCTGTAGAATTGGAACATAAAGCTTATTGGGCTGTGAAGAAACTGAATTTTGATTTCAAAACTACCCAAGAGAAGCATTTTCTACAAATGAATGAACTAGATGAGATGAGGAGAGAAGAATATGACAATGCTTTGATTTAGAAAGAGAAAACTCGAGCCTGGCATGAAAAAAGGATCCAAAAAAGAAATTTTTCATCAGGCGAAAAAGTTCTCCTCTTCAACTCATGACTTCAAATCATGGATGGAAAACTCAATTCGAAGTGGTCAGGTCCTTACACTGTCACAATTGTTTATCCACATGGTGCTGTCGAAATTTCTGATGGGAAGATGCCTCCATTCAAAGTAAATGGTCAACGCCTTAAACTTTACCACACTTAGGATACAATAGGCATCATTGAAGAACTACAATTGCAATGAGAAGTTATCCGTCTGGATAAAGATGTTAAACTTAGCGCTGACCGGGAGGCAACCCGACTGCTTCTTCATTCTTTGATCTCTATTTCTTACTCTATCTCTGTCTCTCTATCTGTTTTGTGGATGCAGCTAAAAAAATGTCTAGCTCTTTTGATTCTTCTGTGGTCATCGATGCGCTTGTTTCGTCTCCCTCTGACTTAGTACGATGGATGACTCAGGAGCTGGCTAATATCGAGTGTCGACTTGAGGAACTTTCACTAGAGATTCGTGCTCAGCACCAGGTACCACCACAAAGAGAACAAATTTCATTCCTTCCTCACCAGCTTCACGCTCACTACGCTCCAGAAGTGGTTAATCCCACTAAGAATCCCCATGAGATCGATGACATAGCCACTAGTTCTCGTAAGAGGCAGAGGAGTTCTGAGCTGATGGACCAAGATGATTGACCATTTTCCATCCATCTGGCTGAAGATGTAAAACTTATCACTTCCTGGGAGGCAACCCATGTTCCAGTTTCATTTTTTCCCCTTTCTTCTTTTACATGTTCTAGTTTGTTTGAGAAAATAAAACATGGCATGTGTGAATTTTTTTTAGCTACTCCTGATATTTTTATGCACTTGTCACTCTTCTACATCTCTACTTCCATTTATATGATTCTTGGTGTTATCTTTATGATATGATGCGGGTATGTGTTGTCCATATGTAGATTTTACAGGTACATTATTTCTGGAACTTCATCGGATACAGGCAGCCTCTCTGTGTCTATCTGCACTTACACAGGGAAGTGTTTTAATTTTTCCATATTTTATGCTTCCAAAAACACCATGTAAACTAACAAAAAAAATGAAAATTTTGAAGAAAAAAAACTAACACTCCTGTCATTCACGAACCCACATAAAAGATACTGTATTTTTATCACAACCCAGTCGGGAACATACCACTTGTGTCCCTAGGCAGTTTGAGCACCTGATTCTTGTTCTGGATTTCTTTGATTCTTGATCTCATGACTTAGATGATTGCTGATATTATTTCATGCTTCGAAAATGTTTTTCAAAAACTTGTATAATTTTGAGACACTTATTTGCACTCATTCTCGTCTGTGTTGTCCAACATTATATTTCCCTACCCGTGAGGACACTGGACCATTTTACATCATCTCCTGTTTCTCTTTTTCTTGAGGGAATCTCAACCATGTTATGTCTTCTAGAACTTGCCATGTTTTTTCCATCAAAACGATAGGAATTTTTGAAAGTTGCACTAAAATGATCAAGGCATCTGTTTGATTTTTTTCAGCCCCGTTGACCCACTGAGCCACCCAAACATTTTCTCCATTGTATAGCCCTTAGAAGCCATGCAAGAACCTTTTAGGATAAGCCCAAGTCGATACCCTTCCCTACCAATTTCTTGAATTTTTTTCATGATAATTTCAATCTAAGTGTGGGGGGGGGGAGACTTACTCATGGAGAGGGTTCTTCGAAGGGCAGTGAGTCATTTGATGTACATGGATTGACATTATCCCATCCTGATAATATGAGTTCTTTTTCACAGTATCCACATTCATTTCATATTATTTTGATATAGGAATATAGAATCTTTTTCAGTTCCAACAATGAGTACATTGGTGGTCATTACACGGTAACCCTCGACTTTGGGGAAACCTATTAAAGTGATGATCCATTACTCCAGGAACTAGAGAGTTTTCTATAGGACCTACCTTCATTGAGATGTTACAGCATATACGCTGCTTGTGTACCATTCTTTTGGATTATTGTCTGACACCCATTCCATGTGGTTTTTGAGTTGATACTCACCAGTTTTTCCTGACCATATTATTTGAGTGAGTTGTGTCTTTAAAAAAAAGAAAAAAAAAGAAAAAAAGAGAGCGAAACATTGGCTTATCATATGCTTGGGGACAAGCAATGTTTTAATTGTGGGGGAGTGAGAGTTTGAGAGAGACATTTGGATTGACTTATCATGCATTTATTTCAAGATTCAACCCTACTTTTTACCAAAAAGATGTCAATTTTTTTTAAAACCCACCGTCCCACAGCTTTAGAAACATTTGAACCTCATGCAAAGTCCTTGAGATTGGTGCATTCTTTTGATTTCCACTAGCGAAGATGTGAAATTCATGGAAAGCCTATGGTAAGCCTGCATGTGTATGAGAACTGAGAAAAACTTTGACCAATTTTTTTAGAGATATGAGAGTGATGGCGAGGTAGGTCACATGATAAATGAGTACACGTACTTATTTTGAAAAGAATACAAGTGGAAGAAAAATGGTTTTTGAAAATTGGAGTTTTAAATGAAGCATGATATTTTATATGAAAAAGAGATTGAAATTTTTTGAACTTGTAGCTTGGATGTTTTGGATTTGTCTACGGGTCCACTTGTGTTTTATTTCAGATTGTTTTGCCCAGGAGTGCCAAATTTTAAGTGTGGGGGATTTGATGTACATGGATGTTACTGATTTTTTTTTCTTATTTTCATTTAGTTTTAATTAATTTTCTAACCGATTCTTGTGTTTTTAGTTTTTTTTAGCATTTTAAATATTTTAGTTGTTTTTATAGTTTTTAGTCAGTATTATATTAATATTAGTTATTTATTTTCATTTTTTAGAATTTTATTTTTACTTTATTAACGTTTTATATTTTAGTTTAATATTAGTTATTATTAATATTAATATTTTATAATAATTCTACTTATTATTAGTATTACTATTATTCTTATTACTATTATTATTATTAAACTTAATTATTTAATTAGTTTTTTTATCTAATTTGAATTTCAATTTTTCTTTTTCCCCCTATTTCCCTCACCCGCCGCCCATCTTTATTTTTTTATTTTTTTTCTGCATCTCCCCTCACCCGGCCACTTCCCTCCACTCACCCTGCCTCTCCCCTGCACTCCCTTACCCGGCCGCCCCTCTCCCCAACCGCTACCACCCCGCCGCTTCCCTCCTCTCACTCGCATCCCCCCATCTCCCCGCAGCCTCCCTTCTCCACCCGGAGCCCCCTGCCTCCCCTCATCTCCCCACTCTCCCTACCCCGCCCCCTTCCCCAGTTCCGCCAACCCCCCCTCTCTCTCGCCGGCACTCCCCTGCGCCCCCATCTCCCCACTCTCCCTTCCACAGTCAACCCTCCCTCCTATCACCCCGGCCGCCTCCTGCTTCACGCACGTCGCGCCCCGGCTCCATTCCAGCGCCGCTGGCCGCCTCCCCTCTCTCACCCGAACACTCCATCGGCCGCCAGCCTCCCTCTCCACTCACCCCGGCCTAACCCGCATCCCCTCTCCTCCGCTGCCCTCTGCTTATGTTCTTTTTTGCAGTGTACCGGTCACCGACTACCGATTGGCTGACCTTTGATCGCACCGACCTTCGACTGTCCGAGAACCCACCACAGTCGTCGCAGCGGACCACATCCACTACATCACCAACGTCTTTTGTTCCGATGGTCGCGAAGTTGGTGCGTGACATCATCACATGCCGAGGGTTGCTGCGCGCGGCGGAAATAGAGACGGACACGATCATTTCTTCGGTAACACAGTGTTAATCCACATGACATATCATTTTATTACTGTGTTTATTCTTTCAGTTGTGATGTCGGGGTAATTTTCTTAGTGTCGGGATGTTGGTTGATTAATTAAAATTATTGCGCATGCCATGCAACATATTGTTTGATGATTAATTGTCAATTAAATTTATTTTAATTGAATGATTATCTGTTTAAATTATTTTTTCACTGAATTAATTGTTGAAATTGAAACTCTCCCTTTTAATTATAATTCGATGCGGCGGTCCGAGAAGTTAAACCGCGTTGACCGATGGTAGGTGCAAATTGGTTACACAACTTTTTGAGAAACGGGTTGTGTCATTTCATTGTATAGTTCGGGACTTGAACGAGTTTTCTAAATTATTTATGACACTAGAGAACGGACTTTAAATAATTTGGGAAATTTAAATTAAGCATCTAAAAAATGATTACATTTTCGGAACTGGCGATAACTAAACAGAATATATATTTAATCACCTAAAAGAATATTTTTCATGTCTGCGTGATAATTTAATTGTGACACCAGCATCCCCGACACATTTTGTTGATTCAGAGTCCACCATATTTCTCATTTACAATTTTCTTTTTATCTTTTGTCATCTCACCCTTTTAGTTTTTTTAAAAAGAAAGAAAAAAAAGAAACTCAAAAATAGGAATTCCCTCAAACCTTGTCCATCTAAACATTATCCAACGAAATATTTTTAGTGAACTAGATTCTGTGTTCTCTGTGGTTCGACCCTACTCGCCACTTTTACAGTAGCCGAGGTTATAAAAATTTGAAAATTGGACGCGTTGTGACGCCCGTACCAATAGGGTAGATCTGTTCTTAAAACTGCAACATTCAACCAGATCTGGACAGATCTGGTCCGCCTCCTTCGAAGGAGCCACGAGTCGCCGTGACACAAGTCATCGGGCCACATGCTGAAGACACCACCACCCGCTGAGGATGACTCCATGTCTCTATTGACCAGCATATTTGATATCCCACACCACATGACCAAGCACTCCACTAGAAAAGTGACACAAAGTCCTCCAAATACACCATTTCTGCCACAACAACCAATCCATGGGTTTTAGTGTTTTTATCGGTTTTATGGTTTTTTAGATTTTTCGTGGGTTTTAGTGTTTTTATGGGTTTTTATGGTTAGGGGGTTTATGGTTTTCAATAGTTTTCAGGGTTTTTAGGGTTATTTACTTTTCATGGATTTTTAGGGGGTTTAATATTTTTATGGATTTTTAGGGTTTTTAGGGATTCTTAGGGGTTTTAGAGTTTATTAATGGTTTTTATGGTTTTTTAGCGTTTTAGGGTTTTTTAGGTGTTTTGGGTTTATTTTGAGTTTTTTAGGGTTTTATAGTTTTTAACATTTTTTTGGGTTTTAAGGGTTTTTTTATATTTTAGTTGTTTTTAGGGGTTTTATGGGTTTTTAGGGTTTTTTAAGGTTTTTAGGGATTTTATGGTTTTAAGGGATTTTTTAGGGTTTTTATGTTTTAATGGATTTTTTGGGGTTTTATTTGTTTTTTATTGTTTGTTCGGTTTTTTGGGGATTTTAGGGATTTTGAGGGGTTTTACGGGTTTTCAGGGGTTCTAGGCATTTTAGCTGTTTTCTGGGTTTTTAGGGTGTTTTAGGGTTTTTTTGAGAATTTTAGGGGTTTTAATTGTTTTTATAGTTTTTTAACGTTTTAGGAGTTTTATGTTTTTAGTGTTTTTAGTGGGTTTTTAGTGTTTTTATGGTTTTTAGGGTTTTTAAGGTTTTTAGGTGTTTTAGGTTTTTAGAGTTTTTAGGGTTTTTTACATTTTCTTGGATTTTTAGAGGAGGGTTTATCAATTTTATGCTATTTAGGGATTTTTATGGTTTTTATAAATTTTAAGGGTTTTTAGGGTTTTCAGTGGTTTGAGGGTTTTTAGGGGTTTTAGGGTTTTTAGGGTCTTTTCAGTTTTTAGGATTTTTTCGTTTTTCTTGGGTTTTTTTTGGTTTTTTAAGGTTTTTTAATGTTTTTATGGGTGTTATGGGTTTTATGGGTTTTTAGAGTTTTTAGTGGGTTTTTAGGGTTTTTAGGGGCTTTAGGGATTTTTAAGGTTCTTAAGAAAACTTATGGTTTTCAAGAGACTTTCTGGATTTTTAGAGATTTTTACGTTTTCATGGATTTTAGGGGATTTTTAGGATTTTTAGGTTTTTTAATATTTTTAGGGGTTTTTAGAGGTTTTAGGGTTTTTAATGTTTTTTGGGTTTTAGGGTCTTTTTTAGGGTTTTAGGGTTTTTTTGAGTTTTTAGGGATTTTTAAGGTTTTCAGAGTTTTTTAATTTTTTAAAGGGTTTTAGAGTTTTTAGTTTTTTTGGGGGGTTTTATGGTTTTAGGGGTTTTTATTCTTTTAGGTATTTTTATGGTTTTTATGAGTTTTTCAGGGTTTTTAGGGTATTTTACATTTTCATGGATTTTTTTGGGTTTTTAGGATCATTATGGCTTTTAGGGTCTTTTAATGTTTTTTGGGATTTTGAGGGTGTGTAGGTTTTTTTAAGGGTTTTAGGGTTTTTAGGGTTTTTCAGGGTTTAGGGTTTTTTTTACGTTTATGGTTTTTTGTTTTTTTGGGGGTTTTGAGGGTTTTTAGAGTTTTTTTAACATTTCTTGGGGTTTTAAGGGTTTTTAGAGTTTTTATTCATTTGTTAGGGTTTTTATGGGTTTTATGGTTTTTTAAGGTTTTTGAGGGTTTTTATGGCTTTCAGAGGTTTTCAAGGTTTTAAATATTTTTTACGTTATCATGGATTTTTAGGTGGTTTTTAGATTTTTTTTGGTTTTTTGGGGTTTTAGGAATTTTGAGGGTTTTTAGGGTTTTTATGGTTTTTAGGGTTTTTCACGGTTTTTAGGGTCTCTTTGGGTTTTTAGGGTTTCTTGAGTTTTTTGGGGTTTTTATGGTTTTTTATAATTTTTTGACATTTTTAGTGGCTTAAAGAGGTTTTAGTGGTTATTAGGGTTTTTATTGGTTTTTAAGGCCTTTTAAGGTTTTTAGGGGTTTTTTGATTTTAATGATTTTTAGGGTTTTTAGCGTTTTTGACGTTTTCATTGATTTTTATGGGTTTTTAGGATTTTTATGGTTTTTAGTGTTTTTTGGGTTTTTAGTGATTTTGAGGGTTTTTATGGGTTTTTAGGGGGTTTTAGGGTTTTTAGTGGTTTTTAGTGGTTTTAGGGTCTTCTTGGGTTTTTAGGGGTTTTTTTTAGTTTTTTAGGGTTTTTTGGTTTTTTGAGTTTTTAACATTTTTTGGGTTTTATGGGTTTTTAGAGTTTTAGTGGTTTTTATGGGTTTTATGGTTTTTAAGGATTTTATGGTTTTAAGGGGGTTTTTAGGTTTTAGGGTTATTCACGTTTTCATGGATTTTTAGGTTTTTTAGGATTTTTATTATTTTTGGAGGTTTTAGGGTTTTTTAGGGTTTTTAGAGTTTTTTAGGGTTTTTAAGTCTTTTTTATTTTTAGGGTTTTTTAAGTTTTTAGTTTTTTAAATGTTTTTTTGTGGTTTTAAACGTTTTTAGGGGTTTAAATATATTTTATAGTTGTTGGTGTTTTTAGGGGTTTTATGGGTTTTTCAGATTTTTATTAATTTTATGTGTTTTAGGTGTTTTTTAGGGTTTTAGGATTTTTTATATTTTCATGAATTTTTAGGGGGGGTTTCGAATTTTATGGTTTTTAGGGCATTTTGGGATTTTGAGGGGTTTTAGAGTTTTTTTCAGGGGCATTTAGGGGGTTTTATGGGTTTTATGATCTTTTTGTGGTTTTATGGTTTTTTTAGTTTCTTTCGGGATTTTAAGGGTTTTTGGAGTTTTTTAACGTTTTTGGGGGTTTAAAATGTTTTTAGAGTTTTTATTGTATTTTAGGGTTTTTATGGGTATTTAGTGTTTTTAAAGGTTTTTATGGGTTTTTATGTTTTTTAGGGGGCTTTAAGGGTTTTAGGGTTTTTTACATTTTAATTGTTTTTAGGGGTTTTTAGGTTTTTTAAGGAATTCGGGGGATTTTAGGGTAGGATTTTTTAGGGTTTTTATGGTTTGTTTGGGTTTTAGAATTTTTTTTATTTTTTTAGGTTTAAGGTTTTTTAGAGTTTTTAACATTTTCAGGGTTTTTTAGTGGTTTTTAGGGTTTTTATGGGTTTTAGGGTTTTTTAAGGTTTTAGGGGTTTTATGGTTTTCAGGGGGTTTTCATTGTTTTCAGGGGTTCTATGTTTTCATGGATTTCTAAGGGGTATTAATATTTTTATGGTTTTTGGGTTTTTTTACGGTTTTAATTGGTTTAATGTTTTTTTATAAATTTTCGGGGTTTTTAGGTTCTTTTTTGGATTTTTAGGTGTATTTTTTGAGTTCTTTTGAGTTTTAAATTTTTTTAGAAAATTTTAAAGTTTTTAGGGTTTTTTCGGGTTATAATTTTTTTTAGAAATTTTTAAAATTTTTAGGGTTTTAAGGGGTTTTAGTGGTATTTTAGGGATTTTATGGGGTTTTTTGGTTTTTTATGGTTTTTTGGGTTTTTTCGGCATTTTTATAGTTTTTTATATTTTCAAGGATTTTTTTAGATTTTGAGGGGTTTTAGGGTTTTTAGTGGGTTTTAGGGTTTTTCTGGAATTTTAATGTTGTTTTTGGTTTTTAAGGGTTTTTTTGAGTTTTTAGGGGTTTTAAGGTTTTTTAGAGTTTTTAACCTTTTTATGGGTTTTAAGGGTGTTTAGAGTTTTTAGTGGTTTTTAGGTATTTTAGGGTTTTTTTACAAGGAAAATAGATCATAATGACTAAAATGGAAAGGGAATTTAATTACAAAAGATCACCCATGTGTGAAACAACTGACCAAAAGATCAAAAACAGAAAAGAAACAAAGAAGAAAAACCCAAGATGAAAACTAGCATTCTGCACTCCACTATTCTTATCCACAAACAAGATTGTGCACGAGTCCACGACCAGACTCACCCTAGCCAAGCATGAAATATCCCGACGAACGACAACCAAAACCAAAACCACAAAAAAAGTCCTCCCCAACATGAGCAGCCAAAAGCCACCAATCGAAAAAGTCATTTTTAAAACCCAGCACCCAACAACCCAAACAATAGCACCCTATCATTACAAAACCAATTAGCCAAGAGGAGTCACCACATAAATGAGAGACCATACAAGAGAAATTGTGAGATATTTTTTAGGGTTTTTAAGATTTTAGGGTGTTTTATGGTTTTCAGGTGTTTTTCAGGGTTTTTAAGGATTTTGAGGGGTTTTAGGATATTTTGGGGGGTTTAGGGTTTTTTGATTTTTTAGGGTTTTAAATATTTTTTAGAGTTTTTTAATTTTTTAGGGTTTTTAATGATTTTTAGTGGTTTTAGTGGTTTGTATGGGGTTTTAGGGTTTATAGGTTTTTTAGGGATTTTACGGGTTTTAGGGTTTTTAGAGTTTTATACATTTTCAAGGATTTTTAGGGGTTTTTTAGAATTTTTGTAGTTTTTAATGTTTTTTAATATTTTTAGAGATTTTGAGGGGTTTTAGGGTTTTTTAGATATTTTTTAAGGGTTTTTCTAGGTTTTTAGGGATTTTTTGAGTATTTAAGGTCCTTTTAGATTTTTATGGGTTTTTAAGATTTGTTAATGGTTTTTTGGTTTTTAGGGTTTTTTCATGTTTTTTATGATTTTTTACATTTTCATGGATTTTTGGGGTTTCTTAGGATTTTTATGGTTTTAGGGTATTTAGGGATTTTTATGGTTTTATGCTTTTTCAGAGGTTTACAGGGTTTTTAGGGTCTTTTGGGTTTTTAGGGGTTTTATGGTTTTTTAGTGTTTTTAGTGGTTTCTTAGGATTTTGGGGTTTTAAGGGTTATAGGTTTCTTCTGGTTTTGAGGATTTTTTTGGGTTTTTTACATCTTTATGTATTTTAAGGAGTTTTTATAATTTTTATGGTTTTTGGGGATTTTAGGGATTTTTAAGGATTTTGAGGATTTTTTAAGGGTTTTTAGGGGTTTTATGGTTTTTAGGGTCTTTTTGTGTTTTTAGGGGTTTTTTGAGTCATTTAGGGTTTTTAAGGCTTTTTAGAGTTTTTAACATTTTTAGGGGTTTTAGAGTTTTTAGTGATTTTTTAGGGTTTTTATGGGGTTTAAGGCTTTTTATCGGTTTTTATGGATTTCAAGGTTTTTAAGGTTTTTTACATTTTCATAGTTTTTCGGGGATCTTTTTTGATTTTTATGGTTTTTATGGTTTTTTAGATTTTTTTTATTTTTAGGGTTTTAGGGGGGTTTTAGGGTATTTAGTGTTTTCCCGAGCTTTTTAGATTTTTAGGTTCTTTTTTGAGTTTTTAGGGTTTTTTGGTTTTTTAGAGTTTTAAAAATTTTTAAGGGGTTTTAAGGGCTTTAGATATTTTAGTAGTTCTTAGGGTTTTTATGGGAATTTAGGTTTTTAAGGTTTTTAGGGTTTTTTATAGTTTTCAGTGGTTTTATGGTTTTTTACGTTTTCATGGGTTTTAGGGGTTTTTATAATTTTTAAGGGTTTTAGGGGTTTTCAGGGTTTTTAGGGTCTTTTGGGTTTTTGAGTTTTTTTAGTGTTTTTAAGGTTTTTTATCATTTTTTTACATTTTTATGGGTTTTAAGGGTTTTTAGAGTTTTTAGTGGTTTTAAGGGTTTTTAGGAGTTTTTATGGATTTAAGGGGTTTTTTAGGGTTTTTAGGGGTTTTTATGTTTTCATGGATTTTTAGTGGTTTTTAGGATTTTTAGGGATTTAGGGATTTTGAGGGTTTTTTGGGTTTTTCAGGGGTTTTAGGGGTTTTCAGGGATTTTAGGGTCTTTTTTTGGTTTTTTTTGGGATTTTTGACCTTTTAGAGTTTTTATGGTTCTTTAGAGTTTTTAAATGTTTTTAGGGGTTTTATATGTTTTTAAACATTTTAGTGGGTTTTAAGGTTTTATGGGTTTTTAGGGTTTTTAATGTTTTTAGGGGTTTTATGGTTTTTAGTGTTTTTTAGGTTTTAGGGTTTTCT
The DNA here is from genome assembly GCA_963277665.1 of Viscum album. Classification (NCBI taxonomy): domain Eukaryota; kingdom Viridiplantae; phylum Streptophyta; class Magnoliopsida; order Santalales; family Viscaceae; genus Viscum; species Viscum album. Next base: position 1,517,413,611 of record OY728160.1, on the reverse strand, counting down.
ACGTTTTAATGGCAAGGAAGATGCGAGGGTCGGGCTATTCCCAGCCCCCCAAAATTTATTAAGAAGAAAAAAGACACAGCAGACAAGGGAGGGGAGGGGTCAAACGACCCACACCCAAAAACCCTTCAGAGTAAAAGACCCAAAACAAGAAAAATCAAAAAAGAAAACAAAGACAGAGAAAAGGACACAAAATAAAACACAACAGCAGCTTCCACACATCTTGTCCAGCCAACACCAGCATCCAGCACAAATACCAAACATCACAGCAGCATCCACACAACCAGACCAGCCAACACCAGCATCCAGCAGCATCCACACAACCAGACCAGCCAACACCGGCATCCAGCACCAGTACCAAAAACACACAAAAGCTGACCAAGGCAGACATCCTGAAACATCCAGTAATACCAAAGCAGACATCTTCCAGCACGTCATAGCTAATAATCCAGCAACCAACATCACCTAACCAAGCATAAACATCAGTATCCTCAATATCCATCCAATCAGCCATCCAGCAACTCAGATTCCAAAGGCCAGCACACATCCGACCAGTCAGACAGCAAGCAGCACTTGACCAGCACCTAGCAGTAGAAAAACAGGACCACCAGCTTCTGTACCTCAGACCATACTGCATCACCCAAACCACTATGTTCAGACGCGAAACCAAGTAGCCCCTCACCTCCAAACCAGCATCCAGCACCATCAGCAACTCACATCCACAACCACCACGACCAGAGCACCAGCAATTGAACAAACCGAAGACAAACAAGAACCATAGAAAAGGATAAATACCAGCAAAGCAGTCTGATGAAAACCAGATTTTCAAACCTTCAAAGAATGGTAGAGCACATAACCACCAATACAGCGTGGAAAAATCCAGGAAACCCATCGCAGAACATGATAACAAACCTGTATCGGCAGCACAAGCAGAAAACATCCTCACCGTGTATGACTTCCAGACCAATCCACCCCTCTTTTCTACGTTTCAATGGATTTTTAGGATTTTTATGGTTTTTAGGGTGTTTTCAGGATTTTATGGATTTTGGGGGGTTTTAGGGGTTCTCTGGGGTTTTTAGGGTTTTAATTGGTTTTTATGTTTTTGTGGATTTTTAGGTGTTTTTTAGGATTTTTATGGATTTTAGGGTTTTTTTTAGGGTTTTAGGGATTTTGATAGCTTTTAGGGGTTTTCAGGTTTTTTAGGATCTATTTGGGTTTTTATTGTTTTTTTTTGAGTTTTTAGGTGTTTTAAGGTGTTTTAGAGATTTTATTGTTTTTAGGGGTTTTATGGTTTTTAATGTTTTTAGAGTTTTTAGAGAGTTTTAGTGTTTTTGTGGGTTTTTTTATATTTAAGGATTTTAGGGATTTTATGGTTTTCAGGGGTTTTTTCAGGATTTTAGGATTTTTTACATTTTCATGGATTTTTAGGGGTTTTCTAGGATTTTTATAGTTTTAGGGTTTTTGGGGATTTTTAGGGTTTTTAGGTGTTGCTAGTGGTTTTTATGGTTTTGAAGGTCTTTTACGGTTTTTAGGGTCTTTTTGGGTTTTTATAGTTTTTTTCAATTTTCTTTGGGTTTGTAAGGTTTTTTAGAGTTTTTAACCTTTTTAGGGGTTTTAAGGGTTTTTAGAGTTTTAGTGGTTTTTAAGGTTTTTATGGGTTTTTTAGGGTTTTAATGTTTTTAGAGGGTTTATGGTTTTCCGGGGTTTTTCTAGGGTTTAGGGGATTTTTATAGTTTTTAGAGTTTATGGTTTTTAGGGATTTTAAGGATTTTTTGGTGTTTTCAGGGTTTTTTAGGGTTTTAGTAGTTTTCTGGGACTTTTTGGGTTTTTAGTGTTTTTTTTAGTTTTTTAGGGGTTTTAAGGTTTTTTATATTTTTTAACATTTTTAGGTTTTTTAGGGTTTTTAGAGTGTTTATTGGTTTTGTGGGGTTTTAGGGGTTTTTATAGTTTTTAGGCAGTTTTCAGGGATTTTAGGGTTTTTATGTTTTAATGGATTTTTAAGGGTTTTTTTAGGATTTTTATGGTTTTTATGGGTTTTTATATTTTTTTGATGGATTTTTAGAGTTTTAGGGGTTTTGAGGGAATTTTAGTGTTTTTAGGGGTTTTCAAGGTTTCAAGGTTTTTTAGGTTTTTAGGGTTTTTTGAGTTTTTAGGGTTTTTTAGGGTTTTTAGAGTTTTTTAACATTCTTAGGGGTTGTAAGTGTATTTATATTTTTAGTGGTTTTAAGGGGTTTTATGGTGTTTTAATTTTTTTAAAGGTTTTTAGGGGAATTTATGGTTTGATGGGGGTTTTGAGGATTTTTAGTGTTTTTTTTAATGTTTTCATGGATTTTTACAGTTTTTAGGGTTTTTGTCATTGGTTTTTAGGGTTGTTTCAGGATTTTTAGGGTCTTTTGTGGTTTTTAGTGTTTTTTTTTGATTTTTTTAGGGTTTTTATGGGTTTTTAGAGTTCTTAAATTTTTATAGTGGTTTTGTGGCTTATTATATATTTTTTAGTTTTTTTTAGGGTTATTATGGTTTTTTAAATATTTTTAGAATTTTTGTGGTCTTCAAGGGATTTTCAGGGTTTTTTACATTTTTATGGATTTTTAGGGGTTTTTTAGGATTTTTATGATTTTTAGGGTCTTTAGGTTTTTTAGGGAATTTGAGGGTTTTTAGGGGTTTTCAGGGTTTTTAGGGTTTTACGGGGTTTTAGTGTCTTTTGGGTTTTTAGGTGTTTTTTTATTTTTTTAGGGTTTTAAGGTTTTTAGAGTTTTTAACGTTTTTAGGGGTTTTAAGGGGTTTTAGAGTTTTAGTGATTTTTAGGGGTTTTAGGGGTTTTGAGGTTTTTATGGGTTTTGATGGTTTTCAGGGGGTTTTCAAGGTTTTAGTGTTTTTAAATTTTTCATGGATTTTTAGGCAGTTTTATTAAGATATTTATGGTTTTTATGGATTTTTATGGATTTTAGGGTTTTTGAGGGGTTTTAGGGGCTTTCAAGCAGTTTTAAGGTTTTCCGGGTTTTTTGGGTTCAAGTTTTTCTTTTGAGTTTTTTAGGGTTTTTAATGATTTTTAGTGTTTTTTATCATTTTAAGGGGTTTAACGGTTTTTAGAGTTTTTTGTGATCTTTTAGCGGTTTTATGGACTTTTAGGTTTTTTATGGTTTTATGGGTTTTTATGGTTTTAAGGGGTTTTTCTTACTTTTCAGGGTTTTTTACATTTTTCATGTATTTTTTATGGTTTTTTAGGATTTTTACATTTAAATTGTTTTTTTGGGGATTTTGGGGATTTTGGTGTTTCTTAGGGGTTTTCAAGGTTTTTAGCGTCCTTTGGGATTTTTAGTGTTTTTTGAGTTTTTAGGGTTTTTAAGGTTTTTAGAGTTTTATAACTTTATAGTGGTTTTTAGAGATGTTAGTGGTTTTAAAGGTTTTTAGAGTTTTTTAAAGGTTTTTATGGGGTTTTATGGTTTTGAGGGGGGGTTTCAGGGTTTTTTGGGTTTTTTACATTTTCATGGATTTTTAGGGGGTTTTTTACGATTTTTATGGTTTTTAGGGTTTTTAGGGATTTTGAGTGTTTTTAGCTGTTTTCAGGGGATTTTAGGGTTTTTAGTGTCTTTTGGGTTTTTAGGGGTTTTTTAGGTTTTTAGTGTTTTTAATGTTTTTAGGAGTTTTATGGGTTTTTAGTGTTTTTATGTTTTTTATAGGTTGATAGGGGTTTTAAGTGTTTTAGGGGTTTTTATTGTTTTCAGTGGTTATTTAGGGGTTTTTTTGGTTTTTTAACATTTTCATGGACTTTTAGGGGTTGTTTTTTATTTTTATGGTTTTTAGGGTTTTTAGGATTTTTAGGGATTCTGTGTGTTTTATAGGTTTTTATGGATTTTCAGGGTTTTTGGGTTTTTTTAGGTTTTTAGGGGTTTTTTTGAGTTTTTAGGGGTTTAAAGGTTTTTTGAGTTTTTAATGATTTTGGGGGTTTTAAGGGTTTTTAGAGTTTTTATGGGTTTTTATGGTTTCTTAAGCTTTTATGATTTTTAGATGTTTTTTACGTTTTTAGGGTTTTTATGTTTTCATGGATTTTAGGGGTTTTTAGGTTTTTTATGGTTGTTAGGGTTTTTTATGGTTTTTAGGGATTTGAGGGGTTTTTGGCGTTTTCAGGGTTTTTTATGGGTTTTAGGGTTTTTTGAGTTTTTTAAGGGTTTTAAGGTTTTTAGAGTTTTTTTAATGTTTTTAGGTGTTTTATGGTATTTTATGGGTTTTTAGGGGTTTTAAGGTTTTTAGGGTGATTTATGGTTTTCAAGTCTTTTTCATAGTTTTTATGGGTTTTTAATTTTTCATGTATTTTTTTGGATTTTTTAGTATTTTTATGGTTTTTAGGGTTTTTTAGAGTTTGAGGGATTTAAGGGTTTTTAGGGTTTTTTAGAGATTTTATGAGTTTTTAGGGGTTTTATGTTCTTTTTGGGTTTTGGGGGTTTTTTGAGTTTTCTAGGGTGCTTAAGGTTTTTTAGAGTTTTTTAACATTTTTAGGGGTTTTAAGGGTTTTTAGAGTTTTTTTTTGGTTTTTTAGGTTTTTTGGGTTTTTAGGGGTTTAAAACTTTTTAAGGGTTTTTATGATTTTCCGGGTTTTTCGGGATTTTGAGGGTATTTAGCAATTTTTCAGTGTATTTAGGGTCTTTTTGACTTTTTAGGTTTTTTAATGTTTTAAGGGGTTTTTATAGTTTCATGGGGTTTTCAGGATTTTTAACGATTTTTACGTGTTCACGGATTTTTAGTGCTTTTTAGGGCTTTTAGGGGTTTTAGAATTTTTTATTTTTTTTAGGATTTTTAGGATTTTTAGGATTTTCGGGGGTTTTAGGGATTTTCAAAGGTTTTTAGGGTTTTTCAATGTTTTAGGGTCTTTTCAGGTTTTTACAGTTTTTTTAGTTTTTAGGGTTTTTATATTTTTTTAACTTTTTAAGGTGTTTTAAGGGTTTTTATATTTTTTATTGGTTTTTAGGGTTTTATGGGGATTTAGGGGTTTTTATTTTTTTTAGGGGTCTTTTAGGGTTTTTACATTTTCATTGATTTTTTGGGGGCTTTTAGGATTCTTAGTCTTTAGGGTTTTTTGGGTTTTTTGGTATTTTGGGGGTTTAAAAGGTTTTTTTGGGTTTTTTGGGTTTTTAGTGTTTTTCAGGGTTTTTATGGTCCTTTTGGGTTTTCTGATTTTTTTTTTATTTTTTAGGGTTTTTAATGTTTTTTAGAGCTCTTTCATGTTTTTAGGGGTTTTAATGATTTTTAAAGTTTTTAGTGGTTTTTGGGGTTTTTACGGGTTTTTAGTGTTTTTAAAGGTTTTAAGGTGATTTTATGGTTTTCAAGGGGTTTTCAGCGATTTTAGTGTTTTTTATGTTTTCATGGACTTTTAGGGGTTTTCTAGGATTTTGATGGGTTTTAAGGTATTTTTGGGTTTTTAGGGATTTTGAGGGGTTTTAGGGTTTTTCTGGATTTTTATGGTTTTTAGGGTTTTTGGGGTCTTTTGGGTTTTTAGGGGGGTTTTACGGTTTTTTTAGATTTTTTTAACATTTTTGGGATTTTAAGGATGTTTAAAGCTTTTAGTGGGTTTTTAGGGATTTTAAGGTTTTTAGGGCAAAGAAGGCGCAGAACCAGATTATTCCTGGTCCCCTAAAATGTATATAAAAAGAAAACGACAAGGCAGGGGTAGGGTCAAACAACCCAAACCCGAAAGAAACTAAATATCAAAAGGGTCAACCTACCCAGCATCCTCATAGGGGTCTCCATCAACACCATATCTTGAAGACACATCTGACTCTTCTGTCTCCCACACCGACATAGCCTTCCTGGCACTTTCCATGTCAACAACAAGCTTGGTATATATGCCCCTAAGCCTCTGCTGCTCCGAAATCTTGGAGGCCTTAGAGGAGGCTCTGGTAGCAATTGGCTTGGGAAGAGTAGAGTAGTCCCTCCTTGGCCTCCTCTTCAGTGGATCAGGGGAAAGAGCTCCATGCTCCACCTTCTTTCCTTACAGCACGCCATCAGCACTCACCGACCTAGTCTTGGAACTACCATCCTTCCTATGTTTGATAACAGCAAGATCTACCCCACCTCTCTAGCTTCCTGGTCCGGGAGTAAGTGCATTGTCAGACCTTAGCTTCCTCTTCCAAGGGCATGAATCCAGGCCAGCAGAACTAGGTTCACCCATCAAATCCTTCTCCCCCCTTATCTGAGCCATATTAGCATTAATCATGTCATCAAGATCCGTAAAGATTTCCCTTAACCTTTCATCTTCGTCATCATCATCCCAAACAATGTGTACATCCTGCTTCAGATATGGCTCCTACAGGATGTCCTTTTGATGCTGCTCAAATGTGATTTCCGTAAAGTCTAACATTATCTTTTTGGACAGATCAACACACAGGGTAAGGTCTCATACACAACCAGAGCAAGGATTGGATCATGTTTCTCTTTAGTCTTCCTTCTCATTATTGAAATTGCAGATAGGTCTTCTGGATCCTCATGCATCTTAGACAGAAGGCCTTCAACTGGTTTTTTCCCATTCCCAGCAGCATAAGACTCCACCTCTCCCTCCTTAAATACTTTCTCAATAGCAGGTAAAGGATTTTTTTCCACCTCTGCTCACCCCCATCCCTTCAGAGAAGGGGAGTGGAACCTCCTCCTGAAGTTCCACAGGGTTTCTGTTTCCATCCCTTACCACTTCATCCTGCATCTCTCCCTGTTCCTGCATCTCATGCCTCAACCCCTCACTGTCCACAGTCTCCACAGTTCCAACCCCGCAAAATTGTTGGAAGTTGAAACAAACTCATTTCCCTATTTTTTCCTCTGTACAACAACAACTGATGGATTTTTCAACATCAACTCCCTCCCCATCCCTTCACAAGTGAGGCTAGGTACCTCCTTCGGGAGTTCCATAGACTGCTCACCATCATCCCTAACAGATTCAACCTACACCTCTCCCTGTACATTCATTTCCCACCTCATCCTACCATCATCCACAATCTCCAAAAGTCCTATCCCCCCAAAATGGATGGAAGTTGGAACAACTACCAGCCCTTACTATGGAAGGTTATCGACCATAGCCCCACCCTCATCAGGAACCTCACCCCCCATCCCGCTGGAGGAGGGAGTCACCTACAAGTCCCAAGTCACCCCTCAAGTGCTTGAAGATTTCCTTTACCTTAGCCTTTGATTAGTACCCCAATATATCCTTCCTTGAGGAAAATCACCCTTCTTCCACCCTAGAATCCCTCATTGAACCCAAAAGAGCATCCCTCAGAGTTCCGGTCTTGCCTCAAAATCAGTTTCCAGCCCCAACCTCAGAGAGGTAACTCTCTGTTCAGTCTCTACCACAAGACACTCACTGCCCTATGCCTGAAATCACTTTTCACATGACCAAGTATCAAGCATGAGTCATAGTAGCTCACCCATGATTCAAACACCACATGCTGCATCCATCAGAGCTCCTCACCAATAGAAATCCAAACAAAATCAACTGGCTCTTTCAAAACATCAACTTAACACAGACCCTTGGGGAAACTAGGTGACAGAGAGCCCTAGTTCTACTATCCACACACAAGAACCTTCCAACCAGATTTCCCAACATTGAAATAATAGATAGGTTTTGAAAGGGGAGGGGGAGTTCTGGAAACCTCACCCAAGTCGCCACCATCGGAGAATCACAACGCAAATGGAAATCAAAGCTCCACCGGAAGAGGGAGAAGCAGCACCATCGCATCTTCGTGGAGTCGCGAACCAGGAAAGAATGAGATCTTCCTCAGTTGAAAAATGAATCAGAATGTGGCAGGTATTAACAAGGCCTGCAGTATCATGATCCTAAAGATCCTAGTGTTCAAACATAAACCTATCAAAAACGTCAACCAGAGGGAACCAATTGAAAAAACTGAGCAACCAGGGTTAGCCTATGAAGAGAAAAGGCCTTATTAAACTTCGCAAGTGATAGTTGAAGCTGCAGATGACCTTCATGCAAGCTCAAAACCTTAGGGAAAAGCTCAATCTATGGAAAAGCTGGAAGCAAATCAGGATCCAAGAATGGGATAAAGGATCTATATTCATCAAGGACCAGTAGAGGCCCCTCCCCTATGGAGGGGGGAGGCCGAGGTGAAGAAATTGTCGACGTCTTCAATCCAGCAGTGGGGAGGCAGAATTTCCATCGTAGGAGAGCGGATAATCCATCTCCTTAAGGTTTTAGGGGGTTTTATGTTTTCAGGTGTTTTTAGAATTATTTATTTTTTCTTGGATTTTTTGGGGTTTTTAGGATTTTTATTATTTTTAGGGTTTGTTGGATTTTTATAGTTTTAGGTTTTTTAGTTTTTTTAGGGTTTTTACAGATTTTGAGGTTTTTTAGGCTTTTTAGGGTTTTCAGGGTTTTTCAAGGTTTTAGGGTCTTTTTAGTTTTTTAGAGTTTTTTAGGGTTTTAAGTTTTTTTAGAGTTTTCAAACTCTTTAGGGATTTTGAGGGTTTTTCGAGTTCTTAGTGGTTTTAGGGATTTTATTGGTGTTTATGTTTTTTATGGTTTTGAGGAGTTTTTATGATTCTCAGGGTGTTTTCAAGGTATTTAGGAGTTTTTACATTTTCCTGGACTTTTAGGGGTTTTTTAGGATTTTATGGGTTTTAGGGATTTTGAGGGGGTTTCGAGTTTTTAGGGAATTTCAAGTTCTACTAGTGTCTTTTTTTCTTTTTAGGGTTTTTTTTTGAGTTTTTTGGGTTTTTAATGTTTTTTAGAGTTTTTAATGTTTTTAGGGGTTTTATGGGTTTTTAGGGTTTTTTATGTTTTTCAGGGGATTTTATAATTTTCAGTTTTTTATGATTTTTATGGTTTTTATGGTTTTTAGGGGTTTTAGGGATTTTGAGGGAATTCATGGTTTTTTGGGTTCTTTTAGGGTTTTAAGGGTTTTTAAAGGTTTTCTGACTGTTTAGGGTTCCTAAGGGTTTTTAGATTTTTTAAAATTTTTTAGGGGTTTGAAGGGTTTGTAGAGTTTTTTGTGGGTTTTTAGGAATTTTTACGCTTTCATTTATTTTTATGCGGTTTTTCGAATTTCTATGCTTTTTTGGATTTTTAGGGATTTTGAGTGGTTTTGGCATTTTTAGGGGTTTTTTAGGGTTTTTATTGTTTATCTTGATTTTTTAGGATTTTGTAAGTTTTCTAGGGTTTTGAAGGTTTTATAGAGTTTTTTTACATTTTTAGGATTTTAAGGGTTTTTAGAGATCTTAGTGGTTTTAGGGTTTTTATGGGTTTTTTGGGTTTTAAATGGTTTTTAGGGGGTTTTATGGTTTTTTAGGCTATTTCAGTGTTTTTAGGGTTTTTACGTTGTCATGAATTTTTAGGGTTTTTTAGGATTTTTATGTTTTTTAGCGTTTTTAGGGATTTTGAGGGTTTTTATGCGATTTTCAAAGGGGTTTACGATTTTTTAGGTTTTTAGGGTCTCTTTGGATTTTCAGGGTATTTTTGAGTTTTTGTATGGGTTTTAAGATTTTTTAGAGGTTTTTAATGTTTTTTGGGGTTTGAAGGGTTTTTAGAGTTTTTACTCGTTTATTATGTTTTTTTTGTTTTTTGGGTTTTTTGGCGGTTTTATGGATTTCACGGGTTTTTCAGGGTTTATAGGGTTTAAAGTTTTCATGGATTTTTTGGGGTTCTTTAGGATGTTTATGGTTTTTAGGGATTTTCATGGTTTTAATGTCTCTTGTGTTTTTTGGGGTTTTATGTGTTTTTAATGTTTTTAGTTCTTTTAAAGGGGTTTTAGGGTTTTAAGGGTTTTTAATGTTTTTAGTGGTTTTTAGTGTTTTTAATGTTTAAAGGGGGTTTTATGGTTTTTTGGGGTTTTTTAGGGTATTTATGGTTTTTTACATTCTCATGGATTTTTTGTGGGGGGGGGGGGTTGGATTTTTATGATCTTTAGGGTCTTTAGGATTTTTTGGGATTTTGAGGGGTTATGGTTTTTCAAGGGTTTTAGAGTTTTTAGGGGTTTTCAGGGTTTTCAGGGTTTTTTAGGGTCTTTTTCAGTTTTTAGGACTTTTTTGAGTTTTTTAAGGGTTTAAGTTTTTTAACATTTTTATCAATTTTAAGGGTTTTAGTGTTTTTAGTGGGTTTTAGGGATTTGAGGGTTTTTAAGGATTTTAGGGGTTTTTATGGTTTTATTGGAATTTTGGGGCGTTTTAGGTTTTCATGGGTTTTTAAGGGGTTTATAGGATTTTTATGGTTTTATGGGTTTTTAGGGATTTTCAAAGTTTTTTAGTGGTTTTAGGTATTTTAGTGTCTTTTTGGGTTTTTAGGGTTTTTTTTGAGATTTTTAGCATTTTAATGGGTTTTTATAATTTTTTAACGTTTTTAGTGGTTATTAGGGTTTTTAGAGCTTTTAGTTTTATTTAGGGTTTTTATGGGTTTTTAGGGTTTTTAAGGGTTTTAGGGGATTTTCTGGTTTTTATGGGGGGTTTTAGGGTTTTTATGGGGTTTTCAAGGTTTTTGAGGATTTTATTGTTTTTAGGGGTTTTTAAGGATTTTAGGGATTTTGGGTGTTTTATGGTTTTTTGCAGTTTTTGAGGTTTTTATTGTTTCTCATGATTTTTACTGTCTTTTTGGGTTTTTAGGGTTTTTTTTGAGTTTTTTGGGGTTTTATGGTTTTTAGAGTTTTTAACGTTTTTAGGGGTTTATAGTGTTTTTATAGTTTTTAGTGGTGTTTGGGTTATTTATGATTTTTAGGGTTTTTAAGGTTTTTAGGGGTTTTTATGTTTTTAGAGGGTTTTTTTAGGGTTGCAGGTTTTTTTATGTTTCCATGGATTTTTAGGGGTTTTTAGGATTTTTATATTTTTTATGGTATTTAGGGTTTTGGGACTTTGATAGTTTTTTGGGGGTTTTAGGGATTTAGGGGTGTTTAGGATTTTTAGGCCTTTTGGGTTTTAAGGTTTTTTAGAGTTTTTTAATGTTTTTAGGGGTTTAATGGGTTTTTAGAGTTTTCTATGGTTTTTAGGGTATTTATGGGGTTTTGGTTTTTTTACGATTTTTAGGGGGTTTTATGGTTTTTAGGGGGGTTTTAGGAGTTTTTAGTGTTTTTACATTTTCCGGGAATTTTATGTGTTTTATGGTTTTGGTATTTTTGCGGGTTTTTCGGGATGTTGATGGTTTTTAGGGGGTTTCAATGGTTTTTATGTGGTTTCAAGGTTTTGAGGGTCTTTTTGGGATTTTAGGGTTTTTTTAGAGTTTTTTATGGTTTTTAGAGTTTTTAATGTTTTAGGGACCTTATAGGTTTTTAGAGTTCTTAGTGGTTTTTAGAGGTTTTATGTGTTTTAGGGTTTATTAAGTTTTTAGTGGGTTTTATGGTTTTTAGGGGTTTTTAGGGTCTTAGGTTTTTTTACATTTTCATTTATTTTTATGTGTATTTTTTTCCTTTTTTTTGTATTTTTTTGGTTTTTAGGGTTTTAGGGTTTTTTAGGGTTTTTTGGGATTTTAAAGCTTTTTAGGGTTGTCATGGGATTTAGGGTCTTTTAGGGTTTTTAAGGTCCTTTTGGATTTTGGGTTTTTTTAGTTTTTATGGTTTTTTGGGATTTAAAGGGGTGTTAGAGTTTTTAGAGTTTTTACGAGGTTTTAGGGGTTTTTAAAGGTTTTTAGGGTTTTTAGGATTTTCATTTATTTTTCATGGTTTTTAGGTTTTTTATGCTTTCATTAATTATTATGGGTTTTTTAGGATTTTTAGGGGTTCAGGGTTTTTAGGGGTTTTAGGGTTTTGGTGGGTTTTACGGGGGTTTTGGGGTTCTAAAGTGGGTTTTGGGTTTTTAGGGTTTTCAGGCTTTTTACTATCTCTTGGATTTGTAGGGTTTTTTTATTTTTATTTTATAATTTATAAGGTTTATAGAGTTTTCTAACATTTGTAGGGGATTTCAGGGTTTTTAGAGTTTTTAGTGATTTTTTATGTTTTTATGGGGTTTTAAGGTTTTTAGGGGTTTTTCATGATTTTTAGGGTTTTTTACATTTTCATGGATTTTAGAGACTTTTAATATTTTTATTTTTTAGTTTTTTTTGGGATTTTGAGGGGGTTTCAGGGGTTTTTAGGGTTTTTTTTGAGTTTTTTAGGATTTTAACATTTTTTAGAGTTTTTAATTTTTTAGGGATTTCAAGGGTTTTTAGAGTTTTTAGTGGTTTTTTAGGGTTTTAATTCATTTTTAGGGTATTTAAGTTTTTAGTGGTTTTATGGGTTTTAAGGGGGTTTTAGTGTTTTTTGGGGTTTTTATGTTTTCATAGATTTTTGGGGGGTTTTTAGGATTTTTATGGTCTTTAGGGTTTTTTAGGATTTTTAGGGATTTTGAGGGTTTATAGGGATTTTCATGGGGTTTTAGGGTTTTTAGGATCTTTTGGAGTTTTTAGTGTTTTTTGAGTTTTTAGGGTTTTAAGGATTTTACGATTTTTTTATCATTTTTAGGGGTTTATATAGTTTTTAATTGTTTTTAGTTTTTTGGGGGTTTTAGAGTTTTTTAATGTTTTTAAGGTTTTTTATACTTTTCATGGTTTTTATGGTATTTTTACAGTTTCATGTATTTTTAGGATTTTGTTTGGATTTTTGGGATTTTAGGGGTTTTGTGGGTTTTCAGGGGTTTTAAGGTTTTTAGGGTTTTATGGATTTTTAGGGTCATTTTGGTTTTTGGGGTTTTTAAAAGTTTTTAGGGTGTTTATGGATTTTCAGAGTTTTTAATGTTTTTAGTTTTTTAAATGTTTTTAGGTTTTTAGTGGTTTTATGGTTTTTTATGTTTTTAAGGGGTTTTATGGTTTTTAGGTGTTTTTCATGGTTTTTAGGGTTTTTTACATTTGAATGGATTTTTAGGGGTTTTATGGATTTTGAGGGTTTTTGCGGGTTTTCAGGGGCGTTTTAGAGTTTTTAGGATTTTTAAGGGTTTTAATATTTTTTTTAATGTTTTTTGGTATTTTAAGGGTTTTTAAAGTTTTAGTGAGTTTTTAGGGGTTTTTAGGTTTCTAGGTTTTTAGGTGCTTTTGGTTTTTAGGGATTTTAGGGGGTTTTCATAGGTTTTTCAGGGATTTTTAGGATTATTTGTGTTTTCATGGATTTTTTGGGTTTTTTAGGATTTGTATGGGTTTTTTGGTTTTTTAGGGTTTTTATTGATTTTGAGGCATTTCAGGATTTTTCATATGTTTTTAGAATTTTTAGGGGTTTTCATGTTTTTAGAGTCTTTTTAGGTTTTTAGAGGCTTTTTTGGAGTTTTTAGGGTTTTTAAAGAGCTTAAGAGTTTTTTAACATTTTTGGGGTTTTAAGGTTTTTTAGAATTTTTAATGGGTTTTTAGGGTTTTTATGGGTTTTAGGGGTTTTATGGGTTTTAGGGTTTTAAGGATATTAGGGTTTTTTATGCTTTTCAAGGGTTTTTCAGGGTTTTTAGGGTTTTTATATTTTCCTAGATTATAGGTGTTTCTTAGGATTTTATTTGGTTTTTAGGGGTTTTTTGGGTTTTTAGGGGTTTAGGTTTTCCAGGTTTTTTCATGATTTTTTGGATTTTTTACGTCATTATGGATTTTTAATGGGGTTTTAGGATTTTTATAGTTTTTAGGGGTTTTTAGGGTTTTAGGGATTTTGAGGGGTTTTCAGGTGTTTAAATGTTTTTCAGGGTTTTTGGGTATTTTGGTTGTTTTTGAGTTTTTAGGGTTTTTAATGTTTTTGAGAGAATTTTAACATTTTTAGGGTTTTTAAGGACTTTTAGAGTTTTTAGTGGGTTTTTAGGGGTTTTATGGTTTTTTAGGGTATTTAAGGTTTTTAAAGGTTTTAATAGTATTCAGGGTTTTTTCAAGGTTTTTACAATTTTTTACGTTTTCATGGATTTTTAGGGATTTTTAGGATTTTTATGGTTTTTAGTGTTTCAGGGTTTTTAGGGATTTTGATGGTTTTTTTGGTTTTCAAGGGTATTTAGTGTTTTTCATGTTTTTGATTCTTTTGGGGTTCTAGGGTTTTCTTTTAGTTTTTAGGGGTTTTAAGGTTTTCTAGACTTTTTAACGTTTTTATGGCAAAGGCAGATGCGGGAACCAGGCTATTCCTGATTCCCCCAAATTTTATTAATAAAAAGACACCGTAGACCAGGGGAGGGGTAGGGCTAATCGTCCCATGCCCAAAAACAAACCCCAAAAGGAAAACAAGGAGAAAAAAAAGAAAACAAAATAGAAAACAAGTAAAATAAACACAAGGACCAAGCGACGTTCTTTAGTACCATTCACCATTCTTCACCATTCTTCAGCACCAAACAAGCATCAACAACCAGGAGCCTCTGTTCCAGCCTCACAAGCATCAGGACCACAGCCAGCCAACCATCCAGCAAACTCACAACCATTCGACAACTCCTAAATCAGAGCCCGCAATTAGCAACACCAGACCATAAGCATCAGCTTCATCACTTCCAGCAAATAGTGACTGGCAACCAACAACATCGAACACCAATATCACATACCACAAAAAATCACCAAAAACAAAGGTACGGAAGCATAGTAAACTTGAGGAAAAGGAAAGCAGGGCCTCCCCCCTCCAAACATAGAGCCGAGCCGGGCAAAGCAGAGAACACGAGGAACGCCGTCGGGCCGGGAAGAAGCCAGGCAGGGAAAATGAGGCCAAAAGCCAAGAATACCGTAGTTGCGGCCGGATCCCAAAGCCAAGGGGGAACCACCCACATCCGATAGTGAACAACCTGGATCCGGCAATGAGCGCACAGAAACTGCGATGAGATCAGGAGGGCAGGGGAATGCTGAAGCCGACACCGAGAACACCAAGCCCAACACCGAGCTCACGAAGCCACATAAAGAACCCATATCTTGAGTTTTTAGTATGTTTTATGTGTTTTTAGGTTTTTTAATATTTTTAGGGATATTATGTTTTTCAGGGTTATTAGGTTTTTTTTACATTTTCATGGATTTTTATGGGTTTTTTAGGATTTTGTGGTTTTTTGGGTTTTTAGGGATTTTGAGGGTTTTCAGCGTTTTTCAGAAGTTTTTAATATTTAAAGGTTTTTTAAGGTTTTTATTGTCTTCTTGGTCTTTATGGTTTTTTTATTTTTTAGGGGTTTTAAGGTTTTTTAGAGTTTTTTAACAATTTAGGGGTTTTATGGGTTTTTAGAGTTTTTAGTGGTTTTTAGGGGTTTTATGAGTTTTTAGGGGGTTTTTAAGGTTTTTAGGGGGTTTCATAGTTTTCCAACGGTTCTTGAGGTGTTTGTGTTTCTTGTATTTTCATGGATTTTTAGGGGATTTTTGGTTTTTTATGGTTTTTAGGGATTTTGAGTATTTTAAGGATTTTTCAAGGGTATTTACTATTTTTAGGGGTTTTCAGGGTCTTTTTGGGTTTTTAGTGTTTTTTGAGTTTTTTAGGATTTTGAAGGTTTTTTAGATTTTTTAACATTTTAAGGGTTTTAAGGGTTTTAGAGTTTTTAGTGGATTTTTAGGGTTTTTATGGTTTTTTATGATTTTTTAGTTTTTAGGGGGTTTTATGGTTTTCAGAGTTTTTTTAGGGTTTTTAGGATTTTTTACGTTTTTATGGATTTTTAGGTGGGTTTTATAATTTTTAATGGGTTTTAGGGTTTTTTAGAGTTTTTAGGGAAAAGAAGGCTCATGAGAAATTGTGCTCAGTCACCCAAGTTTATTAATAAAATGAATATATGGAGCGTTACAAGGAAGGTTTATAAACATAGATGTGAAGATTACCCTACATATCCAAAGCCACGGAGGATGCATAAAAATGTGGGGGTGATAAAGTACCATATTGAGCTCCTTTCCTCAATTGTTTTTTTAGAGAGTGCATCTACCACCATATTCACCTCCCTATATGCATGTGTGACATTGAGAGTGAGGTCCTTGGAGACCGTGTGGGAATCAATCCAATGTTGGAGAATTCTCCAAGGTATCCTTATTGATTTGTTTTTTGAGAGCCTCAACCACCAAGATCAAGTCGGATTTGATCCAAATGAGCTTCCACCAAAACTGATTCACAAAATAAACCACTCTGATCATTTCCCAAAGCTCTTCCTCATAATCACATTTAGAGTTTTTAGGGATTTTGATGGTTTTTAGGGGTTTTTAGGGTTTTTAGGGTCTTTTTGGGTTTTTATTATTTTTTAAGTTTTTTAGGTATTTAATGTTTTGTATAGTTTTTAATGTTTTAGGGGTTTTAAGGATTTTTTGAGATTTAAGTTGTTTTTAGGGGTTTTATGGGTTTTCACTTTTGTTAAGTTTCTTAGGGGGTTTATGGTTTTCCAAGTTTTTTCAGGGTTTTTTGGGTTTTTTACATTTTCATCGATATTTAGGGGGTTTTTGGATTTTTATGGTTTTTAGGGTTTTAGGGGTTTTCAAGGGGTTTTAGGGGCTTCCGGGGTATTTAGGGCATTTTTGGGGTTTTGCAGTTTTTTTGAGTTTTTAGGGTTTTTAGGTTTTTCTTGATTTTTAACGTTTTTATGAGGTTTAAGGGGTTTTAAATTATTTAGCAGTTTTTATGGTTTTTATGGGTTTTAGGGTTTCTTAAGGTTTTTAGGGGTTTTTATGGTTTTCATGGTGTTTCCAGGTTTTTTACCTTTCCCTGGATTCTTAGTGGGGGTTTTGGACTTTTATAGTTTTTAGTGTTTTTACAGTTTTATGTATTTTTATGTTTTTTTGGGGGTATTATGTGTTTTTATAGTTTTTAGTGGTTTTAGGGTTTTTATGGATTTTTAGGGGTTTTTAGGTTTTTAGGGGTTTTATGGTTTTCAGGGTTTTTCATAGTTTTTTGGGTTTTTTTCATTTTCATGGATTTTAGGTGGTTTTAGGATTTTTAGGGTTTTTAGGGTTTTTAGGGGTTTTGTGGGGTTTTAGGGGTTTTTAGGGGTTTTAAGTTTTTTTTAGGATTTTTGAGTTTTTTAACATTTTATGGGGTTTTAGAGTTTTTTAAACTTTCTTAGGGGTTTTAAGGGTTTTAGAGTTTTTAGTTGTTTTTAGGATTTTATGGGTTTTTAGGGTTTTTATTATTTTGAGGGGTTTTTTGAGTTTTTTGAGTTTTTTACGTTTTCATGGATTTTTAGTGGGTTTTTAAAATATTTATGGTTTTTAGGATTTTTAGAGACTTTTTGGGATTTTTTGTTTATTTGTGGTTTTTAGGGTTTTAGGGGGTTTTAGAGTTTTTTCATGTTTTTAGGGGATTTAAGGGTTTTAGAGTTTTTCATTGATTTTAGGATTTTATGGGTTTTTTGGGTTTTTACGGTTTTTAGGGGTTTTATGGTTTTAAGGGGGTTTTCAGGGTTTTTTATGTTCTCACAGATTTTTAGGATTTTTAATGGTTTTCAAGGATTTTATGGTCTTTTTGGCTCCTGAGGATTTTTTTGAGTTTTTTCTGGGTTTTAAGGTTTTTTAGAGTTTTCTTACATTTTTTGGGGTTTTAGACTTTTTAGTGGTTTTAGGGTTTTATGGGGTTTTAAGGATTTTAGGGGGTTTTAGGGCATTTTTCATTTTCATGAATTTTTATGGTTTTTTTAGATTTTTTTTGGTTTTTAGAGATTTTGAGGGCTTTTATGGTGTATTTGGGGTTTTTGGGTTTTTTTGGGTTCTTGGGTCTTTTGGGATTTTAGGTTTTTTTATTTTTAGGGTTTTTAATGGTTTTTAGATATTTTTAACACTTTTAGGTGTTTTAATGTTTTTTTAATTTTTTAATGGTTGTTTAGAGTTTTAATAGTTGTTTGGGGTTTTATAATGTTTTTAGGGGTTTTATGGTTTTTAGGGGTTTTAGGGGTTTTTAGGGTTTCTTACATTTTCATGGATTTTTAGGGAGTATTTTATGTTTTTTATGGTTTTTAGTGTTTTTAGAGTTTTTAGTGTCTTTTTTGGGTTTTAGGGTTTTTTTGAGTTTTTTAGGGTTTTTAAAGTTTTTATGAGTTTTTAATGTTTTTAGGAGTTTTAAGGGTCTTTGAGATTTTTGGGGTTCTTTATGGGTTTTATGGGTTTTTAGGATTTTTTTTAAGGTTTTTATGGTGTTTTATGATTTTGAGGGGGTTTTCAAGGTTTTTAGGTTTTTTACGTTTTCATGGATTTTAAGGGTTTTTTAGGATTTTTACAGGTTTTAGGTGTATTTAGGATTTTTAGGGTTTTTGATGGTTTTTTGGGATTTTAAGTGGGTTTTAGTTTTTTTCAGGGTTTTTACGGTCTCTTGGGTTTCTAGGTTTTTTTTTTGAGTTTTTTATAATTTATAATGTTTATAGAGTTTTATAACATTTGTAGGGGATTTCAGGGTTTTTAGAGTTTTTCGTGGGTTTTTATGGTTTTATGGGTTTTTTAAGGTTTTTAGGATTTTTTATGATTTTTAGGGGTTTTTCAAGGTTTTAGAGTTTTTTACAATTTCATGGATTTTAGAGATTTTTTAGTCTTTTTATTTTTAAGGGTTTTTATATTTTTTAGTTTTTTTTAGGGTTTTAATTCATTTTTAGGGTTTTTAAGTTTTTAGTGTTTTTATGGTTTTTAAGGGTTTTTCAGGGTTTTTAGGGTTTTTTATGTTTTCATTGATTTTTTGGGGTTTCTTTGGATTTTTATGGTCTTTAGGGTTTTTAGGATTTTTAGGGATTTTGAGGGTTTATAGGGATTTTCAGGGGTTTTTAGGGTTTTCAGGGTTTTTAGGGTCTTTTGGTGTTTTTTGGGTTTTTTGAGTTTTTTAGGGTTTTAAGGTTTTTAAGAATTTTTTATCATTTTTAGGGGTTTTTAGAGTTTTTAGTTGTTTGTAGTTTTTTATGGGTTTTTAGAGTTTTTTAATGTTTTTAAGTTTTTTTATGCTTTTCAAGGGGTTTTAGGGTTTTTTTACAGTTTCATGCATTTTTGGGGGTTTTGTCGGGTTTTTATGGATTTTGAGGGTTTTTCAGGGGTCTTAGGGTTTTTAGGGTTTTCAGGATTTTTAGGGTCGTTTTGGTTTTTAGGGTTTTTAAAAGTTTTTTAGGGTGTTTATAGATTTTTAGAGTTTTTAATGTTTTTAGATTTTTAAATGTTTTTAGAGTTTTTAGTGGTTTTATTGCTTTTTATGTTTTTAAGGGCTTTATGGTTTTTAGGGGTTTTTCAAGGTTTTTAGGGTTTTTTACATTTTCATGGATTTTTAGGGGGTTTAAGGATTTTATTGTTTTTAGGGGTTTTATGGATTTTGAGGGTTTTTACAGTTTTTCAGGGGTGTTTTAGATTTTTTAGTTTGTTTGAGGGTTTTTTAGTCTTTTTGGGGTTTTAGGGTTTTTTTGAGTCTTTTAGGGTTTTAAGGGTTTTAAGATTTTTTAACGTTTTTAGGTATTTTAAGGGTTTTTGGAGTTTTTAGTGGGTTTTTAGGGGTTTTATAGATTTTTATGGGTTTTAAGGTTTTAAGGTGTTTTTGGTTTTTAGGGATTTTTAGGGGGGTTTCAGAGGTTTTTCAGGGGTTTTTAGGGTTATTTATGTTTTCATGGATTTTTAGGGTTTTTTAGGATTTGTATGGTTTTTTTTGGTTTTTTTGGGATTTTAGGGATTTTGAGGGGTTTTAGGAATTTTCATATGTTTTTAGGATTTTTAAGGGTTTTCATGTTTTTAGAGTCCTTTTAGGTTTTTTGAGGTATTTTTTAGTTTTTAGGGTTTTTAAAGATCTTAAGAGTTTTTTTAACGTTTTTGGGGTTTTAAGGGTTTTTAGAAATTTTAATGGGTTTTTTGGGATTTTATGGGTTTTAGGGATTTTATGGGTCTTAGGGTTTTAAGGATTTTAGGGGTTTTTATGGTTTTCAAGGGTTTTTTAGGGTTTTTAGGGTTTTTATATTCTCCTGGATTATAGGTGTTTCTTAGGGTTTTTTTTGTTTTTACATTTTTTTTGGGTTTTTATGGCTTTAGGTTTTCTAGGGTTTTCCATGGTTTTTAGGATTTTTTACATCTTCATTTATTTTTAAGGGGGTTTTAGGATTTTTATAGTTTTTAGGGTTATTTAGGTTTTTTAAAGATTTTGATGGGTTTTAAGGTTTTTCAGGGTTTTTAGGGTATTTTGGGGTTTTTAGGTTTTTTTGACTTTTTAGGTTTTTTAAGGTTTTTGAGAGATTTTTAACATTTTTAGGGTTTTTAAGGATTTTTAGAGTTTTTAGTAGGTTTTTATGGTTTTTATGGGGTTTTAGGGTATTTAAGGGTTTTAAGGGTTTTAATGGTATTCGGGGTATTTTGAAGGGTTTTACAATTTTTTACGTTTTCATGGATTTTTAGGGATTTTTATGTTTTTTATGGTTTTTAGAGTTTTTTAGGGTTTTTAGGTATTTTGATGGTTTTTTTGGTTTTCAATGGTTTTTTTTTATTTTTCATGTTTTTGCATCTTTTGGGGTTCTGGGGTTTTCTTTGAGCTTTCTAGGGGTTTTAAGGTTTTTTAGAGTTTTTAACATTTTTATGTGTTTTAATTATTTTTAGAGTTTTTAGTAGGTTTTTAGGGTTTTTAAGGTTTTTAGGGATATTTATGGTTTTCTGGGTTTTTTTAGGGTTATTAGGGTTTTTTACATTTTCATGGATCTTTATGGGTTTTTTATGATTTTGTGTTTTTTCGGGTTTTTTGGGTTTTTTTGGGTTTTTAGGGATTTTGAGGGTTTTTTAGGGGTTAAAGGTTTTTTAAGGTTTTTATGTCTTCTTGGTATTTATGGTTTTTTTGATTTTTTTTAGGGGTTTTAAGTTTTTTAAGAGTTTTTTAACATTTTAGGGGTTTTAGGGGTTTTATGGGTTTTTAGAGTTTTTAGTGGTTTTTAGGGGTTTTATGGGTTTTTAGGGTTTTTTAAGGTTTTTAGGGGGTTTCATGGGTTTCTGACGGTTCTTGAGGTGTTAGTGTTTCTTACGTTTTCGTGGATTTTTAGGGGTTTTTTGGTTTTTCATGGTTTTTAGGTATTTTGAGTGTTTTTAGAAGTTTTCAAGGGTATTTACAGTTTTTAGGGGTTTTCAGGGTCTTTTTGGGTTTTTAGGGTTTTTTAGATTTTTTAACGTTTTTAGAGGTTTTAAGGGTTTTAGATTTTTTAGTGGTTTTTTAGGGTTTTTATGGTTTTCACAGTTTTTTCATGGGTTTTAGGATTTTTTACGTTTTCATGGATTTTTAGGGGGGTTTTAGAATTTTTAATGGGTTTTTGGGTTTTTAGGGTTTTTAGGGCAAAGAAGGCTCAGGAGAAAGTGTCATCGGTCACCCAAATTTATTAAGAAAATGAACGTAGGGTGCGTTACAAGGATGGTTTATAGTCATTGGTGTTAAGATCAACCTACATATCCAAAGGCATAGAGGACACACAAAAATGTGGGGTGATAAAGGACCATATTGAGCCCCTTTCCTCAATTGGTTTTTTAGAGAGTGCATCTGCCAGCGTATTCACCTCCCAATATGAATTTGTGACATTGAGAGTGTTTTGAGGGCCTCTACAACCAAGATCGAGTCAGATTTTATCCAAAGGAGCTTCCACCAAAACTGATTCACAAAATGAACCACTTTGATCATTTCCCAAAGCTCTGCCTCATAAGGGCATTTAGAGTTTTTAGGGATTTTGAGGGTTTTCAGGGTTTTTTAGAGTCTTTTTGGGTTTTTTATTATTTTTTGAGTTTTTTTAGGTATTTAAAGTTTTGTAGAGTTTTTAATGTTTTAGGGGTTTTAAGGATTTTTTGAGATTTAAGTGGTTTTTAGGTGTTTTATGAGTTTTAACTATTTGTTAAGTTTTTTAGAGGGTTTTATGGTTTTCAAGGTTTTTTCAGGGTTTTTTGGGGTTTTTACATTTTCATTGATATTTTGGGGGTTCTTAGGATTTTTATGTTTTAAGGGTTTTTATGGGTTTTCAAGGGGTTTTAGGGGATTTCAGGGTTTTTAGGGCATTTTTGGGGTTTTGTGGTTTTTTTTTTTCAGTTTTTAGGGTTTTAAGGTTTTTCTTGATTTTTTAATTTTTTAGGGGGTTTAAGGGTTTTTAGATTTTTTAGTAGTTTTTAGGGTTTTTATGGTTTTCAGGGTGTTTCTAGGTTTTTTACCTTTTCATGGATTTTTAGGGGTTTTTTTGGACTTTTATAGTTTTTAGTGTTTTTAGGGTTTTTAGAGTTTTTAGTGGTTTTTAGGGATTTTATGGATTTTTAAGGGTTTTTAGGTTTTTAGGGGTTTTTAGGGGTTTTTAGGGTTTTCAGGGTTTTTCAGGGTAATTTGGGTATTTTAAATTTTCATGGATTTTAGGGTTTTTTAGGATTTTTAGGGTTTTTGGGTTTTTAGGGGTTTTGTGGGGTTTTAAGGGGTTTTTAGGGGGTTTTAAGATTTTTTGTGGTTTTCAACCTTTTTATGGTTTTTAAGAGTTTTTTAACTTTCTTAGGTGTTTTACGGGTTTTTGAGTTTTTAGTGGTTTTTAGGGTTTTTAGGGTTTGTTAAGGTTTTTAGGGGTTTTTATTATTTTGAGGGGTTTTTTTGGGTTTTTTTATTTTTTACATTTTCATGGGTTTTTAGTGGGTTTTTATGATTTTTATGGTTTTTAGGATTTTTAGAGAATTTTGGGGAATTTTTGTTTTTTTAATTTTTTAGGGTTTTAGGGGTTTTTTGAGTTTTTTCAAGTTTTTAGGGGATTTAATGGTTTTAGAGTTTTTTTTGTTTTTAGGCTTTTTATGGGTTTTAATGGGTTTTTTGGGATTTTTTACAGTTTTTAGGGGTTTTATGGTTTTAAGGGGGTGTTCATGGTTTTTAGGGTTTTTTACGTTTTCACAGATTTTTAAGGGGTTTAATTCTTTTTATAGTTGTATTGGTTTTTAGGGTTTTTGAGGGTTTTTAGAGTTTTAAGGAGTTCTTAGGATTTTTAGCATCTTTCAGGGCTTATATGGTCTTTTTGGCTTTTGAGGGGTTTTTTGAGTTTTTTTTTCTGATTTTTAAGGTTTTTTAGAGTTTTTTTACATTTTTAATGGTTTTAGACTTTTTAGTGGTTTTAGGGTTTTATGGGTTTTTAAGGATTTTAGGGGTTTTTTGGGAATTTTACATTTTCATGAATTTTTAGGGTTTCTTTAAAATTTTTATGATTTTTAGAGATTTTGAGGGCTTTTATGGTGTGTTTGGGGTTTTTAGAGGTTTTTTGGGTTCTTGGGTCTTTTGGGGTTTTAGGTTTATTTTTATTTTTATGGTTTTTAATGGTTTTTAGAGTTTTTTAACATTTTTAGGGGTTTTAATGGTTTTTTAATTTTTTAATGGTTGTTTAGAGTTTTTATAGGTGTTTAGGGTTTTATAAAGTTTATATGGGTTTTATGGTTTTTAGGGGTTTTATGGTTTTTAGGGTTTCTTACATTTTCATGGATTTTTCGGGGTCTTTTTATGTTTTTATGGTTTTTATTGTTTTTAGGGTTTTTAGGTATTATGGTAGTTTTTAGGGTTTTTAGGGTTTTTTAGTGTCTTTTTAGGTTTTAGGGTTTTTTTTGAGTTTTTCGGGTTTTTAAAGTTTTTATGAGTTTTTAACGTTTTTGGGATTTTTAAGGGTCTTTGTGATTTTAGTGGTTCTTGAGGGGTTTTATGGGTTTTTAGGATTTTTTAAAAGGTTTTTATGGCATTTTATAATTTTTATGGTTTATTCAAGGTTTTTAGGTTTTTTATGTTTTCATGGATTTTAAGGGTTTTTTAGGATTTTTATAGGTTTTAGGTGTATTTAGGATTTTTAGGGGTTTTGTTGGTTTTTTTGGGTTTTTAAGGATTTTTAGGTGTTTTCAGGGTCTTTTTGGTCTTTTGGGGGGGTTTTTTATTTTTTAGAATTTTAAGGTTTTTTGGAGTTATTAATGTTTTTAGAGGTTTAAAGTGGTTTTAGTGTTTTTTTAAAAGGTGAGACATGAGTTGGTCACCAAACCCATACCCCCATATAAATTATGGGGTTTTCATGGGTTTTTAGGGTTTTTAGGGGTTTTTAGGGGTTTTTTTTGGGTTTGTAAGGTATTTAGATTTTTTTATCATTTTTAGGGGATTTGAGGTTTTTTAGAGTTTTTAGTGGTTTTTTATGATTTTATGGGTTTTAAGGTTTTCTGAGGTTTTTGGGGTTTTTTATGGTTTTTATCGTTTTGATGGGGTTTTCAAGGTTTTTAGGGGTTTTTTAGTATTTTTTAGGGTTTTTAAGGGTTTTCAGGGCTTTTAATGTCTTATTGGGTTTTTAGGGTTTTTTTTAGTTTTTTGGGATTTTAAAGGTTTTTTGGATTTTTAATTTTTTTAAGGCAAAGAAGTCTCGAGACCAGGTGAACCTGGTCTCGTAAAATTTATTAAAAAAGAGAAAGAACTGACAAGACGTTACAAGGAGGGATTACAAACCTGGGTTTGCAACTCACCCCTCATTTCAGACTCCACGAACCGTAGGCAGTAGGATGGGATGAAAAAAGACCACATCGAGCCCCTTGCCACAATCGCCTGCTTGGAAAGGGCATCCGCTACCGAGTTCACCTCTCGATAGGCATGTGTGACATGGAGATTGATCCTTTGGCAAAGGGTAATGCAATCCATCCATTCGGGAAGAATCCTCCAAGGGACTCTCCCAGATTTGTTTTTAAGGACCTCCACGTTAGGCATTGAGTTCGATTCAAGCCAGAGAGGACTCCATCCAAATTGAACAACAAACTCAATCGCCTTCATCATGGCCCAAAATTCAGCTTCAAGGGTTCACCCATTGCCAATAAAGTGTTGAAAGCATCCTTTGACGAAACCTTAGTGGGTACGGAAGACCCCGCCGTACCCAGAGGGGACCGATGCTCCCAGTGCCGCACCATCCATGTTAACCTTGATCAAGAAAGAGATCAGGGGAATCCAGAAGATGAACTTGTGAACCTGTGGTTTTTTTATCCTGGCATAAACTCAAAGCATCCATAAGAGAATAAGATCATTAACATCATTTTCCATTGGAACTGTCTGAATGTGAGACGCAGCTTGGACTGCCGTATGTAGGGTCACAACACCACCATGGAAGTAGAGTCACTTTTTGTTAAAATCTATCACATTCTGTGTAGCCCAGATATAAGAAGTAATGGCAGCAATAGGAATGAGTAAGTGGTTGGACACCTGCCTGCTGCAGGGTCAATTAACCAGGCTGTCCATCAGCTCAAACAGCGGCCTGCTCGAGCAAGAAGGGAACCCGAACAGCTTCTGCAAGTAGTCCCAAAGCGCAGCTGCAAACCTGCATTGAATAAAGGTATGATGTATGGATTACTTGGCACCAAGATAGAGGAAATAGACCGAGGCCAGGCTGTGTCTGGCCCGTTGCAGTTTCCCTTGAAGCAGTAGCCGATTTTTCCAGAGCTTCCAGAGCAGCAGATGGTTAGCCAGAGGGAAAAAGGGCTTCTTAAATCTTGAAATCCAGGCTGGAGGAGTTGGGCCCTGTGCACATTTGGACCGATAAAAATCCTTCACATTGAGTTTCCCAACAAGATTAGGCTTCCATATTAAGTATTTCCTTTCAACAAAGATGTAATCTTGAATCTGCATGTAAGTGTCAGCTAGAAGAACTTCAAACTCTTCCAGGTGATTAATGAAACCAGCAATCGATATGTTCCTTGAATTAGTGGGAGGCACCACACTATAAAAACCCCTAAAAACCCATAAAAACTCCTAAAAACCATAAAAAATCCAAAAAAACCCATAAAACCCATAAAACCACTAAAAACGCTAAAAACCCCTAAAACCCCTAAAACATTATAAAAAATCAAAAGACCCCCAAAAACCCTAAAAAGAACCAAAAAACCCTGAAATCCATAAAAACTATGAAAAACCATAAAACCCCTCAAAATCCCAAAAAACCCCAAAACCCATAAAAATAAAAATAAAACCCTAAAAATCCATGAAAACATAAAAAACCCTAAAAACCCTAAAAAACCATTGAAAATAAAAAAACCCCTAAAAACCTTAAAAACCCTAAAACCTATAAAACCCCTAAAAACCTACTAAAAACTCTGAAACCCCTTTAAACCACAAAAAAATGTTAAAACCCTAAAAAACTCAAAAAAACCCTTACAACTCAAAAAGACCACAAAAATCCTGAAAACCTCTAAGAACCCTAAAACCCTCAAAATTCATAAAAACCCTAAAAACCCTAAAAATCCCTAGAAATCCATTTAAACCCCTAAGAACCTAATAAAACCCATGAAAACCCTAAACCCACTAAAAACTCTAAAAAATCTTAAAAACCTGATTTTCTTTAAAAAAACTCTAAAAAACCATAAAACCACAAAAAACTCTACAAACCCAAGGAAACCCTAAAACCCCTGAAAACCCCTAAAAAAAATAAAACCCCTGAAAAATCCTAAAACCTTCAAAAATAATATAAAACCTAAATACCCTAAAAACCATAAAATCCTAAAAAATTCCTAAAAATCCATGAAAACATAAAAGACCCTAAAAATCCTAAAAAACCCTAAAAACCATAAAAACCCCAAGAAACCTTAAAAACCCTAAAACCCCTAAAACCCTAAAAACAACTAAAAACTAAAAAACCCTAAAAATTATAAAAACCCCTAAAAACCCAAAAACCTCTAAAACCCCCAAAAACCCTAAAAACAACTAAAAACTCAAAAAACCCTCAATCCTCAAAAAACCTTAAAAACTCTAAAAAAACCTTTAAACACCTAAAAACTCAAAAAATACCTACCCCCACCCCAAGACCCTAAAAACCCCTAAAAATCATACAAATTCCAGAAAACCCCATAATTACCCTCAAAGTCCATAAAACCCTAAAAACCAATAAAATTCCTAAAAAGCCTAAAAAATCCAGGAAAATGTAAAAAACCCTAAAACCCTAAAAATCCTAAAAACCTTAAAAACCCCTAAACACCATAAAGAACACTAAAAACCCATAAAAACCTTAATAACTACTAAAAACTCTAAAAAACCTTAAATCCCTAAAAACATTAAAAAACTCTAAAAACTATTAAAACCCTTAGAAAACTAAAAAACCCCAAAACCCAAAAGGACCCTAAAAACCTATAAAAAACCCTAAAATCCCTCAAAATCATTCAAAAGCCAAAAAATTCAAAAAAAATCCAAAAAATCCCTAAAAATCCATGAAAACGTAAAAAACCATGAAACCCCCCTAAAACCATAAAACCCCCAAAACCCATAAAAACTATAAAAACACAAAAAACCCTCAAACCCCCTCAAAAACGTTAAAAAACTAAAAAAACCTTAAAAACCCTAAAGAAACCAAAAAATTTCCACCCCCCAAAATGACCCTAAAAACCATACAAGACCCTGAAAAACCCTAAAGACCCACAAATTCCCAAAAAAACCCAAAAAACCACAAAAATCCTAAAAAATCCTAAAAATCAAGGAAAACGTAGAAAACCATAAAAACCTTAAAAGACCCTAAGAACCCTGAAAACCCCAAAACCCCTTGAAAATCATAAAAATCCTAAAAATACCTAAAAATCCAGGAAAACATAAAAAATTCTAAAAACCCTAAAAAACCCCTAAAAACCATAAAACCCCTAAAAACCTTAAAAAACAAAAAAAAACTTAAAAATCCACTAAAACCTCTAAAAACTCTAAAAAATATTAAAACACTAAAACCCCAAAATACCCTAAAAACCCTAGAAACCCATAAAACTATAAAAACCCCTAAACCCCCTCAAAATCCCTAAAAACCCTAATAAACCCTAAAAACCATAAAAATTCCAAAAAACCCCTAAAAATCCACGAAAATGTAAAAAACCATATAAACTCTAAAACTCCTGAAAACCATAAAACCCCTACAAACCATAAAAACCCTAAAAACCCTAAAAACCCCTAAAAATCCACTAAAAACTCTAAAACCCATTTAAACCCGTAAAAATGTTAAAAATCTATAAAATACATTAAAACCACTAAAAACTTAAAAGAAAACCCTAAAAACCCAAAAGAACCAAAAACCCAAAGAGCCCTGATTTTTTTTAAAAAACCTCAAAATCCCTAAAACCCATAAAACCCTAAGAATCATAAAAATCTTAAAAAACCCCAAAAAATCCACGAAAATGTAAAAAACCCTAAAACCCCATGAAAACCATAAAAACCCAAAAAACCCACTAAAAAATCTAAAAAATATTCAAAACCCTAAAAACTCAAAATAGCCAAAAAAATCCAAAATGAGCATAGAAACCCGGAAAACCCTTAAAACCCCCTGAAAAACATTGAAACCCCTCTAAATTCCCTAAAACCCTAAAAAACCCTAAAAACCATAAAAATCTTAAAAACCTCAAAAAATCTATGAAAACATAAAAATCCCTAAAATCCCTAAAATTATAAAACCCCTAAAAACATTAAAAACCCTAAAACCCCATAAAACCCTAAAAACATCTAAAAACTATAAAAACCAATAAATCCCTTAAAACATTAAAAACTCTAAAAACATAAAACCCTAAAAACTCAAAAAAACCAAAAAACCCTAAAAAACCATTAAAAACAATAAAAAACCTCAAAATACATAAAAACACTAAAAAACATAAAAATCCAAACCCCCTAAAAATCCATGAAAACATGAAAAACCCTAAAAACCCATAAAAACCTTCAAAGCCATAAAAACACATAAAAACCATAAAAACCACTAAAAACCCTAAAAACCATAAAATCCCTAAACAGTTAAAAAAACCCTTTAAACCTCCAAAAAACTCAAAAAATCACTAAAACCCCCCAAAAGACTCTAAAAACCCTAAAACCCTAAAAACCAATGAAAACTATAAAACCCCTAAAAATCTTAAAAACACTAAAACCCCCTAAAAAACCTAAAAAATTCTACAAACTCTAAAAACACTTAAAAACCCTTAAAATTTTAAAATACTCTAAAAAACCTTTAAAACCCTAAAAAACTTTAAAAATAACAATAACCCAAAAAGACCCTAAAAACCCAAAAAAACTCTAAAAACCCTTAACAGTCCTAAAAAGGCCTAAAAACCTATAAAATCTCAAAAATAACCATAAAACCCCCAGAAACCCTAAATATCCTAAAAAATCCCTAAAAATCAAGGAAAATGTAAAGAACCCAAAAATCCATGAAACCCCCTGAAAACCATGAAAACCCCAAAAAACCAAAAAACCCATAAAATCCCAAAAAACCACTAAAAATCTAAAAACCTTTAAACACTTAAATACTTTAAAGAAATCTAAAAACCTTAAAAACCGTCAAACACTAAAAAAATCCTAAAACCCCAAAAGACCCTAAAACCCTAAAAAACCCCAAAAACCTAAAAATCCCTAAAAACCCTAGAAACACTAAAAACAATAAAAATACTAAAAAACCTTAAAAATAAATGAAAATGTAAAAAACCTTAAAAACCCAAAAAAAACACTGAAAATCATAAAACCCCCTAAAATCCTTAAAAAACCTAAAAACCCACTAAAAAAATCTAAAATCCCCTAAAACCTTAAAAAACCCTAAAAACTCATAAAAAACCTAAAAAACCATGAAAAACTATAAAAACCCTTCAAACCCCTAAAAATGTTAAAAAATCATAAAAAACCTAAAAATCAATGAAAACATAAAAACCCTAAAACCCCCCTAAAAACTATAAAACCCCCAAACAACATTAAAAACCCTAAAACTCATAAAACCCCCAAAAACATTAAAAAACACTAAAAACCATAAAAACCCAAAAAACTAAAAAAATCTAAAACCCCCAAAAACCCTAAAAACCCTAAAAATCCCTAAAACCCTTTAAAATTATAAAAACCCTAAGAATCCCTAAAACGCTAAAAACCCTTAAAAACTACAAAAATAAAAAAAAACCCCAAAAATCCATCAAAACTTAAAAAACCCTAAAAACCTATAAAAACCATAAAAACCCCTAAAAACCTTTAAAAACTGTAAAAACCCATAAAATCCCTAAAACCCACTAAAAAATATAAAAACCCTTGAAACCCCACAGAACGTTAAATTACTATAAAAACCTTTAAAACCTAAAAACTCAAAAAAAACCCTAAAAACTCTAAAGATCCTAAAAACCCTAAAACCCCTAAAAACCCTAAAACCCCCAAAAAAACCTAAAACCCATCAAATTCCCTAAAACACCAAAAAACCATTAAAACCATAAAAATCCTCAAACCCCCTTAAAAATCTATGAAAACCTAAAAAACCCTAAAAATAGTAAAAACCACTAAAAACATTAAAAAACCCTAATAACCCTTAAAAACCTTAAAGGTCACAAACAACTCTAAAAATCCTAAAAAAATTCAAAAACTCTAAAAAATATTAAATACCCTAAAAACTCAAAAAAACCCCTAGAAATCATAAAAACCCTAAAAAACACACCAAACCATTAAAACCCCAAAACCCTAAAAACCATAAAAATCCCAAACCCCCCTAAAAATCCATGAAAACATAAAAACCATGAAAATCCCCTAAAAACCATAATACCCCTAAAAACCATAAAAACCATAAAAACCCATAAAAACCTAAAAACCCCACTAAAACACTAAAGGCCCTTAAAACCTTTAAAAATGTTAAAAAACTCTAAAACCCCATAAAACCCTTAAAAACTCAAAAAGTATCCTAAAATCCAAAAAAGACTCAAAAACCCCTAAAACCCTAAAACCCCTTGGAAAATACTAAAACCCCTTAAAATCCCTTTAAACCCTAAAAAACTCTAAAAACCATAACAATCCTTAAAACCACTAAAAATCCTTAAAAACCACTAAAAATCGATGAAAATGTAAAATACCCTAAAAACCATAAAACCCATAAAATCCTTAAAAACTCTAAAACCCTATGAAAACTCTAAAATGCCACCAAACACTCTAAAAACCCCTTAAAACCCCTTAAAACATTAAAAATCTCTAAAAACCATAAAAACCCAAAAAAAACCCTATAAACCCAAAAGACCCTAAAAACCCTGTACACCCTTTAAAACCCTAAAACCCTTAAAACCCATCAAAATACCTAAACCCCCCCAAAAAAACATAAAAAACATAAAATCCAAAAAAACCCCTAAAATCCATGAAAACGTAAAAAACCCTAAAAACCCTAAAAAAACCCTGAAACCCACAAAAATCTCTAAAGACCATAAAACCCCTAAAAACCCATAAAACCCCTAAAAACCACTAAAAACTCTATAAACCCTTAAAACCCCTAAAAATGTTAAAAACTCTAAAAACATTAAAAAACCTAAAAAACTCAAAAAAGAACCTAATAAGGTGGTGAATTATATTGAGGTAAAGCTTTGGTGTTTTGAATAAAAGGGACCTTCTCTTGGTGTTTTTGGGGCCAAGGTGGCTTGATATTTATTGGTGAGGCCTAAAGAGGAAGGAGGCTTGGGGATTAAGAGGATCAAGGATCAAAACAAACCTATCAAGGCATGAAATGTGTGTAATTTATGTAACCCTTATTATTCTTCAGTCTGGGTGGATTGGGATCGTTCTTTTCTTATTGGTTGTTCTCAGTTTTGGATGGCCAAATTTCTATGGAATTGTTCTTGGACTTATATGAAGTTATTGGGGCCTCTATATTTGTTTAAGGATCACATCTATTTTTTGGTTTGGAATGGCTCATGCATTTCCCTTTGGTTCGACTCTTGGCTCCTTAGGGGACCTATCTCCTCCTGCACTGTTGACTGTATCATTTATGATTCTGGTTACCCTTCTTCTGCCAATTTCCCAAACATTGTTTTGGATGGGATTGAGAATCCCTTTTTAGATATCTTCACTTATTTATGGGAACTTCATCAGGAGATTCTCCAACTTGCTCAGCCCAAAGGTTATGGTGTTGGGTTTCTATAGAATAGGCTGCCCAAGTTTTCCATTCTCATGGTTTGGGAGGATATTAGGCCGAGTTTTTCCTAGGTCCCCTGGAGTTCCTTGGTTTGAAATAGGATCACCACTATTGGGTTCTCTTTTATTCTATGGTTAATTGTTCTTAATCGGCTACCTTCTCAGGATAGATTACAACGTAGGGGTCTTTTATCCTAAAAACCTAAAAACCCAAAAAATCCTAAAAAACCCATAAAAATTAAAGAAAATGTAAAAACTATGAAAAAAAACTGAAAACCATAAAACCCCTAAAAACCATAAAAAACCCTAAAACCGCATAAAAACCTTAAAAACTCTAAAAACCCTTAAAACTTAAAAAACTTAAAACCCTAAAAAACTTAAAAACATATAAAATACCTTAAAATCCCTAAAAAACTAAAAAAAACCAAAAAATCCAAATTACCCAAAAAGACCCTAAAAACCCAGAAAAAACCCTAAAACCACTAAAATCCCTAAAAACCCTCAAAATCCCTAAAAATCCTAAAAACCATAAAATTCTTAGAAAACCTCATAAAAATCAATGAAAATGTAAAAAACACTAAAACCCCTAAAAACCCTGAAAAACCATAAAACCCCTAAAAACATAAAAACCCTAAAACCCATAAAAACCACTAAAAACATTAAAAACCACTAAGACTCCTAAAAACGTTAAAAAACTCTAAAAACTCTAAAAAACCCTAAAAAACTCAAATAAATCCTAAAATCCCAAAAGGACCCTAAATACCTTAAAACACTTAAAAACCCCTAAAAACCTGTAAAAACCCTCAACATCCCAAAAAATCCAAAAAACCCTAAAATCCATAAAAATAATAAAAAACCCATTAAAATTCATGAAAACAAAAAAACCCAAAAAACCATGAAAACCCCTAAAAACCATAAACCCCAAAAACCTTAAAAACACAAAAAATCCAAAAAAACCTAAAAACCCAATAAAAACAATAAAAACTCTTTAAACCCCAGAAAACGTTAAAAAACTCTAGAAAACCTTCAAAACCCTAAAAAACTCAAAAAACCCTAAAAACGCAAAAGACCCTAAAAACCTTAAAATTCTCTAAAAACCCTTAAAACCCTTTAAAACACCCAAAAAACCATCAAAATCCCTAAGACTCCTAAAACCCCTAAAAATCAAAAAAAATCCTCAAAAATCCTAAAAATAAAAAAAATCCTAAAAAATCCTAAAAGTCCATGAAAATGTAAAAAACCCTAAAACCCCTTAAAACCCATTGAAAACCATAAAACCCAAAAAAATATTAAAAACCCTAAAATCAAATAAAAACACTAAAAACCACAAAAAATATAAAAACCCTTTAAACCCTAAAAACGTTAAAAAACTCTAAAAACCTAAAAAATATTAAAAAAACTAAAAAAACCCTAAAGACCCAAAAGAACCGAAAATCCTAGAGAAACTCTAGAAACCTAAAAAAACCCTTGAAAAACCCTAAAAACCCTTAAAATCTATAAAATCTCTAAGAAACCCTAAAAATCATAAAAATCCAAAAAAGACCTAAAAACCTAAAAAACCTAAAACGCCCCTAAAAACCCTGAAAAACCTCTGAAAACTATAAAAACTCCTAAAAACCTTAAAAACCCAAAAAACGCATAAAAACCAAAAAAAAAATAAAAAAATCGAAAAACACTTAAACCCCAAAATTTTTAAAAAACTCTAAAAAACTTTAAAAACCCTAAAAAACTCAAAAAAACCTAAAAACCCAAAAGACCTTAAAAACCCTAAACACCCTAAAGACCTTTGAAAACCCCTCAAAATCCCTAAAAACCATAAAACTTCTAAAAAACCCTTAAAAATCCATGAAAATGTAAAAAACCCTAAAAATCCTAAAAAGCCTAAGAAAACCATAAAACCCATAAAACATTAAAAATCCTAAAACACATAAAAATCCTAAAAAACCACTAAAAAAATCTAAAACCCTTAAAACTGCTAAAAATGTTAAAAAACTCTAAAAACCACAAAACCCCTAAAAACTCAAAAAAAAACTCCTAAAAACCCAAAAAGACACTAAAAACATGAAACAACCCTTAAAACCCCTAAAAAATCTAAAACACCTAAAAACCCTCAAAATCCCAAAAAATCTTAAAAAAACTAAAAACCATATAAATCCCAAAAAAACCTAAAAATCCATGAAAACATAAAAAAACCCTGAAACCTTGAAAAACCGAAGAAAACCATAAAAAACCCTAAAAACTATAAAACCCCTAAAAAACCATAAAACCCTAAAAACCACTAAAAATTATAAAAACCCTGAAAAACCCAAAAAAACTTAAATAGAACTAATAAACCTTAAAACACTAAAATTCAAAAAACAACTAAAAACACAGCAGACACTAAAAACCCTGAAAACCCATAAAAACCAGAAAAATCCAAAACAACCCCAAAAAATCCATGAAAGCATGAAAACCCTATAAACCCGGAAAAACCTCTGAAAACCATAAAAACCACTAAAAACCATAAAAACTCTAAAATCCCATAAAACCACTAAAAACAACTGAAAACTCTAAAAACACTTAAAACCCCAAAAAACGTTCAAAAGCTCTAAAAACCCTAAAAAACTCAAAAAACCCTGAAAACCTAAAAGACCCTAAAAACCCATAAAAACCTCTGAAAACCCCTTAAAACCGTCAAAATCACTAAAAATGCTAAAAAACACTAAAACCCATAAAAATCCTAAAAAACCCCTAAAAACCCCTAAAAACCCTGACAATATAAAAACACTAAAAACCCTAAAATACCCCAGAAAACCAAAAAAAAACCCTAAAAACCTTAAAAACCCTAAAAATCACTAAAAACCATTAAACCCATAAAAATGTTAAAAACTCTAAAAAACCATAGAACACCAAAAAAACTCAAAAAAAAATCCTAAAAACCCAAAAGACCCTAAAAACTCTAAAAACCCCTAAAAACCTCTGAAAACCCCTAAAAGCCATCAAAATCCCTAAAAACCCTAAAAACCATAAATATCCTAAAAATCCCCTAAAAATCCATGGAAACGTAACAAACCTTAAAAACCTAGAAAAAACCCCTAGAAGCCATAAAAGCCTTAAAAACCTACAAAAACCCATAAAAACCCTAAAAGCTCTAAAAATTCTTAAAATCCAAAAATATGTTAAGAAAATATAAGAAACCTTAAAAGCCTAAAAAATCAAAAAAAAACTCTAAAAACCCATAAAGAACCTAAAAACCCAAAAAACCCATTAAAATCCCTAAAACCTTCAAAATCTCTAAAACCCCTAAAAACCATAAGAACAATAAAAATCTTTAAAAACCCCTTAACATCCATGAAAATTTAAAAACCCCAAAAAACCCTAAAAAACCCATAAAAACCCACTAAAAATCTAATAACCCTTAAAACCCCTAAAAAGGTTAAAAAATCTAAAAAACCTTAAATACCCTAAAAACTCAAAAAAATCCATAAAAACCCAAAAAGACCCTAAAAACACTAAAACCCCTAAAAACCCATGGAAAACCCTAAGAACCAACAAAACACAA
The DNA here is from genome assembly GCA_963277665.1 of Viscum album. Taxonomy (NCBI): domain Eukaryota; kingdom Viridiplantae; phylum Streptophyta; class Magnoliopsida; order Santalales; family Viscaceae; genus Viscum; species Viscum album. The sequence goes on along the minus strand of OY728160.1, from coordinate 1,517,378,430 downwards.
AAAACCCTAAAAAACACTAAAATCCATAAACATCCTAAAATTCCCAAAAAATATGTAAAATGTAAAAAACACAAAAAATGCTAAAAAACCCATGAAAACCATAAAACCCCTAAAACCATCAAATACCCATAAAAAACCAAAAAACCATTAAAAAACTAAAAACACTTTAACCACTAAAAACGATAAAAAACACTAAGATATCATAAAAACACAAAAAAACTCAAAAAACCCTAAAAACCCTGAAAACCCCTATAAACCCTAAAACCCCCGAAAATTCTAAAACTCTCAAAATCCCTAAAGACCCCAAAAATCCCTAACAACCATAAAAATCTTAAAAACCCCTAAAAATCCATGAAAACGTAAAAAACCCCTAGAAACCTCAAAAAACCTCTGAAAACTATATAATCCTCTAAAAATCATAAAAAAGTAAAAAACCCATAAAAACACTAAAAACCAAAAAAAACATAAAACCCTTAAAACGTCTAAAAATGTTAAAAAACTCTAAAAGCCTCAAAAGCCCTAAAAACTCAAAAAAAAACCTAAAAACCCCAAAATGAAATAAAAACACAAAAAACCAACCCCCCTAAAAACCTTAAAAACTCTAAAACCCCTCAAAATCCATAAAAACCCTAAAAATTATAAAAAAATAAAATAAAAACCACTAAAAATCCACGAAATCTTTAAAAAAACCCTAAAACCCTAAAAAACCTCTTGAATCCATAAAACCCCTAAAACATTAAAAATCCAATAAAACCCTAAAAAATTACTAAAAAATCTTAAAACTCCTAAAATGGTTAAAAACTCTTAAAGCCTTAAAACCCTAAAAAACTCAAAAAAAAACCCAAAAACCCAAAAAGTCCCTAAATTTTTTGAAAATCCCTAAAAACCCAAAAACACGCCTAAAACCCCTCAAACTAAAAATCATAAAACCCCCTTAAATCCATGAAAACATACAAAAACCAAAAAAACCTGGAAAACCCCTAAAAATCAAAAAACCCCTAAAAAAATTAAAAACCCCTAAAAACACATAAAAACCCAAAAAACTCACTAAAAACTCCAAAAAACCCTTTATACCCCTAAAATCCTTGGAAAAAACACTAAAAACCATAAAAATCCGTAAAGTCCCAAAAAACCATAAAAATCCTAAAATCCCCTAAAAATCCATAAAAATATAAAAAACCCAAAAAACCATGAAAAACTCCTAAAAATCATAAAAACCTTGAAAAACTCTAAAAATCCCTAAAAACCATAAAAACCCTTTAAACCGCTAAAAAGGTTAAAAATCTATAGAAAACCTTAAAACCCTAAAAACCCTAAAACCCTCTAAAAACCCTAAAGATCCCTAAACGCCCTATAAAACACTAAAAACCATAAAAATACTAAAAGACCCTAAAAATCCATGAAAATGTAAAAAACCTTAAAACCCTCAAAAACCCTAAAAACCATAAAAACCCCTACAAAACTTAAATAATCCATAAAACCCAAAAACCCCTTAAACCACTAAAAATTCTAAAAATGCCTAAAACCCCTAAAAATGTTAAAAAACTCTAAAAAACCTTAAAACCCCTAAAATAAAAAACCCCTAAAAACCCAAAAAGACCCTAAAAACCTTGAAAACCCCTAAAAACCAATGAAAACCCATAAAAACCCTAAAAATCACCAAAAACATTAAAAAACCCAAAACACCATAAAAATCAAAAAATAACACTAAAAATCCATGAGAACATAAAAAACCTTAAAAACCAAAAAAATATGGAAAAAGCATTGAAAACTATAAAACCCCTAAAAACCTTAAAATACCAAAAACCCATAAAAATTCTAAAAACCCACTAAAAACTCTAAAAACCCTTTAAACCCAAAAAACGTTAGAAGCCTTAAAAACCCTAAAAAACTAAAAAAACCCATAAAACCCAAATGACCCTGAAAATTCTGAAAACCCCTAAAAATCCTAAAAACCTCTAAAAACCCCTAAAACCCTCAAAATCTATAAAAACCCTAAAAATACCTAAAAACCCAAAAAAATCCTAAAAAATAACTAATAATCCATGAAAATGTAAGAAACCTAAAAACCTTGAAGACTCCATGAAAATCATAAAAACCCCTTAAAACCTTTTAAACCCCAAAAAACCCATAAAAACCCCAAAACCACTAAAAACTCTAAAAAATCTTAAAAACCCCAAAAATGTTAAAAAAAACACTAAAAATCATAAAAACACTAAAAAACTGAAAAAAACCCTAAAACCCCTAAAAACCCCTAAAACCCTAAAATCACCTAAAAAATCATAAAACCCTAAAAAATCTCTAAAATCCATAAAAACCATAAAATCCCCAAAAACTCCTAAAAATCCATGACAATGTAAACCCCCTAAAACCCCCCAAAAAACATGAAAACCGCAAAACCCCTAAAACCCATAAAGCCCCCAAAACCCCCAAAACTCTAATAACAGCTAAAAACACAAAAAAACCCTTAAACCCCCAAAACCGTTAAAAACTCAAAAAACCTTAAAAACCCAAAAAAACTCAAAAAAACCTCAAACCCCCAAAAGACCCTAAAAACCCTAAAACCCCTAAAACCCCTGAAAATCCCTAATAATCCTCAAAATCCATAAAACCCTAAAAAAATTTAGAAACCATAAAAGTATTAAAAAACTCTAAAAATTTAGGAAAACATAAAAACCCTAAAACCTTGAAAACCCCCCAAAAAACATAAAACCCCTAAAAACCTTAAAAAACCCTAAAAACCCATAAAACCCCTAAAAACTACTAAAAACTCTAAAACCCCTTAAAACCCCTCAAAACGTAAAAAACTTTAAAAAGCCGCAAAACCATTAGAAAAATCAAAAAAACCCTAAAAACCCAAAAGACCCTAAAAACCCAAGAAAAGCCCTAAAACTCTAAAAAATCCCTAAAACCCCAAAAAAACCATAAAAATCCAAAAAACCCCTAAAAATCCAGGAAAATATAAAAAAACCTAAAAACCATGAAAAACCCTTGAAAACTATAAAATCCCGAAAAAACATAAAAAACCCCAAAACCCATAAAAAACTTAAAAACCATTAAAAACACTAAAAACCTTTAAAACCCCCAAAAACATAAAAAAAAATAAAAAAAAACCTCAAAACCCCGAAAAAACCAAAAAAATAACAAAAACCCCAAAAGACCATAAAAAACCTTAAACCCCCTAAAAACCCTTAAAAATGCACAAAATCCAAAAAAAACCTAAAAACAATAAAAATCCTAAAAAATTATAAAAATCAATGAAAATGTAGAAAACCCTAAAACCCCTAAAAAACCCTTGAAAACCATAAAAACCCCTAAAAACCTTAAAAACACTAAAACCCTAAAAAACCACTAAAACTCTAAAACCCCCAAGAAAACCCTAGAAAACCATAAAAGCCCTAAAAACCTATAAAACTAAAAAAACCCTCTAAAAACCCAAAACAACCCTAAAAACCTTAAAAATCCCTAAAACCCCCAAAAAACCCTAAAACCCTCAAGTCCCAAAAAACCCTAAAAAAACCCAAAAACCATAAAATCCAAAAAAACCCCAAAAAAATCCATGAAAATGTAAAAACCTCTAAAAACCTTGTGTAACCCCTAAAAACTATAAAACCCCTAATACCCCCCTAAAAATCCATGAAAACGTAGAAAACACTAAAAACCCTCAAAACCATAAATCCCCCTAAATCCTTAAAAAATCCTTAAAACCCTAAAAACCCACTAGACAATTAAAACTCCTAAAGATGTTAAAAGAAAACCCTAAAAACCCTGGAAACCATAAAACCCCAAAAAACCTTAAAAGCCATGAAAAGCCTAAAAACACTAAAAACCAATAAACCCTTTACACCCTTAACAACCTTTAAAAAATCTAGAAAACTTGAAAACACTAAAAAATTCAAACCCCCCCCCCCCTTAAAACCCAAAAAGACACTAAAAACCCTGAAAAACCCTAAAAACCCTGGAAAACCATAAAAACCATCAACATCCCTAAAAACCCTAAAAAGCATAAAAATATTTTAAAACCCTTAAAAATGCATGAAAATGTAAAGGGCCCTAAAAACCCTGAAATACCCCTGGAGATCATAAAAAACACCTAAACACCTTAAAAACCCTAAAAACTCATAAAATCCCTAAAAACCCACTAAAACCTCTAAAAACCCTCAAAACCCCTAAAATGTTAAAAAACTTTAAAAACCATACAAACCATAAAAATCCCATGAAAAACACAAAAAACCAAAAAAGACCTTAAAAACCCCTAAAACCTCAAAAAACCCTAAAAATCCCTAAAATCCCTAAAAAACCCTAAAAACCATAAAAATCGTAAAACCCCCTAAAAATCCATGAAAACCATTAAAATACCTAAAAACCCTAGAAACCATAAAAATACACTAAAACCACTAAAACTCTTAAAACACCTAATACGTAAAAAAGATATAAAAAATCAAAAAACCCATAAAAACCCCCTAGAGACCATAAAATCCCTGGAAAACCCTAAAACCTATGAAAACACCTAAAACCCCTCAAAATCTCTAAAAACCCTAAAAACCCTAAAAATCATAAAAATCCAAAAAAACCCCTAAAAATCAATGAAAACTTAAAAAGCCCTAAAGCCCTGAAAACCCCCTTGAAAACAAAAAAAACCTGCAATAAAACATAAAAACCATAAAAACCCATAAACCCTAAAAAAACCTCCAAAAACTCTAAAACCCCACTAAACCTCTAAAAATGTTAAAAATCTATAGAAACCCAAACAAACTCAAAAAACCCCAAAAAACCAAAAAAACCCTAAAGCCCATGAAGGACCCTAAAATACATAAAAGCCCCTGAAAACCATAAAAACCCTCAGAATCCCTAAAACCCCTAAAACCCCTAAAACCCTTAAAAACTTTAAAAATCCTAAAAAACCCCTAAAAATCCATGAAAACCAAAAAAAAAACCCTAAAACCCCATGAAAATAATAAAAACCACTAAAACCACTAAAAAAACTAAAAACCACTAAAAACTCTAGAAACCCTTAAAACCCCTAAAACATTAAAAAACTAAAAACCCCTTAAAAACCCTAAAAAACTCAAAATAACCCTAAAATTTCAAAAAGAGCCCAGAAACCCTAAAAACACTCTAAATTCCCTAAAAACCCTAAAAGCCATAAAAAATCCTAAAAAACCCAAAAAAACCATGAAAACGTAAAAAAAAAATACTAAAATCCTTGAAAACCTACTGAAAACCATGAAACCCCTTAAAACCTTTAAAACTCTAAAACCCCATAAAAACCCTAAAAACCAACTAAAAACTTTAAAAACCCTTAAACCCCCTAAAACATTAAAAACTCTAAAAACCTTAAAACACTAAAAAAATCAAAAAAACCAAAAAACCCAAAATGACCCTAAAACCCCGAAAAACCCTAAAAAACCGTAAAAACAATAAAAATCCCTAAAACTACCTAAAAATCATTGAAAATGCGAAGATCCCTAAAAACACTGAAACAACTCTAAAAAAAACCACAAAAACCTTAAAAACCCTAAAAACACATTAAAACCATAAAAACCTCTAAAAACTCTACAAAACCTTAAAATCCCAAAAAAGATAAAAAACTATAAAAACTTTAAAGCCCCTAAAAAACTGAAAAAAAAACCTAAAATCCCAAAAGACCCTAAAAGCCTGAAAAACCCTAAAACACCAGAAAACCCCTCAAAACCCTCAAAATCCATAAAAACCATAAAAAATGAAAAAAACCATAAATATCCTAAAACCCCCCTAAAATTCCATGAACACGTAAAAACCCTAAAAACCGCTAAAAACCATAAAACCCCTAAAAATCATAAAAAAACATAAAAACCCATAAAAACCCTAAAAATTACTAAAAACTTTAAAACCCCTTATAACCCCTTAAAAATTTATAATATTCTAAAAAACCATTTAAACCCTAAAAACTTTAAAAACCCTAATAACCCAAAAAGACACTAAAACCCCAAAGAGACTCTAAAAATCCTATAAATCCCTAAAAACACTAAAAAAACCTAAAACCCCTTAAAATAACTAAAAACCATAACGACCCTAGAAACCATAAAAATCCTAAAAAATCCCAAGAAATCAATGAAAATGTAAAAACCCCAAAAAACCATGAAAACATCATGAAAACCAGTAAAAATATTAAAAATGCTAAAACCCCATATAAACCCTAAAAACCTACTAAAACTCTAAAACCCCTTAAAACCCATAAATATGTTAAAGACGCTAAAAAACCTTTAAACCCCTCAAAAACTCAAAGAACCCTAAAACCCCAAAAGACCCTAAAACCCTGAAAAAACCTAAAAACCCCTAAATCCATAAACACCATAAAAAATAATAAAAACCATAAAAATCCTAAAACCCCCCTCAAATCCATGAAAATTTAAAAAACACTAAAAACCCTTGAAAACCATAAAAACCCCTTAAAACCATAAAAAACCTAAAAACCATAAAAACCCACTAAAATATCTAAAAACCCATAAACCCCTAAAATGTTAAAAAACTCTAAAAACCCTTAAAAACCCTTCAAAACTGAATAAAACCCTAAAAACCCAAAATGAGGAGGTGCTGGATGTTGGTTTTTGTGAGATTGGATGCTGGTCGTTGCTTGGTTGTGTGCTGCTGGATGTTGGTTAGCTGGATGATGGTGATGGTTGCTGCTTGGCTTTGTGGTTTTTGGTTTTTGGTTTTTGGTTTTTTGTTTTTTGTTTGGTTTTGCTTTGCTTTTTGACTGTTTTTTTTTTCTAGGTTTGGGGTTGTTAAGGGTTTTTTGGGTGTGGGCCGTTTGTCCCCTCCCCACCCTTGTCTGCTGCGTCTTTCTTTCTAATAAATTTGGGGGGGGTCAGGATAGCCTGACCCTCGCATCTTCCTTCCCCTAAAAACCCTAAAAATCCCCTAAAAATAAAACCCCATGAAAACTTCAAAAATCCAAAAAAACCATAAAAACCAATAAAAACCCTAAAACCCCTTAAAACCCATAAAACATTAAAAAACTTTAAAAACCATAAAAATCAAAAAAATCAAAAAAACCCAAAAACATACTAAAACCCCTAAAAGACCCTAAAACCCTAAAAACCCCTAAAACCCCTTAAAATCCCTAAAAACCCTAAAAACCCCTAAAACCCATAAAAATCCTCTAAAAATCCTTGAAAAAGAAAAAAAAACCAAAAAAACCAAAAAAACCCCTAAAAACCATAAAAACCCCTAAAAACCTTTTAAACCCTCAAATAGCATAAAAACCCTAAAACCACTAAAAACCCCTAAAAATGTTAAAAAACTCTAAAAAACCATAAAAACTCAAAAAAAAACTAGAAAACCCCAAAAGACCCTAAAAACCATGAAAACCCATAAAAACCCTAAAAAACCCTAAAAAACATCAAAATCCCTAAAAACTCTAAAAATCATAAATCC